>JAWWQZ010000177.1:0-359620 GCA_033815515.1 Cryptocheilus praepositus | reverse complement strand
AAAATATTTTATAACACTTCTGTCACTAAGATTTCATCACTGTTTATAACTCTTTGAATATCTATCGTTTCACTGTTCGAAACATTAGAAGTCTTTCCACTACTCTTACTTCCACACGAACTACTTGTTTTTTTACTCATATTTTCCTTCTTTTTTATACATGCTGGAGTGTTTGACAAAATTAAAAATGATCAAGAATATTACTTTTTGTGAAGAAGACTGTACGAAACGTGTGCACCTCGTGTAATGGAGTAGTAAAAACTGAAGAACGACTGAAGCTTTCTTCGTCTCGCCGAATGCATATGTTTACTTAGTTTTCAAATGTTATCTGGACTACGACAATGTATCCTAAGTAGCACGTAAACTGCATTGGGACACAAGATATAAAATACCCATTCATATAAAGAAGAGAAAAGAACAGGTAAGAGCCCATTCAGGCGTTCTTTTTTAGCCTGAGATTAACACCACGAGTACGCCTCGTAATATTCATGTCTGGTCCGAAATGTCGATTACAAGCCACACTCGTGATATTCGCATTTCATATGAAATTACACAACGAGTCTTACTCGTGACATTCAAGTTTGCCCTAACATTGTCATCACAAGTCAGACTCATGAAAATTGTTCGAGACGTTAAACAATGCTTTATTGGTCTCTTCTCTGTGATCCTTCCTTTCCGGCAGCCTAACTTTATATTATTCGGAGACATTCAGAAGATGTATCGATAGATTCTCATCAGACTCGAGAAACAAAAATAGCAACGAATTCTGTGGCGCGAGAAGAGCACCCTATCTACCTTTGAACTCCAAACGATGACCTTTCTGAACAGTTCTGAAAAAGAATATTTACGTCGATGACTTTCTCTAACTGGTGTAGACACCATACAGAAATTGCTTCAACGCAGCGGTTTTAATATACAGCAATGGGCCTATAACTCACCAGCTCTACTAAAAAAACTCGTGATAGTCACATTTCACATGAAATTAAACAACGAGTCTGACTCGTGATATTCAAGTTTGCCATAAAATTGTCATCACGAGTCAGACTCGTGAAAATAGTGCAAGGTCTTTACAACAGGTTGGAAGTCAATAAAAAACAAAGAACTGTAGTACTATCATCGTCTGAGGCAGTACATATACATGACACTTAATGATACGACTAAAGAAGGTAGTTATCTACAGAGATTTTTAATGTAGCTTGGATTCGTCGCATTGGCGAAGATGAAAGTTTATTGCGACCGTAACCGACGTAGAAAATTAGCCAAAAATCGAATATTCCACAATAGGATGAAACGCATTGATATGTGGCATCACTTTGTTTGAGAAGTTATGAGAATAGCTATGTTATGAGGAAGTCAACCGGGCCCAAAGTGGCAAACCTGCCTGAAGCTGCTCGAAGTGGTCGCAATCGAGATTAATCGCAAGAAAGAATCGTCCCCGTCTCGAAAGTATTGAACTAAAATATTGGAGTATTGATTCCAAAACGTGAACATAACGGTGGTATCTCTTCGTGATCCAATGATTAAAGTTAGTCGTTGCTAAATCGCTTAGTCTGTTGGATGCATTTCTAATTAATTTGATTACACCTTTTTTTCACAGTTGAACACAGTTTTTCGATACAGCCATTTGTTATACCGCACGTAATAGTATTATAGTAAAATACCGTATACAGTGAACAACGTACATTTTATTAAATCTACCACGTGGTTTAATGACAATCTTTACACCGAGAAATAAAACTGCAGGAATTACTGTCAAGTCACAATTGGCTCTGGTGCTTTAATGTCTACTGTCTCGGTTTTGATATATAAAATGACAGGGTATGATTGAAATTTTGGCATATGCGCATTAAGTTTTCTTGTAAATAGAATTTTGTAAACAACCATTTTATAATCATGAAAATAATAGTCTAAAGTAGATATTTAGTTGCCATACTTATTGAAACAAATATTTACGACTAATACAATATTAACACTTCATCTGTGTTTCATAAATTACATACAAAGTGCTATGCTAACAGATGATTTTTTAAGGCATCCACTTCAGAGACTAAATCGAAACAACTTTCCTGAATATAAGGTTCAAAACGTTTATTGCGTTACTCGCATAATCACGTATGTATTACTTATACGAAATAAATATTTTACAAATAACACAACCAGAACACATGTTTTTGCATTATAAGAAATAACTTTCTGCATATCAGACCATATTGTAAGCATGACCTATACTACTTGGTATAAACAATAACAGATCTGCCTTAAACATAACAGTAAAGACCACAAAACTTATTACTTTAGGCGATTTGCCTAAAAGTGTTACAAAAAAGGTGTAAGTCACTCCCTCGTCAAATTGAGCTTTCCATGCTAGCAAACGATAGTCACTTAAAAAATTCCTCCCGAAACGTAGCTGTTCTTCGCAATTCCCTTAATTAGATTTATCTCATTAGCTAAGCTTCTTCTTCTAAGCTTCTTCTTCCACTCTACGTTGATGACATTTTTTTTCTTCCTTGCACTCACCGTATCGCCTCTTCTTAAGGGAACCATCTTTATCAGCAACACTATGTATTGTTCTTTTAGACATGAGACAGATAGAGCAAGCAGTTTCATTTTTTTCTCGGTTGGTTAATTTTTATATGTAACATAAGCAAGCTTTTGTTACTTCTTTCCTCATTTTTTTCCTTTTATAAAATCATTGAATGCAATGGAATTAATTATCTCATCATTTACTGTTGTAGTAAAATAATTTTCAGATTATTTCCGGAACCTTTTATTATAGAAATTTATCGAAACTGGCGTAACCGAAAATATACTGTTTGTCTCATTTTATTTTTGGTATTACATTTCAAATTTACCGCACCTGTCATCACACTACTGACATTTTTTATTTTGTTTCTTTCTTCTGCTTTATTTGCTTTGTCCTGGATATTCCGTGTGCAGTAAAAGAATTAAATGTGATAGCAAAGTATATAAGATGGCAAGTACAAAGGCAATTATTGGCACAAGATATTCTCAACTCCATTGGAAGTAATTTGCAGAAAAGAAAAACATTATGATATCCGAAAAGGTAAGCAACTAATGAGCATTGTAGTCGATATTGCACAACATTTAACCAAACAAAATGTACTCAATCGCTCTTCACACGCACATTTAATCTATACTCACAAAAAAAATCCTTATGGCATAACATTGTTCCTACTATTAAGTCTTCATTACGCCACTTGTATCACGTGACACGGCATACTATATTGTGTACGATTTTGCAACTGGTTTAACCAGCGACACAGATACATTGAAGTCAAATGCTTTTGAATATAAAAATTTGGATGGCATTTTCACTTAATAAATTGAACATACATTTCGAAGTTTAGAGTATACGTCTCAATTATAGAGCTTCAGGAAGTAAATAAAGAAAAACGAACATTTGATAGCTAAAAAAAAACTAGCATACTTGTGATTTTAATGATATTGTAGATACAAAATTATTTAAATTTGGTGTTCACTTTCTTGCAACTAGTTATAGCCGACAATCAAATAGGGAACGATTCCACCATTTTTCTTTTTTACTTTACATGCAAATTCTCAACCTTTCTTCTAACAGTGCCTTTTTTAAATAATTTTATTACTTATTTTTCTTTTCCAAAGATTCGGGTCCAAAATGTACGACAACTTTTCGAATGGGTTAAGACTAAACGTACCGGTACTTTACACCTACCTATTCTTACCATGAGGGGTCATTTGACCCCTTATGAAATAAACGTTGATTTTCAGAAAGAAATTTCCAATTTATTAAAGCGAGGAATTGAATAATCAGATTATATGAGAATTTACAGAACGTCAAATGAGCGAAAGAAATAAGAATGAATGTACGATTTTAAAGTAAATTTTGAAAGGGATTATTTTACCCCGCTGGTACGTTTAATCTTAATATCAGGCGATTGTGGTGATGTAGGAAGCTCGTTTCAGTACGTTGTAGAGTAACTATTTACTTGTTTTTTTTTTTGTAATGCTCTATACTTAGCATTGTTGATCTGGTACAAGCGAACTTATCCCCGATTTTGTAGCACTTTGTAAAAAGTTATTCTGCAATTCATCAACAAAATTCCGAGCAGTCATTATTCCATCGATAAATGCTGGTTGTCCTTCTCCATTGTACGATACACAGTTCCAAACTATGACATGCCGCCACCATGTTTTACTATTTGTTGAAGATTCTGGAGTGCCAGTTTGGCGTTACATTTTCTGCACACAAACATTGAATTGAATTGTTCCTCTAAAATTCCATCAGCCTTTTTAGACACATCTGGGTAAAACCGAGCAACTTCTATTCGCTTAATTCATGAATGGTTCCTTTCTCGATGTGCTACCGTAAATTCGAGCAGAGCACAGCAAATTTCTCATGATTTGAGTAATAACTTCTTTTCACAAACATGTTGCTAAAACAACACATACATTTTTGGAACTAACAAACGGGATACTCGCTACATTTCTTGCAATATCACGTCACTAAACTTGTTTCACTCACTTCTTTCACTAAAAGTACTTCCGGTTGCCTAAACATGTTTATCTAAACCTGTTTTCCGTGCCAACAATTTTTGATGTTTCTTCATGACGTTTCCAACGGTCAGAAAAGTTTAAATTTAAAAGTTTGCAAATTTCTCGGTGGGTATCTCTGTTGTATTTACGGAGCAAAATTATTTCACTTCTCATGGATGCGGATGTTTCACTTGTCTTACCGGCCATTTTTTTATACCGAAAGTAACTACGTGCATCAGCGCAGGTGACACATATGAATAAACTCTGTTGATATTTGCGTCCTTACAATTGAGGTTGACATGTAAAATAGCGTGAAGTTGTTTACCTTGCTCGACACTTGCAAGTGTGCCAATACTATTCTGACTACGAAATTTGCGTTCTTCTGCCTTTACTTCCACGTACTACATAAATAAGACTTTAAGAATGTACTACGTTCATATGTTAAAAGACACTAACCGACATATTTTTTATTTATTTGTCAAATTAACGTGCAAAGATATTTCTAAAATAAGGGAAACAAATGCTACATAATTGAAACCTAAAACGTACTACGTTCATATGTTAAAAGACATTAAACGACATACTTTTTATTTATTCATCGAATGAACGTACAAGGATATTTCGAAAATACAGGAAACAAATGCTATATAATTGAGATTTTTAGAACACACTACGTTCATATGTTAAAATACACTAAACCATATTTTTTTTATTTACCCGTCAAATGAACGTGCAAGGATATTTCGAAAAGACGGGAAACAAATGCTACATAATTGAGACTTCGAACGCACTGCATTCATATATTAAAAGACACTAAATGACATATTTTTAATTTATCCATCAAATAAACCTGCAGGATATTTCGAAAACACGGGAAACAAATGCTAGATAATTGTGACTTAGAATGCACTTCGTCCATATGTTAAAAGACACTAAACGACACATTTTTTATATATCCATTAAAGGAACGAGGAAAAATACTTTTGAAATAAGGGAAACAAATGCTACATAATTAAGACCTAAAACGCACTATGTCCATACGTTAAAAGACACTAAACGACGCATTTTTTTTATATCCATCGAATGAATGCGCAAGGATATTCCGAAAACAAGTGAAATGGGTGCTACATAATTGAGACTTAGAATTCACTACGTTTATATGTTCAAAATCACTAAACGACATATTTATTATTTATCCGTCAAATGAATGTGCAAAGATATTTCTAAAATAAGGGGAAAAATCCTACATACTTGAGACTTTTAGAACGCATTACGTTCATATGTTAACACATTGTTGACCGGTCGCGAATTAACTCATGTTTTCATGGCCAAATGTTGCTGACCGGTCACGAGTTAACTCGTGTTTGCACTTGCGTTAGCTATTTTAATTTTTGAAACGCAGGGCAATATAGAATATAGCAAAATTTTGTTCATTGTGTTCAATCGCGTCTGCTTTATTATAAAAAAATGTACTTCTCTTGGTACTGAGGCTTTTATTTCAATTCTAGTATTAGAAAGTGTCAAGTACAACGGGACGTGACGGTAAAGCATTTTTCAATAAATTATACGTGAATGCTTTACATAGTTGCGCGAGTGATTTTTAAATAAGTTGTAGTTATTTGGAAAATGATTATTGAAAATGAAATCACAAGGGCATAATCTAGCTCTTTAAAAGGAAAGCGCAACGAAACAAGATATATGTGCAAAACCTCTTGTTTACATCTATGCGTAAATGACTTAGTTAATCATACGGAAAAATATTGAAAGTTACATAAAATTGATGTCCAAAGTTCAATTTGAATTCATTATGCACGAACAAACTTTATTGAAGGTTATTTACATCGTTTCACTTCCATGTTCAATTACAAAATAATAGCCGGTGACTTGAGACAGCTTTTGTCAAAAATTGCCGGTCAACAATGTGTTAAAAGACACTAGATGACATATTTTTTATTTATTCGTTAAATTAACGTGCAAATATATTTTTAAAATAAGGGAAAGAAATGCTACATAATTGAGACCTTTAGAACGCGCTACATTCATATGTTAACACTTTACCGACCGCTATTGACTGAAGATACCACTCACTAACGACCGACTCTGTTTTGGATATCGCGCAGGAATTGTGTATGTGCCTATTTGTAAAGCTCTATAACTGAACAAAAATATTGATTGTTGTTGAGAATCCTTTGCTTTCAAAACAGTGTAATTTTATCGTCATTTAGAATTGTCATAATATCATCTGATATTTATTTTATCTAATATAACTGCTGACCACTGAAAAAGCGATTAATCGGCTACCGGTCAATGGCAGTTGGAGCCGAAAAGTCGATTAATCGGCTAGCGGTCGTTAAAGTGTTAAAAGACACTAAATGACATATTTTTTATTTATCCATCAAATGAACGTACAAGACTATTTTGAAAACACGGGGTCTCGATACAACTTTGATCCACAGTATCGTATCTCCAGCAACTGTAATTCGTCACTCGCTTTCTGTGTCGTCAAGGTGCAGTGAGGTCGCTCGGTATGAACGACTTCCGATCGATTTTCGTCGCTTCAGTGAACTTCTTGGACGCGCGACAAATTCTCTCCTCCGAATGATTACGCTCAGCGCAATTTGTCGACAACACGGGGGCGCAACTTTTGCGAATGGAGAGGTTTGTTTGCCGTGGAAACTTTCGGCGACAAGCTATCATCGTCGAAATAATAGTTGTGAGCGGAAGAAACCTGGATACGTCCGTTCTCGCGCAGGAAGGATCAAAAGATCAGTGGGCTAACAAAAGACGCAGACAGGTTGGTTCTCGAGGGAAATTGGTTTCGCTGTTCCTGTGAGAATTGCCTTCGACAGCTGCGCAAAACAACTGCGAGATATTGGATAAACCACTGTTAAAGTACACTGTCGAACTGAAATACACAACCGTGTTCCTGTTTGAAATAAGCACCTCGCTATCCCCAGTTCGTTTTTAGAAGTCACCTGCAGATTGAGAGATTTGTCAAAGCGAGAACCCATCAATTTCCACGCTTTAAGGACCGCTAAGAAATCTGTAAGAAATACGCCTGGGACCGCACGTTTTTGGGAATCTTGTACGTTACAAAATATCATAACTTTGTTATTTATGTAGGAATTTAATACGTCAAAATAGATAGTATAATATTTATAAACAATAACAACACAATGAAGACACTTTCGTCTTTTTTCCTAGTCTTTCGTCGTTTCATCGTTTCGCCTTTTCGTCTTTACGCTGTTTCGTCTTCACGTCTTCTCGTCAACTCCTGCTAAGCAACCAAAATAACACAATTCAACAAACTCGTCACCTATGATACATCAATATAACAATCGAGGATCATAGGTG
This sequence comes from Cryptocheilus praepositus, assembly GCA_033815515.1. Classification (NCBI taxonomy): domain Eukaryota; kingdom Metazoa; phylum Arthropoda; class Insecta; order Hymenoptera; family Pompilidae; genus Cryptocheilus; species Cryptocheilus praepositus. The sequence goes on along the minus strand of JAWWQZ010000177.1, from coordinate 351,733 downwards.
ACCTTTCCTCGCCAACTAGAGGACCGTGTATTTGAGATCCCACATTTATGAAGCAATTTTTGTGAAACTTTCATAAATTGTATAATTGGAAGTATTTTAGGTATTATTAAAACAATTATGTTCTTTAATAATTAACATAATTTTTTTACTTAAAAAATAAATTCGAGATTTGTCTGATTTTCCTTTTAAGTTAAGTAAATCGCGTTAGGTAGTCGCTTACTTTGGCGCGTGTTTTTTTCGTGAAACGACATTTGCACTACGGATTAGAGGTTCATGCTGCAATGTATAGACTTACAATTATACGCATTCAACATCTCCGACACTCAAAGTGTCACCTCTTCCAGAAGTGGGAGACGCACGATTTCCTTAATTTTCCTTCCTTATTTGCTTTATTCGCTGCTACTAGCTTCACGTAGGGTGGTCCATGTAAATTGTTCACCTTCATTAACCAGTTAACATTTTAAGGACCGCTAAGAAATCTGTAAGAAATACTCCTGGGACCGCACGTTTTTGGGAAACTTGTACGTTACAAAAACTCATAACTTTGTTATATGGTATATGAAGCAATTTTTGTGAGATTTTCAGAAATTGTATAATTGAAAGTATTATAGGTACTATTAAAAAAATTATGTTTTTTAATAATTATCATAACTTTTTTACTTAAAAAATAAATGTGCATGAAATTTATAGAAATCGTAAAATAGGATGCATTTCAGATATTATTTAGAAAACTTGTTTAAAAAATTATTTAAAGAAAGTATCATAAAATTTTATTTGAAAGTCAATTTTACCAGAGTTTCTAGTAGTTGTTTAAAGTATGATATTGCGTGAAGCATTTTTTTCTGTGAAGAGAAACCATACAAAATTGACATATGTATCGTGATTGGCTTCGTTTTCCATTGAATATTGATGTAAATATTTAAATAGAAAAAGTAGATACAATGTATCAAAGTAAGTGACGTCTAAAGACAGCGTGTAAGAAACACGAGAAAACTCGTGAGCGGTCCGTAACAGTTGGGACACGAAACACAAGAAAACTCGTGAGTGGTCCTTAAAGTGTTAAGGTCGAGTGAACGGTGACATCATGCAGTAGAAGATGGGGGTGTACGGACTCGTTGAAGCACGCACATAGGTCACAGACGAATTTCTTCCCCGATGACTGTTTTACTGATTGAATATATGTGGCATTCTTTAGTGAGGATGATATTAAATGAATACACGAACTATTAACGGTACACAAAGTTAAAAAGTATTTAATAAAACTAATCTAAAGAATATCGACCATTCGCTGCGATTGGTGTACAACGTCTGCCTTTTTACAATTATCCGGTGGACCGCTCAGGTGCCAAGGAATGCAACACCTTCTCACCCCTTTATTCCCCTTCCCTTTTCCAAAGAAACATTCGTAGCCAAGGAGACCTCTCGCCAGAGATGCGCATCACAGGTATTTCGATTGATTCCTCGCATTCCGCAGAACAATGTTTGCTTCAATGCCGGACAAACTCATTTACATTCACACACTACATCCTTCATATGTGCCCATAATTATGAAAGTGGTCTAAGTCAAAATTTAAAAACAATGAGTTTATCAGTTATTTCATACCACATTATTTTTAACTAAATTTATTCAATGTAATTTTTACGAAATTGTCAAAAATGAACCATTAGATAGTGGTTGTAATTTCAACATTATATGGAATTCATTTAGTTTTAATTATGAAAGTGGTCTAAGTCAAAAATGTAAATAAATTATATAAACAACTTGAAAATGGCACGTGGCCTTCTTTGACGCATTTCTGAACTACATAATAAAATAAATGACAATCAAATTTTAATAATAACGACAACTTCATTTTTAATGAAATCACTAGAAGAATCAATAACAAGAAGAGTAAAAAATACCGCGGGTGAATCTGTCTCTTGGCTACAAATTCAATGGATGAGATTCTTGAAAAATGAACCTTATAAAATGTTCTATAAAACATCTTTAGATGATTCTAAATTTCACGTTTTGGATCTTTCACCTAAAAAAGGAAGACGAAAAATATACGGAAATATTAAATTACTTCCATTATACACCACCATTAGACCAGTATCGGAAGAAAAACATAAAGATATTATGAGTTTACTACCGTACATCCCTCCAGTTTTTCAGGAACATTTTAAGAATCTTAAATACTCGAAATAATGATAAAAATGGATTACTGTTTAAAAATAATTAATAAATGTAATAAATGTTCACGAATTATTTCAATCAAATTATTGTTTCAAATAAAACTCAAAGTTCTTTATTGCTTTAAGTCATTTATAGGACATTCAGTTAATTTTGAAAATGGTCGAAGTCAATTCAATTTTTAAAAATAATATTATCGTATAAAATTCATAGTAAATTTCCATTAATTAAGACTAATAAAATTATAAATTAAAATGTCGCATAATGTAAAAATATTTTTTAATTTACTCAAATGCAATTCATTAAATATCTCGAAACAAGAAATATATGACTTAGACCACTTTCATAATTATGGGCACATATATGATGATAGAAATAAGACAAAGTTGGATACAGTTTGAGTTACTTAGTTAAGTTACCTAATTAAGTTTATTTTTATGTTGTTTAACGTTGCATCAACCTTTGGTCATTAGCGACTGGCTCGCGTATGGTTGTTCTTAAATATTGGTCCAGATGTGTGCATTCTTGAGTATCTGAATTATTCTGTTGACGTTTTTTTTTTTTTTTGAGCTCAGTGCTTACTTTAGACTATTGGGCAATTGGTATTGTAGGCGAAGTGGTTCTGTATTTTTATAGGTGAGTAGTAGATATTGAATTGTTAGATTTTGGTTGCATGTCGAGCAGGTAGGTGTTGTGTTCTTTTTGAGTAGGTGTTCATGTGTGTACTTGGGGTGCCCAATTTTGATTTGAGTAATCTTAACACCTTATCGACCGCTATTGACTGAAGATGCCACTCACTAACGACCGACTCTGTTTTGGATAGCGCGCAGGAATTGTGTATGTGCCTATTTGTAAAGCTCTATAACTCAAAAATACTGATTCTGTTGTTGAGAATCGTTTAGCTTCAAAACAGTGTAATCTTAATGTCATTTAGAATTGTCATAATATCATTCGATATTTATTTTATCTAATATAACAGTTGACCACTGAAAAGCCGATTAATCGGCTACCGGTAAATAACAGTTGGAACCGAAAAGCCGATTAATCGGCTAGCGGTCGATAAAGTGTTAACTTGCCTATTCTGCTGAGATGTCCTGTAGGTGATGGTTTGTAGAAATCATCTGTTATTTTGTACATTTTTAATGTCTTTTCCGTTTTCCAATTATTGTTCCATTTTTTTAAAGCGTTTACTTGTTGCCTCTTTAGCTGCTAGATCAGCATTTTCATTTCCTGGAATACCTTGGTGGGATGGTATCCATGCTAATGTGACTTTCGTTTGGTTATTTTCTGTTAATTATGTATATAGTTCTCGTATAATTTTTGCGATTTCGTTCTGTTCTAGATTATTCTAGCTACGTTTATTATGTACAATATATGTGGAAAGTGAGTGCTATATCACGGTAGGATAGTAAAGTATATCAGACCGTGGACTGATCAAAAATATCTATTTGTGTTTATGATATTCCAGACCCGTTGTGTCTCGAAGGTTCCCATTTTCAATAAAGAAGGACCGATAAGTCCGGAACAGGGTGTGTATAGTGCATAGACATAAAATATTTTCAAAAGGTTTCTTTTAAATTAAAAATTAACTTAATTTTAAAACTTAAAAATGTAAATACTAATTTAATAAAGAAAATGTAATAATTAATCTTGTAACTCAAAAATTTCCTTTGTGGTGGAAATATAATATTTTACTGCAAATGACCGATATATACAGTTGTATAATAATATTGAAGAAGATAGCAAACTCTAAAAGCGAGTGTAGCACGTAATCAATCAATTCCAAGCCGCTCAGTACCAAAATTACAGAATATGTGATACGCTTTCCTTGCTCGAGGAATAATATCGCTGTCTGATCGACATCTTTGCACAACTTGTGTCAGCAAACGTGGACCGCGGACGCGGCAATATCTGACTACGCCTCCTGCCAGGTCGTCGTGTCCTTTTTCCTTCAAATTCCCCCAGAAAACACCCTGTTTCCTCTTTTACGCTATTTATGTACCGCTACGTACGGTATGACTTTATTTAAGAATCCTATAAATGGTTGGGAGCAACGTGACTAGATTGGGTGAATTTAGGGAAAGTAGTGTAAGATTTAGATACGTGAAACTAGAAAGTATAATATTTATAAACAATAATAACACAATTAAGATATTTTAGTTTTGTTTTCTAATCTTTTGACTCACAATATCTCACGTATCTCACACAGCATCTTACAAATTGCCCTTACGAAATAATATATTGCATCTGTAGGGATATAAGATGTTATGTGTCGTCGAAGCTCGATGCGGAATTATATTAACTTGAATAAAGTTTATTTAAAGATAAATGAAAACACTAATATATAAATATAAATATAAACTGAAAGTAAAACTATGGCAATTCGACTATCATTCGGTCAACGGCAAGAAAACGCATCTATACTGGACTGAACTACACTCTGAACTTGACAGATCTAAATCTGGAACTATAACTCAACTGAGACTGAACTATCACTGAAACTAAACTGAATTCGCGTCGCAAATCGGACCGCCTTTTATACGGATATCTACCGCCTTATCCTAATCCGGTAGGGCCCGACGGCCCCTCGACAGTTTTATGTGACGCATCTACGGCCGTTTTTCCTAATGCTACATATCTTTTGGAAATCTCTCGCTTTTTTATCGAAATTGGTTACGCCGGTCAACGGTAACTATTATCGCAAATAATGCTGTAGTTACATTGGTGTCAATTTCTAATGTCAATCGAATGCAAAACAACATGAAATACAATTGAAACACATTTAATCCTAATCAATCTCTGCTACTGGATGAAATGAGGTGTAAAATGACGTCATATATTCCCCCGTGTGAGAATTCGTCTGCTAATGTTACTCTCCACTTTCATTTTACTACAGTTTGATCCATAGAGTCACTAGTTTACGCACTGTTATCCCATTTTTTCCTGATTTTCCTTCATCTGGTAATACTGCTCAGGTAGAAGTAGAAGTATTGTTAGTAAATAGTATATCTTACACATACGTATCTCACACAATATCTTACATCTTTCATTTAGTGGTGCAGACTCGTCAGAACGAAATATTTCTCAGTAGAAAAAATGTTGGTAGCATTTTCAACTAGTACAATAATTATCCGATTAAAAAATCATTTCTCAAATATATTTCGTAGTTTCAGTTATAGATGCCAATATCACATTACATCTTCTTTGATTCAGTGACTCAGATTCATCAGAATTAAATATTTCTCAGTAGAAAAAAATGTTGGTAGCATTTTCAATTAGTACAATAATTATCCGATTAAAAAATCATTTCTCAAATATATTTCGTAGTTTCAGTTATAGATGCCAACATCACATTACATCTTCTTTAATTCAGTGACTCAGATTCATCAGAATTAAATATTTCTCAGTAGAAAAAATGTTGGTAGCATTTTCAATTAGTACAATAATTATCCGATTAAAAAATCAATTCTCCAATATATTTCGTATTTTTAGTTATAGATGCCAATATCACATTACATCTTCTTTAATTCAGTGATTCAGGTTCATCAGAATTAAATATTTCTCAGTAGAAAAAATGTTGGTAACATTTTCAATTAGTACAATAATTATCCGATTAAATCATTTCTCAAATATGTTTCGTATTTTCAGTTCCAGGTGACAATGTCACATTACCTCTTCTTTAATTCAGTGGTGTAGTTTCATCAGAACAAAATATTTCTCAGTAGAAAAATGTTGATAGCATTTTCAATTAGTAGAATAATTATGCGACTATATAATTTCCGAAATATGTTCCGTGTTTTTAATTGCAGGTGACAATGTCACATTACATTTTCTTTAATTTAGTGGCGCAGATGCATCAGAACTCATCAGTTGATAGCTTTTTCAATTAGTACAATAATTATACGCATAAATCATTTCTGAAATATGTTTCGTGTTTTCAGTTACAGGTGAATTTTTTATAGAGAAGCATTTGACTAATGAATCTACGCCTGTGGATAAATTGTAGAGTGGGTAGTGAGGATAATGGACGTCATAAGGGATTTTCAAGCCACACCCACGGTCATTATATGTCACTACGCAAAACGACCGTAATATTCATGGATGTGTAAGAACCTCATAAATATTTCTCGCGCCTATAACATCGCATGCTCAGTAACACGCAGGATACAGGAATACGAACAAGTGCCTCAGGGAAAAATTATTTATGTTTATCGCTGAAATAGAAGTGTGAAACATTTCGATTTGTTTACTCTGCATGTATATTTATCTTCCCAAGAGCGAAAACATTCAAGTACGCAAGTGGTGATGATACCGATCGTTTAGAATAGAACCATTTTCGTCACTGATTCCAAATCGGCGAGGGTTCAAGTTTTCTCAAGAAAGCTTTTGCGGATGGCCCTAATCGGAGTTATAACAATTGAAAAACGCGAGCAAAAGACAGAAGGCAGTGTTGTACAAGTGGTTTTGTATAATTATACATATATATATGTGGGATTCTTTTAGTGAAGATGATACGAAATGAATACACGAAGTATTAACGGTACACAAAATTAAAAAGTATTTAATAAAACTAATTTAAAGAATATCGACCATTCGCTTCGATTGGTGTATAACGTCTGTCTTTTTACAATTATCCGGTGGACCGCTCCGGTGCCAAGGAATGCAACACCGTCTCACCCCTTCATTCCCTTCCCATTGCCAAACAAACATTCGTAGCCAAAGAGGCCTCTCGCTAGAGGTGCGCATCACAGGTATTTTGATTGATTCCTCGTATTCCGCACAACAATATTTGCTTCAGTGGCAGACAAACTCATTTGCATTCACATACCACATCCTTCACACACACACATATATATATACATATATATAGTCTCTATATGTAGTCTCTCTATGACTAAAGAGAATAATTATTTAATGAATTAATTAAGAAGGATAAATGAATCGGTGTGAGTAAGTGTCTATGTAATTTCCATCGTACTTCTTCTAGAACCCAACCTCAACTGCTCAAATTGCCGATCACCTTTTCGCTTATTTATTCCGTTTCATCCCCGCGACAACCGATTTGTTTCCAAATCTTCTTTTTGGAATTACACTACCACATACATATATGTAGGATTTTCGAGTTCCAGACGAGACCTCCAAAATTTGCAGGACTTTCGAATCTTGGCTGAGACCCCAAAATTTTTAGGAAAATGATTACTAACTAAACGAAACTTTATTTTGGTTGGGAGATATACAATTGACGTCGAATATAATCGATGACCTGGCGTCACACTACGTACGTCTTGCGTCTTTCGATATTTATCCTGAACTGTTTGTCCTGCACGCGCGATGAAGCGTGTAACTCACCGTCCCACGTCTGATTCCTACATATATAATATAAATATGTGGCACTAGTGTACTAATATAAATACAAGTGGTTTTGTGTAATTATATACATATATAGGAATCAGATACGTGAAACTAGAGAGTGTAATATTTATAAACAATAACGACATAATTTAACACTTTGACTGCCGTGATGGTCACCGGTGACCGACGCAAGTGATTTTACTGAAGATCCAAAATAGTCCGCAATGGGTAGCAATTATTATTTTAAAAATGCAGTTGTTGTTAAAATAGTGATGCGATTTTTTGGTCTCCAATACCTGCACATTATTTACATTTTGCATCACTCAGTCAAACGCTGTAATATTTCATAGCGTCGCCGTTCTAATATAGTAAAATACGCTTGGCAGTCAACGTGTTAACAAACTTGTCACCTATGATTCCTCAATATAATAATTGTGACATGCTCACCTTTTTTATTTCTAAAGTACGCATCGTATGAAAAAACTTTTTGTCTATATTTGTATGGTCCCAAGGCTGCATTATTAGATACATTATTTTTTTAGTGAACAACTTATTTTTTTTTATTGGAACCCGATATTTTTTACATTAGGACCTGAAAGAGCGTGATATTTTGAATAAAAAAGTACTGATTTGTATGAGTCGTAAATCTATTAATTGACAAGTAATTTCACTTTGTTTGAAGAACATATTCTCTGCGTATGTATATATACTGTTTTATTATATATATATATTTGTTTGTTTAGACAAGCTATACAGAGCTACGGCTTCGTGGAAGGTCCAGGCGTAGTTGAGTAGTTAAATAATAATTATATTATATATACATATATAATATAATGTTTATTTAACCACTCAACTACTTGGACCTCCTGCGAAACCGTAGTTCTGCCTGGCTTGTCTAAACAAACATGGAGTAATGTCATATTTAAACAAACACGTGCCTATTGTCATGCTTTCACTCTTCGGAAGATAGAGAACCTGCGTGAGCAACTGATTATACAGACCGGGTGAATAAATTGAAATATTTTAGACTTTTATCTCAGCGACAATACGTCAGTTGCGCCTTAGTATGCACGACGTGTAACGAAGAATGAATGAAAGAAAAATATATCTTCAAATTTAACAACGGGGCATTAGCGACAAAGCAGTGAAAATTCACGTTCTTTTACTTGAATTGAGCTGAATGAATGTCGATAACATCGAAATAAAGATCTTCGTTAAATTACTAGTCACCTTTCTTTTTGTATTAACGTAAAAAGGCAATTTTTAAGTGATCTTAAGAAATCATTCACTTCATCATTGAGTTACTTATTGAAAAAGCCTGTTAAATTGCAATGGTTTCGAAATTACACTATATTTCAAGTTATTTCACCTTTAAAAGGAGTCACGTTTCCCATTGAAACGTTAGGGAACTTATAATTTTATCGTAATATCTTATCATATATTTTACCGTAACTAGTACTCCAGAATTTATGCAAACATGTGCACTGTCAGCGTAAATAAGATTACATTGCACAATTTTTTGTATTTCTCACCTTGTATATTAAGTACTGGACATACAATATTAAAGGGGTGAGAAATCTTAAAAGACTCTCATAAATATGCAGCCACTGCGATCGTCGAGTTCTGTTGCATAAATGTGCGTAATGCTATAATTCCATAGAGGATTTCACAGCAAGCTGGCAACCGATCGTATGACTCCCAATAAACGAAAGAAACCCAGCCATACGCAATAGTACGTGATGGATGTAAACGGGAAAATAAAGGGAAATTAAGTGAGACGTAATCTGAAAATTTCTTTCTGATTTTTTTCAACTCTTTTAAAGCATTTGAAATGATACGCCTTTTCACGCTTAAAATAGGGACTTTATTCGTTAACTCAATAGGATTCGAGACTTTATGCGTTCCCTCTTCTCCCTATTAAAAAGGGTGTCTCAAAATTGACTGACATTTTAATTTATTAATAAATCGTAATATTTATTTAAAAAATACGAATGTTTTTATTTTAATATAAAGTATAACTTTATTTGTACTAGTAAAGTATATACTACTTTGTTATATTATTTTATTATAAAGTATACACTATTTTATTATACTGTTTTAATATAAAGTATACATACTATTCTATTCACTACTTTAATATAAAGTATATACTTTGTATTAAAATAAAAACATGCGTATACTTTAAGTAAATAATGCGATGTATTAATAAATTAAAACGTCAGTCCATTTTGAGACACCCTTTAGGTTCCTGAGACTCTGAAACATGTTGAGCTAACAAACAAAGCCCACATTTCAACCATAAAAAGGTGTATCATTTCAAATATCGTAAATCATCATTAATATCAATATTAATTTCAATAATCAATCATAAATAAAACCATTTCAATGGGAAAATGGCGCGTCTAGTGTCCACGTTTTGTGAAACAAGCTGTACAGCACTGTTTGACGCGGACTGCAGGTGAACAGCGTAACACTACGATTTGTGTCTGATAGTAATTCCCCCTGTGCAATCCTATTAAATAGAGTTATAGACGAATACATTTGCACCAGCCAAACGACAAACTAAGCCACTGTAGAGGGTTCAGGGAGATGACATTCACGAGAGCCGCCAGACTGGACTACCGTTCAAAAATATGACATCCGCGGAAGCCAACGTAATGACATAGAGTAGCTAACAGATTAACCATTACTGCTTTCCCATTATCAACCTGTTCATTCGTATCATCACATACACTCATCATGCAAACATTCTGTTGTATTGCAAGCAAACAAAGTGCAATGTCTCTGAAAAGTGTTCGATGACAAATCATCGTCGTCTGGCACTTAAGGGGTAACATCTAGCTTAACGCCTAAAAACATGGGGTAAATTTAGGAATTTTTTTGAATTACATGATATAACACATCGAAATTTGGTTTAAAGGCGTTTAATCTGCATACTTTAATGTATAAAAAAAAATTTCTTATATTTTTGCTTCAATATGGCGGCGCTGAAGCTCTCGAAGTAGAAGTGTATTTTTGGATATGGCCTCCGCGGCTTGCAGCAGAAGTGCCGTACACTTTCACTAAGCACAAAAAGCAAAATTTTTTCGTAATCTACATTAAATTTGCTAGAGAAGTACACACGTATATGGTAAAATATTGATTTTTGTAGAATGGCGAGCATTTGGGAAAAAGTTCTAATTTCCATCAAAGAATTCATCGAAAAAATATTTATAATAACGAAAGTTTTTAACCAATCTTGAAAATCGTGTCTACTTCTCTGAAGAATGTAGTTTAACGGCTAAAGTAAAAATTTCAAGTGAATCGGAGAAAATTTGTTTAAGTTATGCTGCAAGCCAATTTGAGAAACGTAGTTTGGAGAAAAACGCATTTAAAGTTTTGAGTAACATTATTTCATATTATTTTACTAGTTTTGCCATATTTAAGATTATTCTGCAACGCCTGCACCATATAGGTGTCCTTCTACATTCATATTTTCTTCCTGTTTCTCTTTCCTGGATGATCTGTGATTCACTCGGAAAACTTAATGCGGCGTGCGTCAACTTCGACGCAGAAATTGTAACAATTATGACCCATAGTAAATTGTTACATCTGCATCATTGCCATTATGCTTTCAGACCGATCGTTAAAAATGGAAGACGCAATACTTATGCCGATTCCAGGCAATTTTCGTGTTACTGCACTTCATCCATCAAAAGTTTATGGTAAAGACTTGCCAAAATTTGGATTCGCATTTTTTTCGATGGAATCTGGATTTCGGTTGGTATTATGTCCCTTCAGAACCTTGAGAATCGGTACCATGTACATTGAACCGCTCCGAGACATCACGACTTGCTTTATAAAATAAGTTGTAAAACCAGTTTAAAAAATATTGTTGCCTATAAGATAAGTTGCACCTTATTTTTAAGGCTTTAAAGTATCATATGAGACAAAAAAAATTTTTTCGATTTTTTAAAAATTTAAGGTAGATGTTACCCCTTAACACTTGGCATGCGGGCAACGTGTTTTTACGTTTTTTGTAGTCTGTCACTGGAGCGCGGGTCACGTAAAAATTCGTATTTAGTTGATTTGGTGTTGTTAGTGGATATCCACCACAAATCTACTAAATATATAATTACATGAATGTGTGACATTATATGCGTGTTATTTGCGTTGCTAGGCAACGCTTTGCATTTTTTTTCCCATAAGTTATGATTGTTGAGTTACTCGATCTTTTGCTGAGTTATTTCGTCTTCAATCGAATTCTTAGCTCCAGAACGTGTTTTATCAATTTGAAGCTTGATTTTTTATTATTGATTACAAAATTGATCAAATGCGCCGTTGTGACAAAGATAGTGATGAAGAAATATGCGCTGACAAATTATCGGACTTTTCGTATGATAGTATGGAAAACTTTAAAAATCGCTTATTTTTATGATTTCGTGAAAATATCGTTTGTTTTTTGTTAAATAATCATACAGTATATATTTAAGTGTGAAATAAAAAAAAGTTTCATTCATAAAAACGAAGTAGTTTTCGATTTACAGCGATTTTTCTGAATAACCAAACTTCCGCGCGATTCAAGAAGAAACGCCCGCTGCACGCGAAATTCGGCGGCGAAGTATGCCCGCATGCCAAGTGTTAACCCCTTGCACTATTTTCACGAGTTTGACTAGTGATGAAAATTTTAGGCCAAACTTGAATATCACGAGTCGAACTCGTTGTTTAATTTCATGTCAAAAGTGATTATCACGAGTATAGCTCGTAATCGACGTTTCGGGGCAAACATGAATATCACGAGCCGTACTCGTGGTCTTAATCTTGTGCTAAACAAGAACGTCTGAATGGGCCCTTATTTCTTCTTTATATGAATGGTTATTTTATATCTTGTGTCCCAATGCAGTTTGCGTGCTACTTAGGATACATTGTCCAAGTCCAGATTACATTTAAAAACTAAGTAAACATATGCATTTGACGAGACGAAAAAAGCTTCAGTCGTTCTTCAGTTCTTACTATTCCATTACACGAGGTGCCCACGTTGCGTACAGTCTTCTTCATAAAAAGTAATAATCTTGATCATTTTTAATTTTGTCGAAACCCTCCAGCATGTGTAAAAAAAAGGAGCAAAATTACTAAAAAAAACAAGTTGTTCGCGTGGATGTAAGAGTAGTGGAAAAGCTTCCAATGTTTCAAGCAGTCAATCGATAGATGAAAGAGTTATAAACATTAATGAAAATTCTAGTGACAGCAGTGTCATTATGCCAGTGATGAATTGCGCAAGAAGGTCAATTATATATGACAGTAGTGAAGAACACGAGCGCGGCTATCTCGCACTCAGTCGTAAGATATCGTGTTTAAAGTTCTCGACCATTCGGGTGCATAAGTTAGGTACGGCTTCTTCCCAATTTCAGCGTAGTGCAAGTGGTTAAGGAGTTTCCATAGACACTGCAATAAACCTCGAAACTAACCATGCGGCCAGGAATGAGTACCCGGGTCATTTATGATGGGGTCATGATTTATATTGCCTTATCTGTACATACTGTACGTACTAGTCTGGGATGTGTCACTTCACCCCCAACCCACTATGGGGGGCCTCAATATGGGAGGCCCCAAAATGGGAGACTGCAATAAGGGTAGGAGGGACACTTCTCATTCTACCACAAAACTTTGAAACACTTCATTTTAAACCACAAGACAAATCCAGACAGACCAGAAACTGGGTGAAATTCAAATAACGATTGTGGGCAAACGAACAAACATACACAAATTTTCTTCTTTGCAGGTTTTTATACATTCTTAACAAACAAATAGGCTTTAAAAGTTTGAAAAATATTAATAATTAAAGGAAATATTTAGATCTGAAAGTGACCATGTGAGTCGTGTGCTGTTTTCTTCTTGCCGGGATTCCGGGTGAACGAGTTGGAGTTTTCCGATTTTCTTGGCGCCATTTGGTCGGTGAGATTTCTCTCTATAGACTGAACCCAAATTCTGTGACAAAACGTCACAATTGAAGCAATGGTGACCAAAAATCCAAAAGGTTGACAAATTTAAGTTATTTGTTGTTAAAAACGATATTAAAAAATTAATTTTTATATGCAGACATCGGTTCAGTTTATGGAATACATATTTATCTAAAATTTAAAAAAAAAATCAAATCCATATCTTCAATCATTCTTGATAACTCGGCAAAACTAATGGAAAATACTGCTTTGAGAAAAACGCGATTAAAGTTTGGGAACAGGATTACGGCTACTGGATCGCGGAACGCTCTTGCGACCGTGCATGACCTCACATTTTTGGCATTTCTGAACTCAATTTTACGAAAATTGTAGTCTTTCTTGCGCCAATCTTCTCAAAAAATGTACTAACTAATTATGTAGAAAACCGAAAATCAATTTTTTTGAAATTTTAAACCTTTCTGGTTCCTTTAAGCAGCACACAAGTCACATCTCTTTTGACGCTCGGACGGTTGACACCCATTACGACAATTCAGCGAAGTAAATCGTATCCACAATGACGAAGTTCTATCATTTAAACATCCTAGGTATCCGAAAGGGACTTAGGAATAATCTCTCATCGCGCATATCTCTTAATCTGCATATCGGCAATTTCCGATCGAAGATTTACAACCTTTGATGACGTGGTCAATCATTGGATCCGTCATATCGGACGCGAAACTCGAGAGAAACAGAACCGATCATCAAAAACCTCAGCACACACTCTCACACGTGCGTGAACAAAACGGCCGAAATCCTACAATTTTCATAAAAGTGGCAAATTTCTTTCAATGCCTGTTCCGTTTTTCCTCATTCTCGATCTTTTAGTATTCTTTCTTCTTCTTTTTGTCGACATCTTTCTCGGTACTTGGCATGAAATTTAGTGTCACTCCTGATATTGCACTTTCCACGTCAGACTGGAACGAGGACACGAAGTTTCATTCCCTTTTTCTTTGAAGAGCACCCTTTGCTTTGCGTTCCATTTCCGATTTAGCTTCCGACGTGTCCATTGTCAAACTCAGCCAATCCGTTAGGATGGCGCGCAATTCTCACGATCGATTGCCGATAGAGCGATACCTACGGACGTCTTTTTGAATAATGTATCGTACTTAATTGCTTATTGTTTTACACCAACTTAATACTGCAAAAATACCTTCTGTTCTTTTAAGAAATGTAATTCTAATCAACAGCAAGTTAATCAAATGTTTGAAATGATGGTGATTCGGTCGTTATGACAGAGTTTCTTTACATTTCTAGTTGTAATGTACTATTTATTTATATGATCATTCGGTAAATTTATTTTATATGTTGAAAGTACTAGCATGTAGGTATTTTCCGAGTAGCCCACACGATCAAGATTACAATTTTCTAATTTGAATTGTTATCCAATTCTAATTTGAGTACTATTATCGCTTAAATCTTCGAATGTTTTTTGTGCAGTCTTCTTAGTGGAGACATGCTGAGTAGTTCAGATGCTAGTTGATTTAGGTGGTTCTTCATTTTCTGTATTTGTTCGCGAAACGAATGATTGTACTTCTCACGGATCCAATAAACGGATTAACAGAGTTAGTGTCGAAAGCATTTAGATATTGATCAAGTTCCAAGGTTATTTCGTGGAATTGTAGGTTATTAAGACATTTTGCTAAACCACGAATTCGCATATATTCCTGGAAATTCGTATAATAAATGAGGTACAAAGAGAATTAAGAGAAAGAATTGGCAAAAATATAGGAAGCATATTTTTAAACGGCATTATTATTATTATTATTATATCATATTATTATTATGTTCATTATTTATTATTATTATAACGGCATTTATGCCGCCATATTCGTTTAGTATTTTCTAAATTATTTTGAAAGAGAATGTTTACATGGCCATGTTTTGTATTTAACACATTGACTGCCATGGTGGTCATCGGTGACCGGCGCAAAAAATCTCACGAAAAATTCGAAAAATACCCAATCGGTAGCATTCATAATTTTGTAAATGCAATTAATATTAAATAACGATTCAATTGTTTGGTCTCCGATACCTTCGCTTTATTTTCATTTTGGACAATTCCATCATATTCTGTACTCCATCACGTTGCGGTTTTAACACTAGATTGCCCAAGGCAGTCATTTTGACTGTTTTTTAATTTCAATTAGAAAAACAATTATGAAATTGATGACACAATTTCTTAGAATTTGGTGACTTTTTCTATAACATATAAATGGGTTTATGAATAATTGTAGTTACTTTCGCCCTCCTTTATTTCCGTATATATATATGTGTTATACCTATATTGCCCAGAAGCAGTCATTTTGACTGCTTGGTAAATTTTAAATAATCAAAAGATTTTTATTTATTGAATTGAGTAAATTTCTTATATGACCTGTTCGGCTTTGTATTGCAATAACATTTTTTTTCGATTACGGTAACATACCGATGCATGATAAATTGTCAATTTGGGCGTATACTTGATAAGTGTCAGTTGCTCAATAAGCTAAAGTAGTACTAGTTATTCGAATCTTTATAAAGTGTTGTTCTAACAAGTTGTTTATTTTATTTCTTTTGCGCCCTAACTTTATGAAAAAAATGTCGAACAGAAATGAGTTATTGGAAAAGCTAACGAACATAAGTGAAAAGTGCTCCGATATAGAATCAAATGCAACAAATTCTGAACTATCATCTGAAGATGAAGCGGATTATATTCAAAGTGAAACATCTGACACTGAAGATAGTGATGAAGAGTCGATCACCAATGATGAAAATGAAAGTGTCATCAATATGCCCAGGAAAAGGTGTAGGGTGCTAACTAGTTCAGATTCTGATGAAGAAACGGAAAATACGTTTCAGGAGGTCGAAACAGCTGCTGATGGTAGTGTGGACAAAAATTGACGAAGGTGGTATTCCTGGAAGGCTACCATCTGCTTGTATTTTCAAGAGTGTGAAAGGGCCAACAGGCTACGCAAAAAGGAACATTGTGGCAGATAATCTTATCAGTGCATTATCGTCGATAATAGATAACTATATTATCAAACATATAAGAAAGTGCACAGAAGAATGTCGCCGAATTTTGCGGAACGGTTGGACAATATCATTACCGGAAATACGTGCATTTATTGGGATTCTATATGCTCGTGGAGCTTACGAGGCAACAAATTTTAAATTGAGTTATTTATGGTCAGCGAAGTGGGGTCCCGAATCTTTTAGAAAAACTATGGCCAGAGAAAAGTTCAAGCAAATCCTACGATTTATTCATTTTGACAAAAGAACCGAATGCAGTAGGCGCCTACAATCAAATAAATTTGCCTTGCTTTCGGAAATATGGGTTAAGTTCATTGAAAACAGTCAATATGTACAGTTAATATTTACTAATAACCTGTTATATAACTGTAAATAACATAAAAAATATTAAAAATTAATTTTAAACAAATTTCTTTACATATTTGTTATTTTTTCACAATGCAGTCATTTTGACTGTTTTTGGGCAATATAGGTATACAAGAAATCTCGGGCAATCTAGTGTTAACATAGGAAAATACGCACGGCAGTCAGCGTGTTAATCTGCGTAGACAATAAAAATATAACTTAACACCGCCACTATAATTTATTGCTACAAAACAAGTGCACATTCAAACAACTGAAGACATTTCCACATTACGCAGGCATGCAATGTGTGCGGTTTTTACACCGCGAAAGGAAGCAAGCCACTCTTGTGGTATATCATCCCAAGCAATGACTTAGCGGGAAGCCACTTTAGTGGCGCAGAGTGCCAAGAAGTGACTTACAGAGACGCCATTTTACTGGCGCATGGAACGTGAAGGGTTAAATGCAAATACCATCCACATTTTTCTATCGGAAAGCATTTCATTCCGTGGACTTCGCGGCATTGAATAAAATGGTCCCGCGAGGGTGTACAATGCATAACTTTGTCAGGTGACGCTAATGACGTATTTACTGCTGGGATCAAAACTGAGTAAGACTCTTCAAATAAAACACAAACAGCTTATTTAATTTATACATTTATTTTATCCCCTTCAAAGTAGTCCCCATGGGAGACGATACACTTTTGCCAACGTTTTTTCCTATCTTCAAAACAATGGTTAACCTTTTAGGTACGGCTGAATTCTGCGTGTGGCTATTTTCCTGGACGGTTGGGTTTAACGAAAACTAAGTTAAAAAAAGCATTCTTTTTTGAAACGATACAGCACTACAATGTCTGACGGACAATGCCGTTCTCTACACGAGTACATTGGAAAGAAGTATTTGGTGATTAAATGATTATTTTCCTTAAAAATATATCGCACGTACTCTAATTTTAACAATTCCCTTTAATAATTAATAATTAATAATACAATTGGGTATTATACATTTTAAAACATAGTACGACACATAGACCTACCTCGCAATCTTCACACACATAGTTTCATCTTTGTCTTACCACCTTGATCAAAAAATTTTAGGTCCAGCCGCCGTATGGCGCTCTCAGTCACTCGATTGAAATGTTTTTTTTTTGTTAGGTTGCCACATCTGTCATTAACATTTCTACCAAATCTCAGCGTCATAGCTTGACATTTGTAAAAGTTATACCGTGTTGAGTACATCTACCTTTGTGCATCTTTTCGATTTTTTACATATTTGAAAATGGCATCAACTTTGGATCAACGAATTTGCATAAAAGTTTGCGTGGAGAACTGATTTAATGGTCCGCAGACCCTGGAAATGTTGGAGAAGTGTTTCGGCAACGATACTCTTTCGAGATCAAACGTTTTTCGGTGGCACCCACGCTTTCGAAGAAACCACGTTGCTTTCAATCGACAAACAAGGTAATGCTGATGGTTTTCATGCATTACAACGGTGTTGTGCATCATGAATTCTTGCCAGAGCAACAGACAGTCAACGAAATGTATTATTTGGGTGTTATGAAACATTTGCCTGAAGCAATTCGCCAAAAAAGACCGAATTTGTGGGCAAACAACTCGTGGATTTTGCACCACGATAACGCACCGTCGCACAATGCGATCCTTATTCGCGAGTTTTTGACCAAAAATAATACGAATACTATTCACCAGCCTCCGAATTCACCTGATTTAGCTCCCTGCAACTTTTTTCTGTTTAACCGTCTTAAAAAACCGCTTCGCGGAACACGTTACAGCACTCGGAAGGATCTTATGGAAAAATCGAAGACGGCTCTGATGGACATACCAAAAATTGAATACCAGCGATGTTTCGATGATTGGATCAAGCGCTGGTATAAGTGCGTTACAGTCGATGGGGAGTACTTTGAAGGGGACGATATCAATTATAGTGGATAAACTTGTATTTTCGATTTTATGAATAAAGTCCTAAAACTTTTTAATCTCCGTCTTATATCGTTTTTTGAACATATCATGCAATTTCGTAACGCTATTTTAGATTTTTTGGATTTACAATACGATTGAAAATGTTTTGTGGTTAGTCGAACTGCTGATCAACGATATATATTTGCTGCAGCTGACGTAAAAGATGACACCCGCGAAAACCACTATAGTGGCGTGACATCCTAAAAGATGATATCCGCGAAAGCAACTATAGTGGCGTGTCGTCCTAAAAGATGATATCCGCGAAACCCACTATAGTGGCGCGTTGTATCTAATATGTTAAATTCGATTTCCGGAATGGTCTTAAAGGCTCGCAGTTATTCTCGTTGAATATCTTCAATGGCATCAAAAGGGTCACCCCGAAGCGATTTTTTAACACACAATATGGGTCGAATTTTTGACCACATAATCACGAATAACCAATGCAGTATGCGACGGCGCATTATCGTGATGTAAAAACATTGAGTTGTCTCGCCACAATTCCGGACTCTTTTTGTGAATAGCTTCACGCAAACGACGCATAACATTGAAATTATATTTCTTGTTAACAGTTTGGCTCGGCGGAAGAAATTGATAATGCACAACACCACGATAATCGAAGAAAACTGTTAACATTACCTTTATTATAGAGCGACACGATATTCCCTTAATTGGTCGGTTTTGTCCAGAGAAGTAAGCGTAGACCCACGTCTCATCACCCGTAATAAAGCGTCGCATGACCGGCTGGTATTCAGAAATAATCTCTTCATCGATGTTAACACGCCACTCTTTTTCGAACAAATTGATTGTTTTTCGAAGTAAACGAGCATGGACCCGTTTGAGACACATTTTGTTTTTCAAAATTGATTGAATTGACCCGAATGATATCCCGGTTATGTCAACAAGGTCTCTAATTGTTAATCGACGATTTTTCAGCACCAGATCTTCGATTTCCTTAACGTGGTTTCCATCGGTAGACGTCAATACGTTCTCTGCCTTCCAAGAATAATTTGTACCAATCAAAAACACTTATTCTAGACAGTGTATTGTCTCCAAAGTCCTGTTTTAACATTTCCAGCGTGCCGGGAGCCGAAATTTCATTTTTGTAGCATCATTTCATACAAATTCTTTGCTGAATTTTTTCATTCATACTGAAAATCGCCGAAAGCACTTTTTTAAGTTATAATAAACATTTCCAACGTGTCGGAAGCGGAAATTCCATTTTTGCAGCAAAATTTCATACAAATTCTTTGCTGAATTTTTTCATTCATATTGAAAATCGCCGAAAGCACTTTTTTAGATTATAATAAACATTTCCAACGTTTCGGAAGCCAAAATTCCATTTTTGTAGCAAAATTTCATACAAATTTTTTGCTGAATTTTTTCATTTATACTAAAAATCGCCGAAAGCACTTTTTTAGGTTATAATAAACAAGCGTTTTTCGACAACTACTAAAAATATTGACATGAAATTTGTTACAGATGTCTCTTAGAGTGCGACCAACCTAACAAAATAAAGAATAACTTGTTTGTATAAACCTGCTCGATTTAAATGGAAAAGTCTTACTATTTTTTATCACAGTAGCATAAATTTAGCAGTGGCGGTAATACGACACGAAAAGTAATGTTTGAGGAATTTCGGCTGCCAACATTGGGTGGCAGAAAAAGTGACAAGCAAATTCCCATTGGAATGGAAAATTCAGCCACGGTCTCGAAAATGTCCGTTTTACGCATAAGTGAGACATCAGCATTCAAAAGACACACGGACACGTGTTTGCTTTTGGCAGCGCAGTCGGAAGGAACCCTTCGGTGACACTGAAAATACAGCCAGAATCGTAAAATATCGAGTCGTACGACGGAACAGATAACGTCCGCAGTTTACGACGCTGACGTGTGCGTTTGAATGAAATTCGCTGTAAAAATGTCATTACCCAGTGTATTATAACGTCGCGGAGTAGCGTATGTCGTTTACGTCTGACCCTGTTTCAACGTACCATTAGCGTTAATGCCTGCCGCTTTGGAGCAAAACACTTTTGAACATATGGATTCTCAGCGTCGAGCTATTTTTAAGATTGAGCGTTCATGTGAATATGTTCGCGGAATGAGATTGTGTATTAGTAAATTTAGGCCGCCTAAAATTGCGGACGAGTCTCTGTGTTCGCGCTATTGTGCGATAAATGTGAAATCTCGGCTGTTTCCCGAAAACGGCCTAAATTGTATCATTTAACTAAGGATAGACACGAAGCACAATTTTATTCCAAGGTCAGTGATTAAATATTCCAAATGTTCTTACGTCGCTTAACACTAGAACTACCGCACCAGTCATTTTGACTGGTTTTACAATTTGATTTAAATATTTCTACTTTATGTTACATTTTTTTTCCGAAATGGTGTAATGAGTTTTGCGGTGATAACTAAAGAAATAGTAAAATATGTTTTTTAAATGTTTTATTTATTCTGAACCAAAATAAATTGATACTACGGTTACTTACCAGGTGTGTCGGTAATTCCTTTCCGGTTTTTGTAACAGATGTCACTAGCCATAAGTATGAAATGTTATGATTTTATACATATGTCATTTGTTTCTACTAACATTAATCTCAAAACTGCACAAGTTACATTCCGCCAAAGTAACAGTTTTATAGACTTATAATTTTTTGAAAATGTCGAGTTTTATGCCTGGAAACGTGCATTTGCGGCACGCATTACTTTTTTTGTTTCATCAAAAGAAAAAAGCCGCTGAAAGCCATCGTTTGCTGGTAGAGACTTACGGTGAGCATGCTCCAACCATAAGAACATGTGAAACGTGCTTTCGACAATTCAAATTTGGTGATTTCAACGTTCAAGACAAAGAACGTCCTGGTAGGCCGAAAATGTTTGAAGATGCGGAATTGCAGGAGCTATTGGATGAAGACCCAACACAAACTCAAAAACAATTGGCAGAAAAGTTGAATGTGAGCCGAGTAGCAATTTGTGAACGATTACAAGCGATGGGAAAGATCCAAAAGATGGCAAAGTGGGTGCCACATGAATTGAATGACAGGCAATTGAAAAACCGAAAAATCGTCAGTGAAATGCTGCTTCAAAGGTATGAAAGGAAGTCATTTTTGCATCGAATAGTAACGGGTGATGAAAAATGGATTTATTTCGAAAATCCCAAGCGAAACAAATCATGGTTATCTCGTGGCGAAGCTGGCCCATCGACTGCAAGGCCAAATCGCTTTGTCGCAAGACCATGCTCTGTGTCTGGTGGGACCCGGTTGGTGTCGTATATTATGAATTGTTGAAACCTGGAGAAACAGTTAATACTGACCGCTACCGACAACAAATAATCAATTTGAACTGTGCATTGATCGAAAAACGTCCACAATACGCTCAAAGACACGATAAGGTGATTCTGCAGCATGACAACGCGCCGTCTCATACGGCAAAACCAGTCAAAGAAGTGTTGAAATCATTTGGATGGGAAGTTTTATCGCACCCGCCTTACTCTCCAGACCTGGCTCCATCCGACTACCACCTTTTCGCATCGATGGGGCACGCGCTTGCAGAGCAGCACTTCGCCGATTTCGAAGAAGTTAAAAAATGGCTCGATGAATGTTTTAGCTCAAAGGAGAAACTGTTCTTTTGGAATGGCATCCATAAATTGCCTGAGAGATGGGCAAAATGTATAGATTCAAATGACCAATACTTTGAATAAATAAATTTTAATTATCCATTGTACGTAGCGTGTTTTTTTTAGCGAAAAAACCGGAAAGGACTTACCGACACACCTGGTATACCAACAGCAGTCATTTTGACTGGTATTTATTAAGCCGTTCATTTAGATCTGAAGTCGTAAAACATTCGAAGATTCTGTTAGGAATGTGTTATTGTTTTGTTTTGGAATTTGCTCGCTTGCCACATTACAGTATTATATCAGGCAACATTGTAAAAACAACCATCAAATGGAGAAGTTACTGCATTCAATCAGTGCGTTTATAACAGCCGCTGGAACACCATCATGCTCTTGTTCATATAAAAATATATTCAGTATACGACATATTATTTCATTTAGTGTAAGATGGGGTAATAAATACAAATATTATATATTCACTTTTATAATAAATAGTTTTATTCTAGTCTTTCTAAGCCCTGAAAATGGCAAAACGATTGAAAACTTGTGAAGTATTGCAAAAATTGAATGATATACCAATGGCATGCTCTGATATAGAAGATGGTGAACTTTACGACTGTGAAGATGAACCAGAAGAAAATGAAATTGAATCGTGGGCTATTCATGATAGTCTTGTTGATAGTGACAGAAGTGATAATGATGATTTAGACAAAGAATATGTTCAGAAATCGTCAGAAAGCGAATGTGGAAATAATTCGAATTTACGTAAAAGTATATGTGTTCGAGTGTTTTCAAGTTCTGAAGATTCTAATGAAAGTATTTTACTAGAATCACAAAATGAAATTACTGCAGATGGAACCATGCGCGAGGTGCATTGTGTTTACTAATACGTAAGGGATAACCCAAACTCATTAAATAAGTTAATAATACCAAAAATATATTACATAAAACACGGATTTCCTTTTGTAAGAAAGTAATCAAGCAACAAATTTAAAAATATTCTATTATTAAGTATTTTTTTAAGACCAGTCATTTTGACTGGTTTTGGTAGAAGTAGGTTTGCTGAATTGTCGGTAGTTCTAGTGTTAATTTGATCATTAACGCTTCCGTTAACTTTTCAATACCGAAAATGGAATAATATGGAAAATTTAGTTCAAAGGAAACTAGTCAAATGCTTATAAATTTGCCCCTTATTTTGTTTATCGTGTAAATACGCTTTATTTTAATGTATACGAGACTTAAATTTGATATTTTGTAATTGTGGCTGTCGTCCCAGATCTTTTTCTTGTTTTTGTAACATATAATGCAATCCTTTTTTCGACCTTTTCTCACTAGACAAAGCTTTTCGTTTAATTATCTTTCGGCCCTTCAACATCAAGTACACCTTCACTGTCACTTGACTTGAAATTCTCATTACATTTTTTTCATATTTTTATCGCTAAGAAATGCTGAAAAATAATTAAACTCCACAATTGCACAATTTTATTCCATGGTCAACGATTAAATATTCCAACTGTTCTTACGTCGCTTAGTTTAACCATTAACGCTTCCGTTAATTTTTCAATACCGAAAATTAAAGCTTTAGTTCAAAGGGAAATAGGCAAATGCTCATAAATTCGTCCCTTTTCTTATTTATGGTGTAAATATGCTTTATTTGAATGTAAACGAGACTTAAATTTGACATTTTGTAATTGTGGCTGTCGTCTCCCATTTTTTCTTGTTTTTTGCAACATATAATGCAATTCCTTTTTTGACCTTTACTCACTAGACGAAACTTTTCATTTAAATTATTTCTCGGCCCTTCAACATCAAGTATATCTTCACTGTCACTTGACTCGAAACTCTCATAACATTTTTTTCATATTTCTATCGCTAAGAAATTTTGAAAAATGATTAAACCCCACAATTGCACAATTTTATTCCATGGTCAACGATTAAATATTCCAACTGTTCGTACGTCGCTTAATTTAACCATTAACGCTTCCGTTAATTTTTGAATAGCGAGAATGGAAGCTTTACGAGGGCAGTCCGATAAGTACTTAGCCTACAAAAGAAAAACGAAAATTTTGGAAAATTGACGATTTATTTTTCAACATAGTCTCCTTTTAACTCGATACACTTGATCCAGCGATGCTCCAACTTCTTCAATCCGTCTAAAAAATACGTTTTCTGGAGATCTGCAAAGTAGGCCTCCGTGGCGGCGATAACCTGCTCATTCGACTCAAATTTCTGCCCAGCGAGTGACTTTTTCAAGTTTGGGAACAAAAAGAAGTCACACGGGGCCAAATCTGGAGAATACGATGGATGGGGCAGCTGTTCGTAACCTAATTCAACGAATTTGGCTGTAGCTTGGGCAGAGGTGTGAGCCGGTGCGTTATCGTGGTGAAAGAGCACCTTTTTCTTCGCCAAATGGGGCCGTTTTTTCCTTAATTCGGCGCCGAATCGGCTCAATAATTCGGCATAGTACAGCCCTGTGACTGTTTTGCCCTTCTCCAGGTAGACTATGTAGATCACATCTTGTGAATCCCAGAACACGGTGGCCATCACCTTTCCGGCCGGTAGGACAGTCTTCGCCTTCTTCAGAGCACATTCGCCGGGCGCAGTCCACTGTTTCGACTGTCCCTTGGTCTCTGGTGTGTACCAGTGGATCCACGTTTCGTCGACAGTCACAAAACGACGTAGCAACTCTTTCGGATTGCGCTTAAACTGTGTTAAACACTGCTCTGAAGTGGTCTCACGGATGCGCTTGTCATCCGGAGTGAGCAAACGCGGCACCCATCGAGCAGAAAGCTTTCCCATGCCCAATATTTCATACAGGATATAACTCACGCGGTCTTTTGAAATGCCTACTGTCTCACCTATCTCGCGCACCTTCAGTCGGCGGTCTGCCAATACGAGATCGTGGACTTTTGTCATGTTATCCTCCGTGGTAGCTGTTTTTGGGGTACCTGGGCGTGGCTCATCAAAAACTGAAGTGCGACCACGTTGAAACTCGTTAAACCAATTTTTACCGGTCACCATTGAAGGAGAAGAGTCACCGTACACAGCATCCAAGCGCTCTTTGATTTCGCTGCGCGATTTCCCTTCCAAAACCAAGAATCGAATCACCGACCGATATTGCTCTTTTTCCATTTTTGCATAATCCGCGGACACGCCGGCTTTCAGACGCGATCAAAACAAAACTACAAATCCAATATGGCTGAAATTTTGACAGTAATCGTCTACGAGAATGTATTACACGATAGTAATTTTTTTTCTACAATAGTGGCGCCATTAGGCGGTGAGGCTAAGTACTTATCGGACTGCCCTCGTATTTTGATTATTGTATTTGTATATTATTGTTTCGATATATTTTGATTATTGTATTTGTATATTAATGTTTTGATATATTTTGATTATTGTATTTGTATATTATTGTTTCGATATATTTTGATTATTGTATTTATATATTATTGTTTCGATATATTTTGATTATTGTATTTGTATATTATTGTTTCGATATATTTTGATTATTGTATTTGTATATTATTGTTTCGATATATTTTGATTATTGTACTTGTATATTATTGTTTCGATATATTTTGATTATTGTATTTGTATATTAATGTTTTAATATATTTTGATTATTATATTTGTATATTATTGTTTCGATATATTTTGATTATTGTATTTGTATATTAATGTTTTGATATATTTTGATTATTGTATTTATGTATTATTGTTTCGATATATTTTGATTATTGTATTTGTATATTATTGTTTTGATATATTTTGATTATTGTATTTGTATATTAATGTTTTGATATATTTTGATTATTGTATTTGTGTATTATTGTTTCGATATATTTTGATTATTGTATTTGTATATTATTGTTTCGATATATTTTGATTATTTTATTTGTATATTATTGTTTTGATATATTTTGATTATTGTATTTGTATATTAATGTTTTGATATATTTTGATTATTGTATTTGTATATTAATGTTTTGATATATTTTGATTATTGTATTTGTATATTAATGTTTTGATATATTTTGATTATTGTATTTGTGTATTATTGTTTCGATATATTTTGATTATTGTATTTGTATATTAATGTTTTGATATATTTTGATTATTGTATTTGTATATTATTGTTTTGATATATTTTAATTATTGTACTTGTATATTATTGTTTTGATATATTTTGATTATTGTATTTGTATATTATTATTTTGATATATCACTAGTGACAAAAGAGTATTTTCTTTGTGATCGTGACCATAAATAAAAGTTGCCAACTGATATTTCGTATGTTTTTTGCAGTAAAATAATTAGGAAGTGTAATAGAATACAGTAGTTTCGATATATTTTGATTATTGTATTTGTATATTATTGTTTCGATATATTTTGATTATTGTATTTGTATATTAATGTTTTGATATATTTTGATTATTGTATTTGTATATTAATGTTTTGATATATTTTGATTATTGTATTTGTATATTATTGTTTCTATATATTTTAATTATTGTATTTGTATATTATTATTTTGATATATCACTAGTGACAAAAGAGTATTTTCTTTGCGATCGTGACCATAAATAAAAGTTGTCAAGTGATATTTCTTATCTTTCTTGCAGTAAAATAATTACAAAGTGTAAGACAATACACTAGTACAGCAGAAAGTAGGTAATCAAACCTTAGTCCCATATTGCAATGTTCCTAAGGATGAAAAATGCTATGTAAATGGATGTTCAAAAATTATATTCTGATTTCCCTATTGCTTCGTCTGTCATAACAAATAGTTCGACAAAGTTAGTCCCTTTAAACAAAAAAAATGCAACACTTATATTTTTTCACAATTACCTTTATATTTTTTACTTTATTATTTCATTATCTTCGTACAATTATCCAAATTTGTTTTTTTAGCCAGTTATTAAACCTTTATTTCCGCAGTGATAGATATAATATAACATAGTTTACAATAAATTAACATTATCCACAATTTTTAAACGCGATAGCGCATAGGTTATTTTATCCACTGAAGAAAACTCGCATCTGACATTTGTTTTTATGTTATCACCAAATCTAAAATCCTCTTCGCCATTCTCTAATAATAATACAAACAGAACCGGTTTATTTTAAATAGAAACGAATTTAACACTTTGTTTTACACATTATTATATTAATAGTTCTTATATAATATTAATAATTATATATATGTATATATTATACTAATAATTCTGAAAATTTGATTGCTTCTTTACTTTACAAACCTTTCTATTTAAAATCATAACATCGTATAAACACAAGTCCACAATAGATGTTTACTGTTTTAAATGTGATATTAACCTTAACAAATTTATCCTCCAAACCAGACTCGCGTCTAGAGTCAAAATGTAAGGATATCGGCTGTCATCGGTTTTAAATGTTATCACTTTGAACTTGCCACTATTTCTGGAACATTGATTTGTTCGGCAAATTCCGATAAATTCGGAATATCCATATGAAGAGATCTAAGTGAGTGAGTTGCAGCGAACATGCAAACCGTGCGTCAAAGTAACGTCAAAGAACGTTTACATATGCGCCCGGCAGTTCATTTGCATGAATATTTCCGTCAATGTCCAAATTTTAACATTTTCAATCCACTAGGCAAGCATCTGAGGAAGTTTTCCATAGCATTTTATTTATATACATGTTTTTACACGTTTTTTTTATCGCCTCGCTTAGCAGATGCGTTTGCTAATTTTGGTGAAACGCATCGCGTGCACGCTGTATTTTTAATCAAAACGGTAGCTGCTATTTATGTACTACTAAGGCTTTTTGTTGCCAATGGAATCGTACGGTACAAATTGATATGACAGCAGATGATAGGACAAATATGTTCTTGATTGATTGTCTTGGTTCCCTGCTTCTGGTTCGCTCTGGAATTTTTAACGTTTTGCACTCGAAATACTCCTTACAGACACTGCCAATTTGTTTCGTTAGACTCGAAGTGTGCTTTTCAGGCAGACCAACAATATACTGCAGTGAAGATCAAGCAATTGTAACTTACAGTTAAATTTTGGTTCAGCGTGTTGCGTTGATTTTAGTATTTAGTCATTTGTTTGACCGATAAAAAGAAAAAAATACTATTCAACATGGCGAGAAATGTGATGGGAGAAGCGTCGTTTCAAGATAGCAGTGATGAGGAATTTAATGTGGATGAATATGAAAGTGATTCTGATGACAGCGACATTATTCTATCAGTGAAGAAAGAAAGAAAAATATTGCAATATAGTGATTCTAGTGAAAGTGATGAAAACGTGTCAGAAAATTTAGACGTTGTTAGCGAAAATCATCAATTTAGTAATTGGCAAAACATCATTGAAGAAAACACTAGTCCTGAACAATTTGATTTTTCAACTGGATACAAAACATGTGGCTCACAGATAAATCATTTGAACAAACTCTTTGAATAATTTAGTTTCTTTTTTACAAGTGATTTAATAGACAACGTTGTAAAGCAGACAAATTAATATGCACAACATATTATTAGAACAAAAACTATTACTGATCGTTCTACATAGAAAAATTGGAAAGGCGTAAAAGTAGAGGAAATGAAAGCATTTATTGGTATCATATTGAATATGGAAACTATGCCTTCAACCTGCTAATTTCTTTAAACGATATCATATACTTGATAATTACAATAATTTATGCATAACATTGTAATTTACAAAATTTTAATATAATAATAATAAAATAACATTAAAAATATCTTGCTTTATAAATTAGTAGTAATAAATAAAAGGTCATCCTGTGTTTCTTAAATGGAATGCATTATTTTTGTTTTGATACTATGAAAGTATAGGAAGGAAGAAGTTCAGAATACATCTTTGAAATTAACAGGAGACAATGTAATTTCCTTCTTTACAATTTCATATTTTATTAAAATTTTCAGGAGTTAAAAGTCTGTTTTGTCGACCAATAGTTCCGAATTTCGTTCTTTTTTACGCAGCTGATTGTAGTTATAACTCTAAAAAATATCTTTATTCCTATTGCATTCACGTCACACCACTTTAATTTTTGTTCAGAAGCTTATACATGTGTTTTTGTTGATTATGATATGAATTTCTTACCTGACAGAAATACGAAAAGAAATCATCAGTAAACGACAACTTAAACTTTCCTAAGTTAATACTATGTCTGAAATAGTTTCGGACACCCTAGTGTTGGTAGTGTATCAATATCATTTCACACTTCAGTAATTTGTGGTTCACTCTCACTGTTAACATTATCTACTAATTCAGGAATCTCGGAATTTTCTTTTTACCAGAAATAATATCGCTGACTGAATTATTGTTGCTTTCCGAATTTCTTCCCATTCGTCTACATTTCTTTCTCAGTCACTAGGCACATCTAATAAACCATCATAAAATACGAGTTTACACTCTCTTTTTTATCCATAACGTTAAAAAAAATAAAAGATTTATAAGAACCGTTAATAATTGATTACTATAAATCACTATAATAATTGATAACTAAAACATTGCATTACTTTTAATCTTTAACGCTCTAAGTGTGCCTTTGAAGCACTACCGATGTGCGACACTCTTCTCCAAATGTATTTTTGGGTTGTTTCCGGTAATTGTTTACAAATAAAAAGTAATACGCCCGAGTCAGTTACAAGCTATCAGTAAAAACAATCAGATCTGAACCTGTTTTATTATTAGTAAGTCAGCTCGTAAGTAACTTTTGGAATAACAATGTGTATGGCAGGCCTTCCGGAACGGATAAGGAACAGTGTTTAGATGGAAAACTCCATATAATAAATCAGCTGCCGAAAGAAAAAAGAAAAAGTGTCTTTTTTGTACACTAAAAGGAAGTAATGCTGTAAAAAAACAAACAGTTTTCTACTATGAGACCTGGGAACGCAAACCCGATTTGCATGTCAATAAATGTTTTAAAAAATTCCGCACATTACTCAATTATAATTAATATAAATATTGCAATTAAAATTATATTACTCCTGAGATGAATAAGGATTGTTTTGAATGACTTTAATATAATTATTTACACGTCATTATAGCATATAATATCTGACACTTAAAAACTTGCAAGTCGAAGTACGATGAGAATAAGTTTAGTTGCCGGTCGATATTCACAATTAAAAGTCGGAGCGTTAAGGGTTAAAACATCGAAATATTACACAAGTTACGTCGAACAGTGAATGTAAACAGGTACATTTGTAAAAAAGGCTATTATTTGAGAATTTATCAATAATGCTCCATTAATTCGCAACCGGGAATTCTCGTTTCCCGTCTGCATTGTGTTCAGCACTGCTGCAATCTGTTGCGAAACGAATCGCAAGTTCAATCGTTTCTCTGGATATAACAGCACCCATATTAATTATTCTTATTTTCATATCTTCTCGTATCAGGGGCTACATTTTATAAACTATACCTTTAACGTATTCCCATAAGAGAATTAGTCTGACCGTATTCAATTTGGTGACCCCACCGGTTAATTTATTGCTTCACTACTTTCAATCCGTCGACTTGGAAACATGTAATTTAGATGCCTTCTATCCTTCGTTTGACAAGTAATATGGACATTCACTTTAGTCTCTTGTAAAACTTTATGTTTTTGTGATTTTAAATTGCCTGAAGGTGATTCTAAAGATTTGTGTTGTACTTCTTTTTTTCTGTACTCTCGTAGTGCCTCCTATTAATCGTGTATCTTTTCAGCATAATTTTAAAACCATGTTTATTTCTTCGATTTACTTCTTTGCTCCAATTTCTATGTTGCTTTACTAAATGCAGCAAGATCGGATGTTGCATAAAGAACCTACTTCCTGAAGATTATGCCCTATCAATTTCTCAGACACGTGAGAAAGGACAAATAAAGACATTTTTATTCTGTTTTACTGTGGCGGACCCGACCAAAATATCTGAAAACCTCAGGGAACTAGTATTGATAATACACAATTCCGCAAATAAAACAAAATATGATTCATGTAATCATAGTTCTGCAACTCTTTTAATACAAAATCGAAATTTTTGTGATTTTTTCAGGTTTTCCATTTCAACACAAAATTTTTTAAATTTCTGCAACACGATTCGAAAGGCTGTTGATTTTTTTTTTCAAATTTCCTTGTGCTATGACGGAGAAACAAACAAGAACCTGATATTCATTGTTACCTATTCATTTGTTTTCTACCTCCAGATAACATACAGAACTGAAACTTGCTACACATTGTGTATTTTTGATAAGCCATTAAACGGTGTATTTCAAGTTAAATTTGGTTTAGAGGCACTTTTGGGTGCTTACTCTGCGACACCCTTTGTGCGGGTCCATTGTTTTCCATGAGCTTGCTCGCATGGTCTCATAGAAACCCAGTTTCATTATTACAATCCAGCGACAAACACCTACTTTGCTTTACTGTCGTTATCAACACGCTTGCTCGCCAGAAGAATTACATGGACCGTTTATTTTGAAAGTGGTGTAAGTCCATATTCTCTTGTTTCGAGAAAATGAAAGGTTAGCATATGTGTTAATTAAAAAATGTAGGCAAATTATATGAAGTATGCCAATGTTTCTATTGATTTATCAATATGTAATTTAGTTATATAAATTTGCTTTAGGCGAATTCCACTAAACTAATATATATATATTTACGGGGTGCAAATGGAGTTACACCACATTCAAAATTAGATAAATGTAAAAATTGTTTAATTTCAATTTTGAAAAATCAAATATTACTTAAAATATAAATACTTCATATTAATCCAATTTTGTTTACAAATAATGACAAGATATAAAATAGAAGTAGTATTTTTAATTTTAGGCGTTAATTACATTGTTAAAATTACAAGATATTGGTAGTATTTACTTATGCTCTGCATGCGGCAGTGTTTTGAAATATTCATGATGCACCAGAGGTATAGAAGATAATAACTGCTTGATATATTTATATTTTTTCATAAGTAATAGGCCTGGCATATTGGTACAAAGGCGCCAGGGCAATTTTTTCACATTTTTTCTTTTTGTATAGTACTTTAGTCCGGTATTTCGCTTAATTTTGTTTATTCGTTGCATGTATTTTCCTTTATTTTGTTCTGCAGAATCTAAGTTCTCAGTAACAATATCCTCATCTGATGAAGATTCTACTTCTATAATTCTTCTTCTCTTTTTACGTTTCGTTAATTTGTTTTTCATAGTGGAATTATCTTCATCCTCCGATTCTAAGATTATTCTTTTGTTTATATTCATGGGCTTTATTTCTGTGTGACTTTATTTAACATTAAATAAGTAAATATTTTCAATCGTCATAAAATAATATTGTTATAAAGTAATATTAATTTACCATTTGTTTTTACCTATATCACTATCTGATGTTAATATGAAATTATCTGTTTTAGGAGGAAAATGAAATAAGTAATCTAAACTAGTAACTCTTGATACGTAATATGACACGTAAATATAAAACAAATGTAAAATAAGAGGCTACTGACCGGCAACCATCTACTAAACTACCTATCTCTGGAAATTCGACTTACATCACTTTCATAATCAATGATTAC
This sequence comes from Cryptocheilus praepositus, assembly GCA_033815515.1. Lineage (NCBI taxonomy): Eukaryota > Metazoa > Arthropoda > Insecta > Hymenoptera > Pompilidae > Cryptocheilus > Cryptocheilus praepositus. Next base: position 318,740 of record JAWWQZ010000177.1, on the reverse strand, counting down.
GTAATTTCTTTTACGGAACAATTTTAAATTGTACAGAACATAGGCAGTTTTTAAGAAATTAAATACTAACTAGCTATACATAAAAAGTTTACATTAAATTAAGCATATATTGTGTGATGTCTCATTTTTTTTTAAAAATGGTCTTACCCCACTTTCAAAATAAACGGTCCATATTGTGCTTGCATTTGCTCGCGTACTATCTCTGTTCGAAATATCTTCTGAAAACCGCAACCGTCAACCCATTTGAAGTGAAAAATGATGATAAAAGTGTTGTAGAATTTTTATCCTACCCCCAGCCGTTCAACAGTCAGGTCAAACCACACTCACCATGAAACACCTTGTATACATTGCCGTGAGAAGGAAACGATTTCACAGTCATTCTAACAAGATTCAATATTATTCCTGTCTTCTGAATCAATACGGAATGTTTTTGGTACCGTCGTATTGCGGCAAGCAAAAAATTATTCAATAACCTGTAATTTCATGACCCTCAAATGGCGGGTACGAGTGAAACGGATGAGTAGGAATTGAAAAAAACTAGGCGATATCGATCCTAACGCAATATGACTCGGGGTGACATCAAGGAGTCCGGCGGAAAAAATTTCATTTCACCAGTGACATTCTTTCGCCCGCCCATCAAAGACGCGTTCTGTGTGCAATAACGCGTAAGTCCATTGTAAAGTGAATGAGCATACTGAGACGCTGGAGAGAGTTGATCGAATTTAGACGTTGTTACCCGCTTTCTGTCAACGGCGCTTAAAACGTTTACTGCGGTGGTGATCGGTGGAAAAGATTTGAGTAAAAATGCAAAAAAATCGGAATGCTGCCCATTTGCCATCTCATAAAAGCAATTGATATTGGAACGGTGCTTCAATACTTTGGCTTCTAACAACTCTGCGTTACCTTCATTTTACACGATTTAACACGTTGACTGCCACAGTGGTCACCGATGTCCGGTGCAAACGATTTGACTAAAAATACAAAAAAAAAAATCATAATGAAGCCTATTTGCAATGTTGTAAAAGCAATTGATATTGGAACGGTGCTTCAATGCTTTGGCGTCTAACAACTCTGCGTTACCTTTATTTTGCACGGTGTAATCATGTTCTATAGTATTTCATCGCATCACAATTCTAACATAGCAAAATACACGGTGACCGGCGCAAAAGATTTTACTAAAAAGGCAAAAAATTTGCAATGAAGCCTATTTTCTATCTTGTAAAAGCAATTGATATTGAAACGGTGCTTCAATACTTTGGCTTCTAACAACTCTGCGTTACCTTTATTTTGCACGGTTTAATCATACTCTGCAGTATTTCGTCGCATTGCGATTCTAACATAGCAATATGTATTTGGCAGTCAACGTGTTAACACGTTGAATGCCGTGGTGGTCACCGGTGCCCGATGAAAGGTTTCATTATAAATGCAAAAACCTAGAAATTAGACCAATTTGCAATTTTACAAATGCTTTTCTCATTAGAATACTAATTCACACCTTTGGCTTCTAATACCTAACCATTATATTCATTTTGGACGATTCAACGAGATTCTGCAGTATTTCATCGCATCGCGGTTTTAACATAACAAAATACGCTTGGCAGTCAACGTGTTAAAATGTTGAGTGCCGTGGTGGTCACCGATAACCGACAAAAAGGTTTCATTATAAATGCAGAAAACTGGAAATTAGACACATTTGCAATTTTATAAATGCTTTTCGCATTAGTATAGTAATTCAAACCTTTGGCCTCCAATACCTGACCATTATTTTAATTTTACACAATTTAACCAGATTCTTCAATATTTCGTCGCATTGCGATTCTAACATAGCAATATGCGCTTGGCAGTCAACGTGTTAACACGTTTAATGCCGTGGTGGTCACTGGTGTCCGATGAAAGGTTTCATTATAAATGCGAAAAACTGGAAATTAGACACATTTGCAGTTTTATAAATGCCTTTCGCATTAGAATAGTAATTCAAACCTTTGGCCTCCAATACCTAAACATTATACTAATTTTAGACGATTCAACGAGATTCTGCAGTATTTCATCGCATCGCGGTTTTAGCATAACAAAATACGCTTGGCAGTAAACGTGTTAACACGTTGAGTGCCGTGATGGTCACCGGTGACCGACGAAAAAGTTTCATTATAAATGCGAAAAATTGGAAATTAGACGCATTTGCAATTTTATAAATGCCTTTCGAATTAGAATACTAATTCAAACCTTTGGCCTCCAATACCTAACCATTATATTAATTTTAGACAATTCAACCAGATTCAGCAGTATTTCATCGCATCGCGGTTTTAACATATCAAAAATACGCTTGGCAGTCAACGTGTTAACACTAATTCTACTAATTCAAACCTTTGGCCTTCAGTAACTAACCATTAAATAGTTTCGTTATAAATGCAAAAAACTGGAAATTAGACGCATTTACAATTTTATAAATGCTTTTCGCATTAGAATACTAATTCAAAGATTTGGCCTCCAATACTTAACCATTATATTAATTTTAGACAATTCAACGAGATTCAGCAGTATTTCATCGCATCGCGGTTTTAACATATCAAAAATACGCTTGGCAGTCAACGTGTTAACACTAATTCTACTAATTCAAACCTTTGGTCTCCAATAACTAACCATTAAAAAGTTTCATTATAAACGCGAAAAACTGGAAATTAGACGCATTTGCAATTTTATAAATGCTTTTCGCATTAGAATAGTAACTCAGACCTTTGGCCTCCAATACCTAATCATTATATTAATTTTAGGAAATTCAACCAGACTCAGCAGTATTTCGTAACGTTACGGTTCTAACATAGCAAAATACGCTTGGCCGCCAACGTGTTAAAACGTTGAGTGCCGTGGTGGTACCGGTGACTGACGAAAAGATTTCATTATAAATACAGAAAACTGGAAAGTAAACGCATTTGCAGTTTTACCAATGGTTTTCACATTGGAATAGTAATTCCATACTTTGGCCTCCAATACCTAACCATTATATTAATTTTAGACAATTCAACGAGATTCTACAGTATCTCGTGGCGTTGAGGATCTAACATAGCAAAATACGCTTGGCAGCCAACGTGTTAACACGTTGAGTGGCGTGGTGGTCACCGATAACCGACGAAAAGGTTTCATTATAAATGCAAAAAACTACAAATTAGACGCATTTGCAATTTTATAAATTCCTTTCGCATTAAAATACTAATTCAAACCTTTGGCCTCCACTACCTAAACATTATATTAAGTTTAGACAATTCAACGAGATTCTGCAGTATTTCATCGCATCGCGGTTCTAACATATCAAAAATACGCTTGGCAGTCAACGTGTTAAAACGTTTAGATTTCATTATAAATACAAAAACCTGGAAATTACACGCATTTGCAATTTTATAAATGGCTTTCGCATTAGAATACTAATTCAACCCTTTGGCGTCCAATACCTAAACATTATATTAATTTTAGTCAATTCAACGAGATTCTGCAGTATTTCCTGGCGTTGTGGTTCTAATCTACTAAAATACGTTCGGTAGACAACGTGTATATCACTTCTTGTGATATATCATACTAATTCGACACCGACAACAGGCCTAGGTGCTGATAGGATTGCTTCTGTGATGACAAATCGCATGTACCATTTCAGGTTGGCAACAAAAGACCAGTCCCGAAGGCAGCTAATAAGCGTTCGCAGATGCGATTTGCAAGCCCTGATATTGTTAGGTGTATCTAACAACTGCAATTGTAAAAATCAATGCGCTGCCTCATTTAATTTGGTGTAACTGAAGAATAGCAATTGTAACTTATCGAAGCTTTGTATGATTCATCAAAAGTTCATATTGGCGGGAAAGTTTTTCGTCCCCTGCGGTACTAATTATCAGCGCCTATCATGTTGCCACTTTAAGTTATTAAACGGCGCGAAGCCCTACATCGGCTTTCAGGCCACAGCTCTGGTCTAACTGCACTGTACACAAAGATAATCAATGCCGCACACACAAGTTATTAGTCATGAATCAGTCACAAGTCCTCTCCATCTAGTGGAGGGAAATTTCGGTGGGTTTCGTTTTAAAATTGCGGCTTGATAATCGACAATGCCTAAAGGTTTGAAAATACATTCAAAAAATTCAAAATTCTCGTTTAAAAATTGACAACATTTAAATGTATCGGGTTTAATCGTACTGCTTCAAAATTAGCAATATTTAAGTGAAGATTATTTAATACTGAACATACCGGTACTTTACACCTACCTATTCTTGCCATGACGGGTCATTTGACCCCTTATGAAACAAACGTTGATTTTTAGAAAGAAATTCCTAATTTATTAAACTGAGAAATTGAATAATCGGATGATAAACGAATTTATAGAAAGTCGAATGAGCGGTAGAAATAACAATGAATGTACAAGTAAATTTTGCAAGGGGTCATTTGACCCCGCTTGGTACGTTTAGTGTTAAAATAACATGACTTTAATCCACGCTGAGTGCTTGGATTCGGAATATGCAGCACTCGAAGAATGCTAAGACTTGCGTATGATGATCCCCACGATCGTACAAAAAGGCATTTTTTCAGTTCAGCATTTTTGGTCTTTAAGATTGTTGCATGTGTTAAATTCCATCCTAGTTAGGATCAATAAGACAAGTTTGTCAAGGTTCTCAGTAATTGGTACCTTTCACGCTCAAGAGCACAAGAACATGTCACTAACTACTGACTTGCAAAGGGTACATTTATGTGTGAAGTACAGTTTCTTTGCATACACACCTTCCTAATCCCCCACTTTCGAGTTCGTGTACTCTAGAAGGAGGCAAAGCCCTAAGGAGAGTGTCCCTATTAGAAGGTGATGTCGCAATATTGACTTGTCAATCGGCGTAAACCAGCGGACCACAAGGGCGAAGGTTGAGACTGACCGGTCAGTCTTAACACTTTAAGGACCACTCACGAGTTTTCTCGTATCTCGTGTCCGAACTGTTACGGACCAGTCACGAGTTTTCTCCTCGCGATCTTTAGATGTCACTTACTTTAACCCTTTCGTTACGGCAATGCCGTCCGCGAGAGTGACTCTGTTACCGTAAATGACCGAAATTGGATAATGTCGACTTTCATCGGTGAGTGTCAACAGATACCAAATACGTCGGTGAAAGATCGAATATTTCATTACGTTGTTGTACATTCGGACCCTCTCCGGTGTGTGTCGACAATTAGTGCATGGTGAATGTCAACATTTACCGGGGTAAGTCAGAAATAAGGGTATTTAGCGGATTTTTTTAATAAATTTAAATGTCAGTTCATTTTGAGACACCTTTTAGATCGCCGAACTGCGATAAGGACATCGGATAAAAGATAAAGATGAAATGAGTGTCGAGGCAATGAAACACTTAACCCTTTGCACTCCGAATTTTATTTCAATTTCGTTACCAGCAGCTCCCAACGCTTTTAAGTGTTTTATTTGAAATTTACTTTAACTAAAAATATGAAGCAATTTAAATAAATAAAGGAAGAAACAAATTCACTTAAATACCAATTTTATTTACAGTATTGTCGTATATTGAAATTTTCAAGGGTATGATATCTTTTGAAAGAACTTGCAAGATGTAACCCTGATTTTCTTTCACACGTTTCACAAAAATAGGTGGTTTCTCTTTTTCCTCCAGATGTTTTTCTATTTGAGTAAACTGCACAGTCTTTGTGTTTTCCTTCGGGATGTAGGAAGATTAAATGAGGCTTTCCATCTAAGCGATCGTGTTTATCATGTGTTCCAGGCCTCCCCAATTTCATATTTGGATGACGACAATCACGAATTAGCATTGACAAAATCTTTTCGCGACATTTTTTGTGGGCTGTAGGTTCTGTTCCTTGGTTTTTTGGGTTTTCTTTGTATAAAATATACGCATTTACCATGGAGATTTCTAATCCCCAAAAGAAATATTCCCTCCACCACTTGAGTGCTCGACGTAAAAAACAGTAAGATGTCGCGTATTGGTTCGCCATATCGACACCATCTATATTTTTATTATAATCTGTGATCACATCCAGTTCTTTTATTTCTCTTCGATTACCTGAATGTCTAACCCTTCTAGTAACATTGCGAGAGCATCGATAACGTGTGCACGAGATCTATTTATTTAGACATGAAAAAATGTCGAGTGGGGCTCGACAAAGGAGCTCCTGCCATAAAAACTGATGTCGAGTCACACTCGACATAGGAGTGCAAAGGGTTAAATACCAGCGTATTAAGGTTAGAACAGAAATCTTGGATAAACTTTTGTATATTTAACTGCTTCTGTATGGAAGTTTTTATATTGTTGTGATCGAAATGAGATTAAATATATAATGCGGTCCATCCTTACTTCTGACTGTTTATCGAGCAACTTACTCCACAATAAGTATGAAACAACTAAATGTGGTTCAAATGTGAAGAAAAGGTCGAAAAAGAGATTGCATTATACGTTTCAAAAAACAAGAAAAAATTCGGAGGCGATAGCCGCGATTACAAAATATCAAATTTATAAACGTTTATCTATTTCATTTTAAACTACGAGGGCAGTCCGATAAGTACTTAGCCTCACCGCCTAATGGCGCCACTATCGTAGAAAAAAAATTACTATCGTGTAATACGTTCTCGTAGACGATTACTGTCAAAATTTCAGCCATATTGGATTTGTAGTTTTGTTTTGATCGCGTCTGAAAGCCGGCGTGTCCGCGGATTATGCAAAAATGGAAAAAGAGCAATATCGGTCGGTGATTCGATTCTTGTTTTTGGAAGGAAAATCGCGCAGCGAAATCAAAGAGCGCTTGGATGCTGTGTACGGTGACTCTTCTCCTTCAATGGCGACCGTCAAAAATTGGTTTAACGAGTTTCAACGTGGTCGCACTTCAGTTTTTGATGAGCCACGCCCAGGTACCTCAAAAACAGCTACCACGGAGGATAACATGACAAAAGTCCACGATCTCGTATTGGCAGACCGCCGACTGAAGGTGCACGAGATAGCTGAGACAGTAGGCATTTCAAAAGACCGCGTGAGTTATATCCTGCATGAAATATTGGGCATGGGAAAGCTTTCTGCTCGATGGGTGCCGCGTTTGCTCACTCCGGATGACAAGCGCATCCGTGAGACCACTTCAGAGCAGTGTTTGACACAGTTTAAGCGCAATCCGAAAGAGTTGCTACGTCGTTTAGTGACTGTCGACGAAACGTGGATCCACCGGTACACACCAGAGACCAAGGGACAGTCGAAACAGTGGACTGCGCCCGGCGAATGTGCTCCGAAGAAGGCGAAGACTGTCCTACCGGCCGGAAAGGTGATGGCCACCGTGTTCTGGGATTCACAAGATGTGATCTACATAGTCTACCTGGAGAAGGGCAAAACAGTCACAGGGCTGTACTATGCCGAATTATTGAGCCGATTCGGCGCCGAATTAAGGAAAAAACGGCCCCATTTGGCGAAGAAAAAGGTGCTCTTTCACAACGATAACGCACCGGCTCACACCTCTGCCCAAGCTACAGCCAAATTCGTTGAATTAGGTTACGAACAGCTGCCCCATCCATCGTATTCTCCAGATTTGGCCCCGTGTGACTTCTTTTTGTTGCCAAACTTGAAAAAGTCACTCGCTGGGCAGAAATATGAGTCGAATGAGGAGGTTATCGCCGCCACGGAGGCCTACTTTGCAGATCTCCAGAAAACGTATTTTTCAGACGGGTTGAAGAAGTTGGAGCATCGCTGGATCAAGTGTATCGAGTTAAAAGGAGACTATGTTGAAAAATAAATCGTCAATTTTCCAAAATTTTCGTTTTTATTTTGTAGGCTAAGTACTTATCGGACTGCCCTCGTATATCAAAAGAATAATAACACAAGTACAAACTTGCCGAAGTATTAAATTACATTGAAAGTATACAGCAACTGCTAGAACGATTTTCTAACAATCTGATGCTTGCTCAGTAATGCTTTAGTACTATAAGATTCTAATAACTGTCTATTCCTATTGTATTACTTGTCTACTCCTATTTGTAATTACTTCGCATGCTTTCATTTGACATTTCTCTCCTCCTCTCCTCTCTGAATGTTAAAGAAATCAATACTAATATATACGACAATGCACACTATTTTCCGAACGATAAATAGTGTTTACGAAGAATGGATTATATAGGCAGACTTATATTTGAACAGTACGCAGATGCACATTTAACCCTTTGCACTCCTATGTCGAGTGTGACTCGACATCAGTTTTTATGGCAGGAGCTCCTTTGTCGAGCTCCAGTCGACATTTTTTCATGTCTAAATAAATAGATATCGTGCACACGTTATCGACGCTCTCGCAATGTCACTAGAAGGGTTAGACATTCAGGTAATCGAAGAGAAATAAAAGAACTGGATGTGATCACAGATTATAATAAAAATATAAATGGTATCGATGTGGCGAACCAATACGCGACATCTTACTGTTTTTTACGTCGAGCACTCAAGTGGTGGAGGGAATATTTCTTTTGGGGATTAGAAATCTCCATGGTAAATGCGTATATTTTATACAAAGAAAAAACAAAAAACCAAGGAACAGAACCTATAGCCCACAAAAAATTTCGCGAAAAGATTTTGTCAATGCTAATTCGTGATTGTCGTCATCCAAATATGAAATTGGGGAGGCCTGGAACACATGATAAACACGATCGCTTAGATGGAAAGCCTCATTTAATCTTCCTACATCCCGAAGGAAAACACAAAGACTGTGCAGTTTACTCAAATAGAAAAACATCTGGAGGAAAAAGAGAAACCACCTATTTTTGTGAAACGTGTGAAAGAAAATCAGGGTTACATCTTGCAAGTTCTTTCAAAAGATATCATACCCTTGAAAATTTCAATATACGACAATACTGTAAATAAAATTGGTATTTAAGTGAATTTGTTTCTTCCTTTATTTATTTAAATTGCTTTATATTTTTAGTTAAAGTAAATTTCAAATAAAACACTTAAAAGCGTTGGGAGCTGCTGGTAACGAAATTGAAATAAAATTCGGAGTGCAAAGGGTTAAAAATATACTAAGGGGGATAAATACAAGCCATAATGAGATGACCTATTATATGTGGATAATATAATTACAATGAGTAGACCAGACATCGCCAACAAAAGAAAAACAAAACACACAACACTGCCGGCGGAACCAACGGAATTCCGAAAATATAAAAACATTAATAAACAACGTCATATCCGTTACAGGAATTACAACACATTTCCTCGTGTTGCAACCTAATTGATACAAAATCCGCTGCTTTTGTTTTGCCCCTCTCATTCTCCCTCAAATACTCAGCCGCCAAAACTAATTAACTGCCAGTTACACAAATCAGCCCAATAACAGTCAAGCATTAAAATACATCGTCTTCCTTCATTACCATTTAATTACGTCTTTTCAGGAATCTTCAATAAACATGTGGTAGTTGTTAGATTGTACAATTACGATTGTGACTATTTTTAATACAAAAACTATGCAACCTTGGTTCTTATTTCGTTACAGATAATTCACTGTGGATGTTGCCTTTATTATTTATTGGATTAAATCCTGTACTTTGCATGTTTCATCCAGGGGTGGAGTTAAATATATTAACCCTTTCGGGGCGGATTTTTTTTTAGGAAAATAAAAGAAGCAGGTTACATTTCTAATATTTCAGGTGAAGTATTTATTCGTTATAATAGGGCAAACGGAAAACGAATCATGTTTTTTCCGTCAGGACAAAGTTAAAGCGTGAGACATATATGTCCCATTAGTCTTATAAAGATTGTGACAAAATTTATTCTCAATTAATACACATAGGTTGTATAGGTAATATAAATAATTATATTTCATTCCATTCCGCTCTTTAATTCAATCCCACAATGTTCTTTATTGAAAATTATAAAATAAAATAGAATAGACGGGTTTGTTATGTAAACTTATTTACAAAACATAAAGAATTGTCATTTGATCGTAATTTGGTAAGGATCATATAATGTAAAACTTGGAGGAAGCATTTATAATGTTTTCGAATAAAATTATGAATAGTAATAATGTATATATGGCAATGCAATAATAATTAAAATAAAATATAATATAATAAAAATAAAGCATATGCAATAATTGGTCGCAAGTGTCTTGGAATAACTCGCTGAAACATTTGATTCATGTACAAAACTAAACCAATGAAAAATGTTTAACCGTAGTAGAACATCTAGCATTGCATTTTCTGAATAAAACGAACGCCATTTATAATGTTTTACCAATTTATTTATCGTACGCGCAACAATATGCCGTCGTCGGTATTTTTCGCGCTAAAAGAATATTATAAGAGTAAATATTATAATTAAAATTGCCATAAGAGTTTCGGTACCATAATTTAATCTAATTGTTGCGTTAGCAAAGTCATGAACCCTTACAGTAACTTTCGACAAATAAATCATAGATTGAATACATGTCACAATGTTGAAGAATTGGAAAAAAAAGCGATTCTCATTTGAACGGTGAGCGTAACACTATAATGTTAAAAATTACTGCATTTTTAGCCATGGTATGCCTGAAAACAATTGCCGAGATATAGCTGTATTTCACAATGTATACACGTGTAAAAATATATATATATATATATATATATTATAAATAAATTCAAAAATATAAAAATAAAATACATATAATACAGTTAAAATTATAAAAAAATATATATATAATGCAGTTTCTGTGTCAACCATCCTAAGATAAAACAAGAATGTACAAACATATCGAATTATTCTATCGCGTGAAATATCTGCGAAGAAATACCCGAACAGAGATTGAAACATATATTTATTTGAAGGCAGAAGTGTGAAAAACCAAAAGACGCGCATATATGTCATCCGATGTCACCGTGTTAGAAAAGTGCTTGTATGTATAGTATTAACCCTTTGCGCTCGACGCGCTTTTCTCTCGGGCGAACCAGCAACTCGAGAGTAATCAGCCGCTCTCGCCGGCTTGTATTTTGTGAGGGTATTGTCTTGAGGTGAAGTCTCCAAAATATTTGACAAAATCTTTCTTCGGATTCTGTGCACACTGTCCATTCTGAAGGTTCAGTCTCTTCTGTACAATCACTTTGGCTTTCAGATTCACTATCGATTATTCGGATTTTTGTCTTCTTACACCCCTAACGTCGATAGAGTAGTAGTGATGTAATTTTGTTCGTTATTGCGGAAAAATTGAACTTATCTTCACTAGAAGTAATTTCTTCGTCGTGTTTCATACTTATTGGGCTCAGTAACTTTGAAAGAAATATTGCGATTGCCAAGAAGGTTGGGTTCGAACTAATGTTGAAGGCAGAGTCCAACCCGCGATCGCAAGTATTTTTGAGATAAGACATCTTTATAGCTATGTAGACACCTCATAAAATGATCTACAAAATGCCAAGTAGACTTGTCAAGCGATATTCGTTAGGCCAAACACGAATAAACACCGTTACCGCTCAATTTATCGCATCGATTCGGGTGGTGCCTGAGAGGCACCGCTCGAGCGCACAGGGTTAATTGTAAGTTCTTCACGCGCTCAAAATGTGTTGAAAAATAAAAACGTTACAGTATTGTGCTATCAGAAAAGGAATGGACATTATTTGCGAATGTACCGGACATAAGATTAGCATGGGGCCGTCCGTGTAAATAAAAGACAACGTTTTTGCCAGCTTACGAAGCAGACCATCTTACACGTTTAGTAATCCCAGCATATTATAGTAGCAGTAGTAGTTTATTTCCAAATACACCAATTCGGGTTTTTACATAGTTCCCTCCCTAATTAGACATGTCTGCTGGGGATAATTATATCCTATATTACCGACTGTGTGATTGTAAAAGGACAGAGGAAAGGGAAACAACGAAAAGTTAAAAATAAAAGATCAGATTGCTTAGAAACGCCAAACAAGAAGGGCGTGACAGAGAAGAGAAAATAGTAAATTAGTTATTTTTAAATCCGTTATATTTCTTGAGACTTTGTTCGTATTAACTGTATTTTTAAACTTTGTTTCATTCAATAATTAACCCATTCGCATCATCGCTCTAAATTCGCAATCTTACTCAAAAATCCGACATGCGCAGCTAAACGTTGCCGATACCAGCATGCGCAAATCTCTGTCCTTAGATCCAAATTTGTTTGTTTCTAGAACTATTTTTTGGACTAGTTGCACGTTGAAAAATAATTTAAAAACATCGCGCCTGGACATTCCATTGACGTTGATGGTTACACCACTTACGGCAGTACAATCATATAATGTGGGCATACAATTTCGTTTTTCCCATAAGAAATCTCCAGGTCCAATATTATCGGGCTGGTCATCTTCACTACTATCTATTAGAGCGATGGCACGTTTACGCGTATGGGATATTTGCATTTCTATGCTTGAATCCGAATCCGAACTGTAATTCATTATGTAATAAATGTATATATAATATTTTATTATTTTAAACTTACAACCAGAAAAATAAGAAAAATAATATTTTACACAAAATTCTTTATTGTTTGTTTATCGTACAGACTCTTTAACGATTGCTGATAAGCTGAAAACAAAAATTATTGTATGCGGATTTATTCGCTCCCGGTGATAATGGTCAGATTTTGTTTGCGGATTATTCCGTCGAATGATGCAAATGAGTTATCACGTGGAGCGCCAAGCGTATTTTTAAGCACATCCCCGTCAGGCCACGCGCGCTCCTTAAAAGTAGTATATTGAAAGTATTGGGTTGGAGGGAAAGTTCTGTCGTATTTTTAATACGCAGGTAATTTTTCTTGTAAATAAAAAAAACATCTAGCTAGTGAGTCATTCGGATTTTTTTGTTTGTTTTCTATAGCTGCTGTATAATATGAAAGGAGTCTTTTTTTCCGTTCATAATTTACTTGTGAAAAACATGTCAGTAGATAAAGTGCATTTACGACACTGCATTTTGTACATATTCCAAAAAGGAAGCAACGCATCGGTTGTATGTAAAAATTTATGTGCGGTATTTGGAAAAGATATTGTAAATGTTCGTACTTGTCAAAGATGGTTTAGCAAATTTCGTTCCGGAGATCTGAGCCTCCAAGAAAGTGATCGATCTGGACGACCATCCAAGTTCGATAATGATGTTTTACTATCCATGTTGGAAAATAATCCACATTTAACAAGCCGAGAAATTGCAGAAGAGTTTGGCATTCATCATACAACACATTAAATGTATTATGATTAATATTAAACACATATTTTTATAAATTAATTCAAATATTTTCTTTAAAATACGACAGAACTTTCCCTCCAACCCAATATAAGATGTATTGCGGTATAACAATGCAAAACGCACTACAAACAAATTTAAATTTACACGATACCGGTAAGTAAATATATTAGGGCCATTGTTTCTTATCGTAGTAGAAGATGTTTACGTTTAGAATGAAATGCTTATGGGCATTTATTCAACACATTATGCGCCAAGTCTGTTTTGTCTTATTTATCGTTTGGCCCGCTAGATAAGATTTCATCGAAATCAGCTTGCAACCGGGATTCTGTTTAGGTTATGACAACGTAATACATATATTTTAGAAATGCGACACAATCTAGTAGAGGAATGACCAGAAAAAGGACTAAACATGTTGCCACATTTTGTCATACATGCGAAGGATAACCATTTTATGTTTACCGTGTTTCAATAAAATCCATTAAGCTTTTTGATAAGAAACATATAAATGCATTAATGATACAATCCTCTGATAAATAAAAATTAAGTGAATTTCAACCGTTTGACTGCTAAGCAATTCTTGCAAGAACGCACGAAAACTGCGGGACATATTTCGACTTGATGTTGTCAAATAAAACACTCTCATTTAGACAAATATCAATCAATTTTAATAATTCTTTTCGTATTATAAAGAAACAATATTAATTGTGGTTGTGAATAAGAAAAAATAAACATTAAATTGTTTTCTTCTTTGAAAATTCAAATGTATAAAAAGATAACTTAAAGTTTATTAATCTTCTCTTATGATCAGCACGTAAAGGATCATTTTGATTAGGGAAGGTCACTGACTCTTACATGAGAAATTTATGTATAACAACTATGTTTTGCCGCACAAATAGCGTGAAGGCCTTTTTTACAACAAGCGCAAATAAGGCGGGATCGCCTAATCCCGCTCCTTCTGTTGCTACACACCGCACATTGTCGTAAGTTACGTCCCGATAATTTTTCAAGCGCAAATTTTTTGGTTGATGAAAATGGTTGTGTTGAAACGCTATTTTTATGATTCATCCACTCCTTTTCGATATTGTCAATAATTTTCGATGCGAATTTACTATGTTCACTCCCACGGACCAACAAAGACACACTGAAACTCGCAGCGCAAAAGCGCTGCGTCGCGGTTTTCGAGACAAATGAACGCAGCGCTTTTGCGCCGCATAGCAGTCAAACGGTTAAATAAATTTTCAGTAATCACGTAAAACAATGTAAATTTTTTACTCTTATATCATATCTTACACTGTCAGCCGGTGGCTGACGCGGCCTAAACGGAAAGTTCAGTGTCAGCTACCGATGGCTGACACTCAACGTGTTAAACTTAGTTTAAAGAAACTACAACAATGTCCTCACTTTAAAACATTTTTACTTTTCATTTGACATTGTTTCAATTTTCCGTTCTTCCTCCTTCTCATATTCCTTCCCGTCACTCGATCTCTTTTGCTACACTTTTCCTTATCATCCATTCGTATCCTCTCACATACTGACACAATTCCGTTACCAGTCCGTTTCTCAATGCCCTGTTTATTTTATCTCCTTGTTCTCCGATCCTATTTTGCTCTGTTCGCTTCTCCAGGCCACCTACCAATTCGCTTTTCATTTTGCTCCTTATCTCACTACACTCTATAATATGCTTCAAACTTTCTTCTTCCTTGTCGCATACCCTGCATTGGCTCTTCCTGAAAGCCTTGTTCCTTTCCCTGCCTACATTCCCGCATCTCATCATTGCCCACGCTTTTTTTAATTCTATTCCTATGTTCTTCCTTTCCGAATACTCTTCCATTTCAATTGCTCCTTTCTGCTTTTATATTCTCTGCAGTATCTCGATTTCACGATCTTTTCCCAATTAAGGGGAGCAGAAAACTTTGAACGACCGAAAACTGGATGAAATTCGAATAATGATTGTGGACGAACCAATAAACATACACAAATTTTCTTTCTTGCAGGTTTTTTGTGCATTGTTAACAAATAAATCAAGATTTAAACATTTTTTAAATATTAATAATTAACCAGTTAACTGAGTGCGCACTGTTTTGTGTCGCCAGAATCGAGCCATGACGAATATATTCGTCAATCACAGAGTCAGTTGCGCTGATAAGAAATTGGATGAGAAAGATGGGTTTATTTGATAAAATTGAACATTTTATTACTAATATTTACTTATTTGGTTAACATAAGCATATATTACATACATATTAAATTAAAAACGCAATAAAATAAACTTCGGGCCAGCAACTATCAATAGGCTCAGCGCCTGGTCGGCGTCACGTATTTCTCCCACGGCTGACCATACCTGAAGGAATCCTATTATAAATCAACTTTTTGACCTTTGCCTTTGCTCCTTTTAGGTTAACATCTAGAAAACACTATCATCGCACATAAATAAATTCATTGTGCGAACTGGTAAACTGTTTTAACCGGTGCATACGGGGACGTATGAGTTCATCTCAAACTGCTTATGTTTTTTATTTGTTTGTTTTATTCCGGCATAACCTCAAAATATTCTAAACATCTTGAAATTTGAGAATATGTTTTGTTTTTCTTAAAAATTGCAATTTAAGTAGCCGATGGTCACTGCTTTATACGCATGACGAGTATACTCGTCAATATACAAAATCGTGTCGCTTCTCCATGACGAGTATACTCGTCAATCACAGTTAACTGGTTAAAGGAAATATTTATATCTGAAAGTGTCCACATCAATTGTGCGCTGTTTTCTTCTTGCCGGGATTCCGGATGAACGAGTTGGAGTTTTCCGATTTTCTTAGCGCCATTTGGTTGGTGAGATTTCTCTCTGTGGACTGAACCTAAATTCTGTGACAAAACGTCACAGTTGAAGCAATGGCGACCAAAATTTCAAAAGGTTAAAACATTTAAGTTATTTGTTGTTAAAAACGATATTAAACAATTAATTTTTATATGCAGGCATCGGTTCAGTTTATAGAATATATATTTACCTTCAATTTAAAAAAAAATCAAATTGATATCTTTAACCATTCCTGAGTTATCGCGGCAAAAGTAATAAAAACACTGTTTTGAGAAAATCGCGATTAAAGTTTGGGAACAGGATTACGGCTACTTGATCGCGGGACGCTCTGGCGAATGTGCATGACCCTACATTTTTGGCATTCCTGAACTCAATTTTGCGAATATCGAAATATTTCTTGTGCCAATATGTTCTCAAGAAATTGTACTAACTGATTATGTAAGAAACCAAAAATCGATTTTTTTGAAATTTCAAACCTTTCTGGTTCCCTTAACACTTTGCCGGCCACACATTTCTCGAGTCGCTGTTGCGCTGCCGCCGGCAAAATTCACGCAAAAGTTCGACTGCTCTCCAAGGGTAGTATTTATGCAATCGTTCGTAACATGTGTAATTGCGATATAATTATTATTAACCCTTTGCACTCGGACATGTTTCTTCACGAAGTAGCGAATAGCGCAACATTTCGTTTAAAATGGTATAGTTTTGAAAAAAATACTCTGCTCAAATCATGGTTTGCATACAACTTTGCTGATAGATTTATGTTAAAACAAAATCGAAATTTTATAGTCTATTCTTTTCGAATGCGTCATAGTTCATTCACCAATGTGCATTGCGGGTTTATTCAAACACATATCGCAATGATGATTTGTTTATGATCTTTCACGTGTAATTTTTTCTTCCAAGCATATGCAATGTTTATACGATAACTTGCAGTTTATCATTCAGCCTATTGCAGGGATACATAGAAGGTTGTTCTTGCACTCGCTAGAATTCTTCTCTGAGTTTAATGACCACGAATTTACTAGATATCAAATAGCACACAGATTATTAATTCTATCTCATTACCTTCACTTGTAACTCCCCGGAAAAATGTTAAGGAAACAAATATTTGAACAAACATTTTCTGTACATACATTTTCCTCAGTAATAGCACGAAGTATCTTCGTGTCCCCTCAGAGGGGACAGTCGAGTGCGAAGGGTTAAAGAAGGCATTAAGGTAACTGTTACACCATTTTTATTGTATAACCTTTATTTTTTAAATGATTACGTAAACACTTTACTTAATAAATGTAACCCTTAGGATCTTCCGTTATTTTTGAATCGTCTCACAACGACATCGCTGCCACTGTCCAAATGACTATCACTATCGCTATCAGAACTATTCTCCACGTCTGATAACGGATCAGCATATATTTCGTCATTGTATAACATTTCGAAGGATATTTTGTAATGTTTAGTAAATTTAACGTAATCTTCCGATATGCGAAGGCAGCGAAAGACAGTGTCAAACTAATCAAACAAGCAGCCGCTTTGATGCGACGAGCAGAGATTTCAATAAAACACAATCTGATGAATTGGGAGGACAAGACAGTTGAAATCACAGTTCCCTGTTCATCAAACATTGCTCTGCAACAATGTACCTCCCTACACAAACATGGAAATTAAGCATCACCGCTGGAGAAAAAAAAAGTCACGCGTACGTGATAGCGACCGAAAACTATTGGCAAGAAGAAGTCACGTATACGTGACAGCGGCCGGCAACGCGTTAAATGGCCGATACGTTGCCGGCGCTCAGGCTTTAACCCGGTGCACTCTGCTGTCCCGTCTCAGGGGGCATTAAAGTTTATTAGAGATTACAGGGAATTAACTTATTTCAGCGCAACTTTTTGAGGCGTGCATGTTTGCCTGAAGTTTTCGCTTGAAATGGCACAAGAAATCAAATCAAAATATAGTAAAATTACTAAGATATATAAAAAAAAATATCAGTCTGTTTTGTTACGACTCCCCAAACACCGGACCTTGAACATTTTAACCTCCGTAGGCCATAAAACTGATGTGGGAGAAAGAAAATGGGAGATTGCATTGTTTATGGGATTGCAGTATGTGTTCTGACAGAAAAACACCTGATGACAGGCGTCAACCGACTTGATATTGTCAAAGTGCATAAATCAGCCTGAAATGCATATTGGGGAGTGTTTTAAAGTTAATCACACTGTGCAAAACTATAAAAAATAGAATATTGATTTTTTTACAAATATATTACCTTGATCAAAAAGTTTTAGGACCGGCCGCCGTATGGCACTGTCAGTCACTCGATTGACATTTTTTTTGTTAGGTTGCCACATCTGTCATTAACGTTTCCACCAAATTTCAGCGTCATAGCTTCACATTTGTAAAAGTTATACCGTGTTGAATACATCTACCTGTGGCGTGTTTTCGATTTTTTACATATTTGAAAATGGCATCAACTTTGGATCAACAAATTTGCATAAAATTTTGCGTGAAAAACGGATTTAAAGGTCCGCAGACGCTGGAAATGTTGGAGAAGTGTTTCGGCAACGATACTCTATCGAGATCAAACGTTTTTCGATGGCACGAACGCTTCCGAAGAAACCACGTTGTTTTCAGTCGAAAAAGAAGGTGATACCCACGGTTTTCATGCATTACAACAGTGTTGTGCATCATGAATTCTTGCCTGAGCAATAGACAGTCAACAAAATGTATTATTTGGGCGTTATGAGTCGTTTGCGTGAAGCAATTCGCCAAAAAAGACCAAATTTGTGGGCAAACAACTCGTGGATTTTGCACCACGATAACGCACCGTCGCACAATGCAATCCTTATTCGCGGGTTTTTTGACCAAAAATAATACCAATACTATTCACCAACCTCCGAATTCACCTGATTTAGCTCCCTGTAACTTTTTTCTATGTAACCGACTTAAAAATCCGCTTCGCGGAACCTGTTACAGCACTCGGAAGGATCTTATGGAAAAATCGAAAACGACTCTGATGAACATACCAAAAATTGAATACCGGCGATGTTTCGATGATTGGATCAAGCGCTGGTATAAGTGCGTTACAGTCGATGGGGACTACTTTGAAAGGGACGATATCAATTATATTGGATAAACTTGTATTTTCGATTTTATGAATAAAGTCCTAAAACTTTTTGATCAAGGTGGTATGTAAACGGTAAAATTTCGACTCATTTTGATCATTATTGTGTCTAAGACACTCTTCCAAAGTTGCCAGCTGACATTGTCTATCAAGAATGGCGAAATGTGAGTATCGCGGAGTGATAAAATTCGTTCATTTGAAAAGGAAAAAGACTGAAGGAATAAAAGATGAGTTATACTCTGTATACGGTAAAGGCTCCCCTTCATTTGTAACGGTCAAACATTTGGTGGTCGAGTAGAAACGTGGTCATACGAGCATTTTAGACGAGGAACGTTCCTGAAAACAGCAACAACTGATCAAGTGGTCGATTTAGTGCATCAAACTGTAATGGAAGATCGTCGATTGACTGTTAACGATATTGCTGAGGCTTGTGGGATATCATCTGAATGGGTGCACAAGATTTTACATCAAGATTGATCTCGAAAGAGTATCGTTGCCGAAACACTTCTCCAACATTCGTGCCACGGAAGCGTTCGTGCCACGAAAAAACGTTTGATCTCAAAAGGGTATCGTTGCTGAAACACTTCTCCAGCATTTCCAAGGTCTGCAGACCGTTAAATCCGTTTTTCACGCAAAATTTTATGCAAATTCATTGATCCAAAGTTGATGCCATTTTCAGATATGTAAAAAATCGAAAACACGCACAAAGGTAGATGTACTCAACACGGTATAACTTTTACAAATGTCAAGCTATGACGCTGAAATTTGGTGGGAACGTTATTGACAGATGTGGCAACCTAACAAAAAAAAAAAAAAAAACAATTTCAATCGAGTGACTGAGAGCGCCATACGGCGGCCGGTCCAAAAACTTTTTGATCAAGGTGGTATACATATATTGGGTCTCTCTTATTGGAACCCCCCATATTGGGGCCTCCCATAGTGGGTTGGGGGTGGAGAGACACATCCCATGCTAGTAGGTACTGGGTCCTTCTTGTTCTGGTTTACAGATGAGGCGATATAAACCAGGACCCCGTGATAAATAATCCGGATACTCATTCTTGGCCACATGGGAAGTTTCGACTTTTATTGCAGTGTCTATGGAAACTTCTTGCGTACTAGACAATAACGGTGTGTCGTCAAGGACTTTCAATAGAAACTGCGTTTTGTTTGCTTACGATGCAACAAATGAACTGATAACGGGGTCTTGCACAAGGAAGCTTCTCTGTACTGAATAAGTACTGAGTTAACATTTATTGGACGGCAAAAA
The DNA here is from genome assembly GCA_033815515.1 of Cryptocheilus praepositus. Lineage (NCBI taxonomy): Eukaryota > Metazoa > Arthropoda > Insecta > Hymenoptera > Pompilidae > Cryptocheilus > Cryptocheilus praepositus. The sequence continues at coordinate 298,356 of JAWWQZ010000177.1, read as the reverse complement.
CTTTTATTTCTAGAGTTAGTTCATGTCGATAAGACCGGAAACTTTTCAAATGGCCCTCGTATTATGCGAAGGAGTCCCATCATTGGCTGTCGGTCAATTGGACATACGCTAGGAGTGTTTGACAATCAATGAGACCGCAGTCGTGCAGCTCGTCTCCTTGCTCAAGGAATCCATTTGAAACACTTCCTCTGATGTGGGCGCACATCGTGCCAATACAAGCTTCCCATGGAAACTGCTGCTGAGATCGCGATGGAAAAACAGCATGTAAATTTGCTGATACTCGTCGATGGCTCGAGCAACATCAAGCGATGTTTGCATGTTTGCTAGTTTGCCCAAACGGCGAAACGGAAGTAGTTACGTACTGAAGTTTGCGCAACATACTTCGATCAGTACTGCACGGTTTGCTAAGTTTTGATCAATATTAGAAAAACCGCTGTGTGTGTTCTAAATACTTCAATCTGGCTGCTCGCGAGTACCTTTCCGACATGAGTATGTTACTAGCTAAATGGAGGGAACTGTAGTGCGATGTAAAATGGCCGCGGGTTTGTTGGAAAACATCAATTGGATTCGATTCACGAAGCCGAGTAGAGCTAATTTATAATATTGACGGTAATACGAGGATAATTTTTAAAGCAACGATAGTTTTTTATTTAATTTAATTAAATTTCAATTTAAACAGAGCGCATTGAACATTTTTAACATGTGTAAACAGTTACTTTAGTATTAAACATATAAGAAAAGTCTTGAAGAAATGGCAATTCATAGATTTACCGAAGGAACCAATATGAAACTCTCTGTTTTTATTGATTACCGTTTTCAGATTTGACAGATTCGTGGGAGCATATATTGAAAATTCAGAAGTAAAAATTAAGTAGTGTCTGGAATACTTGAAAATAAATGTGACTCGATTATTTAAATCAGAGTATTTGAATGTTCGAATGAATCCGATTTCTTCGATCTGGATTGAATATTTGAACTACGAAAATGATTGCACAGATGTTCAAGTATTCAGGTCGATTTGATGGAACGAGTATTACTTTATGTGAACTTCGTGTAGGTTCGATATTTGAGAAGGTTCACGAAAAACACGATAAAGAATGTTTTCCATAATTTCTTTATTTGAGCTTGCAACCACAAATTAAATAATAGGTTTTGTAAAGTTAAATTAGTTACATATATGCTTAAAATTTAACTGGCAACGATTAATTTTTCTATGAGTTACAAACAGTAAAAAATCATGAAAATCTGTGGTTTTCCAATTTTTCAGGGTTTTTCGTTTATAAACGTAATACCATAATAAGGTTTTTACATTTTTCATTAACTATTTCTTGTCTCTCTGTTTACCCTTTGCCACGTATAAAAATATATCATTTACATTTCCAATACAAATTCAATTAAATAACGTTATAAATTCAACCTATATTATTTTTATTCGTAATTCCCATAAATTGCAATTTTTAAGACATTTTCACATGCCGTTTAGTAAACGTACTGTTTTAACGCCTCAAACAAATTTTCAGTCGTTTTGTTGACATTTGAAAAAAGTTAAAGTTAGCAATAGTGTAACAAACACTATGTGCTTGTTACCGCAGTAAGAAAAGAATATTGCGAAACGTAATACACGTTTAAGCTGGCAATTTATAAATGCCACGTCGGAGTAGAAATAGGAGTACCTGTGGATAAAATTGATGCCGAGTTACACGCGACAAAGGAATGCAAAGGGTTAATTGCAGATCGTATTACTGCCTAAATCTGAAAGTCCGTTTGGTAATTAGTCTTATGTGCGTGTGAGTACGGTGCAACATGAAGAGTGCATTTTGTTTCGAATGGGAATGTGACCTGAGATGCATTACTAAAGTGCGACTTCGAACATATACGCGAGAGTGTGATTTGTTAAACGTACCAGCGAGTACCTAGCCAAGAGTCAGTGACAACTTATAAAATATTTTCAATAGTATTTTTCGTAAATATATTTAAGTTAATCCCCATATAAACTAAGTTGGTGGAAAGATAATTGCAGTTTTATTATTTGCAATTTGGTATCGATTTTATATTCAATGTGTATGTTCAGTAGTATAAATATATTTAAGTTAATCCTCGTATACACTAAACTGGTGGAAAAATAATTACAGTTTTACTATTTTCAGTTTCGCGTCGATTTTATATTCAATATATATATATTCAATAGTATAAACATATTCAATACCATTTTCATAAATATATTTAATTTAATCCTCATATACACTAAGCTGGTGGAAAAATAATTTTAGTTTTATTATTTTCAGTTTCGCGTCAATTTCATATTCGATATATATGTTCAATAGTATAAAACATATTCAATATTATTTTCGTAAAAGTATTTAAGTTAATCCTCATACACCCTATGTTGATGGAAAAATAATTGCAGTTTTATTATTTTCATTTTCGCGTCAATTTTATGTTTTATGTATATATTCAATAATATCAATATATTCAATAGTATTTTCATAAATATATTTAATTTAATCCTCACATACACTAAGTTGGAGGAAAAATAATTGCAGTCTTATTATTTTCAGTTTCGCGTCAATTTTATATTCAATATATATATTCAATGGTATAAACATATTCAATATCATTTTCATAAATATATTTAATTTAATCCTCATATACACTAAGCTGGTGAAAAAATAATTGCAAATTTATCTTTTTCAGTTTCGCGTCGATTTTATATTCAATATACATATTCAATAGTATAAAACATATTCAGTATTATTTTCGTAAAAGTATTTAAGTTAATCCTCATATACACTAAGTTAGTGGAAAAATAATTGCAGTTTTATTCTTTTCAGTTTCGCGTCGATGTTATATTCAATATATATATTCAATAGTATAAACATATTCAATACCATTTTCATAAATATATTTAATTTAATCTTTATACACACTGAGTTGAAAAAAAATAATTGCAGTTTTAGTACTTTGAATTTTGCGTTGATTTTATATTCAATATATATCTTCAATAGTATAAATATATTCAATAGTATTTTCATAAATATATTTAATTTAATCCTCATATACACCAAGTTGGTGGAAAAATAATTGCAGTTTTATTATTTTCAGTTTTGCGTCGATTTTATATTCAATATATATATTCAATAGTATTTTCATAAATATATTTAATTTAATCCTCATATACACTAAGTTGGTTGAAAAATAATTGCAATTTTATTATTTTCAGTTTCGCGTCAATTTTATATTCAATATATATGTTCAATAGTATAAATATGTTTAATAGTATTTTCATGAATATGTTTAAATTAATCCTCACATACACTAAGTTGATGGAAAAATAATTACAATTTGAACATTTTCAGTTTCGCGTCAATTTTTTTGATTGCCATTATTTTTTTAATGTTCATATTATGCACTATTGTAAACAATGAAATTGGCACTATTAGTTCCAGATGATGCTTACTGTTTTCATTAGGTAGTATTGTTAGGTACGGCTTCTTAAACAAGTCGTAAAATAAAGAATTTTAACGCAATTTTATTGTATGGGTTTAAATTGAAACGTATAACAAGAGGAACTGTTCGGAACATTAGATTTGTTCTTGCTGAAGAATCAATTAGTGAACGCACCGCTCAACACTAGTTCCAAAAAATATCGTGCTGAAAGCACAAGTTTCGCGTATAAGGAGGGTTGTCCATGAGTTATAAACAATGATTTATAAACCATTGTTGAAGCTGATTCAGGTAAAACAACTCTAAAGGCAGCTGAAAAAGTCATTGTCAGTCATTCATCTGTTATTCGACATTTTAGCTTAATTGAGTAAACAAAAATGCTGAATAAATGGGTCCTGTATGAATTAAATAAACATTAAGCAATTTGGCGATAGGAAGTCTGCCGTGCACAATTTTTACGTAACATAAACGATCTTTTTCTCAATCACATTGACGCATGTGATGAAGAAGGAAAGAATGTCCATTACTGTTGATCGAAAAGAAGCATAGTGTTAACTGCCCAAACTAAAGCTTCATGAAAAAAAAGTGCTGGTCATTATCTGTTGGTTGGCAAGTGGCAACATTCACTGTAGCCTATACATTTTTGAAGAAACAATAACAGAAAAGAAATATTGGAAAAAATTGGGAAAATTAACGAGAAACTGCATTGATTACGATTAGCATTAATCAATCGAAAAGGGCCAATTCTTTTTAACACTTCGGTTGCCATGATGGTCATCGCTGACCGGCGCAAAAGGTCTCACGAAAAATTAAAAAAATACCCAATCGGTCGCATTTATAATTTTGAAAATGCAATTAATATTGAATAGTGATTCAATTCTTTGGTCTCCGATATCTTCGCATTATTTTCATTTTGCACAATTCAATCATATTCTGTAGTACTTCATTCCGTTGCGGTGTTAATATAGTAAAATACGCGTGGCAGTCAACGTGTTAATTAGAACGCCTAACGATGTCTCACAAATAACTTTAAAAAAATGAAATGATTTGAATTATAAAATCTTACCGCATCCACATTATTATATAATTATAAGACAATAATAGCCCATAGATTATAATTTTTTAAGGATTTGAGTAATTTTGTTCGAAGGAAGGTAGCAGAAATGATGCATCAGTTCACAACATTTTCAATGTTTTCGTTAATTTCAGGACTCCAGAATTTGCTCTCATAACAATAAAAACACTTGTTTCCCGTTGGGAGAAATATTTTAGCGTAGGCTAAAAATCTTCATTTTGGAGACTAAATATAATTTTAATTGATACATACGTCTTTATCCACGAACCATAAAACCGTAACAACGTTTGCGCCAACCCAATAATATAATAATACGTAATACAATGTATTTAATAGATTAATTCTATTTCTGAGCATATCAAAGTTTTCTTCTGTATCTAAATATTGAAATATCATTAATGGTGAATGAAGCTATACAGCATGCTGTAGACCTTTCAATTAATATACTAGTTAGTTTAACGTCTACCAGTTTGTTGCAATTTACTGGCCGTCCAACTCTTCCTCCATCAGCCATCAATCACAGTCAAATTCTACATAATTAATTCGCGAGTAGCGCATTCACAGACTAATTTAATTCTAAATAATGCATCATTTCAAAAATGGTAGTTTTATGAAATTATATAGAATGCTTTTTATTCAACTTTTTATGATTTTGAGGATCTTCAACGAGATAATATTAATTTATAATTATCTTAAAATATTTACTTAACCGTCTCTTTTCTATTCACTTTCAAGTCTACGACTATCTGCACCATGTACTTTGAGAAGACATTATGTATATTCAATAATCTAATAATACATTTTCTGGCACCGTAACTTCTTGATGCAGGAATCAATAATAATCTTGTACGATAATATTCTAGAATACACTTACATCATTATCATCTTGTCAAGAGACACAAGCTAAACTAACAGTTAAGACTATTCAACCGCAATTTACGCCACTTATACGGAAAAACATACGGGTTTGACATACATGTAAATACATTACTTTAATATTTCATTAGGAATATAAATTCACTTCCATATAGAACATATATCATGATGAAATTGGGATAAAGAAATTAAGCTAAGTCGGTTAAAAAAACGTAATATGTCGTATATTAATAATTGCAAGGTGTAATGATTGTAATATTTGCAAATGTGGAACTCTAGACATAGTATATCAATATCATTCCATCAAGAAACACAAGCTAAAGAAAAAAAAATACTTATCAGAATACTTATCGGCATTTAATTATATTCATTTAATATTTCATTAGGAACTTTTATGAACTTAATTCTTTATCTACCACAAGTTTTCTTATATCAAGGTCAAAATTGTATAACTACAATCACAGAAAAATATCCGCAAAGTTTTTCTCAATTGCTAGCAAACTTTCCAATATAACCGTCATCTTATACCAGTCATTTTATGATTTAATCGAAGTACGTTCCAAGTAAAGCAATGTTCTCATGGATTTTTTTCAACCATGTTTCACATTCAGAGAAACATGGTTGAAAAAAAGGAAAAAAAAACATTAACATGAGTGGAACGTTAACCCATATATCGAGTCCCACGGATTGTTATATGTCTCATTAGAAAATAAAAGAGAGATTCTCAATTGACACACATTCAATGTATTAAATGTAGTAGAAAAAAAAGTAATATAAAAACAGCGTTTGGAACCTATAGGATTTATATGTCCGACTGCTTTTTGTACGTAAAGAACTCAGTAATTTGAATTGGCTATACAAAAATATTCCAAAGAGATCTAATAAAACACAAACAAAAACTTTACCGAATCATTCTATCTATACATCGTCATGACTTTTTGAAAAGTACCTACAAATGATGTTACCGCGCTGATACTTTACACTTGACGGACTTTTTGACAGGAAGAAATTGTGGTATTAGATTTTAAGAAATGTAACAATAGAGACCCATTTACAATGAAACAATGTGCAAGAAATTTTAGTAGATTGATAGTTAGAATTTACGATTAAATTTGGCTGGGACATATGTGTCCCAACAGTCCCGAAAGAGTTAAACATCGCAGACCAAGACGCTCATTTTACTATCTCAGCTGTATCGCTCCTTAAAACTATATTTTCAGTTATGAGAAGAAAAAATATTTCAGGATTTTATATTTCTTAGATGCCAACATATGCTAGCCCCGATGTTTTATTGCTGCAATATGGCACCAAGTGCCGTTCATTTTTATAAGATATATTTATAGCGTTCTAAACAAGTGGAATAAACAGTTTTATATACTGACACACATACGTGACGCTGAACTCTGGATGAAATATTTATTTTGTTGCCCGCAGGTCACATATGTGTGACACATTTAATTAAAAGGGAATTAATTAAATTGGGAAGAGAAAATAAAATAAAAGGATTTTCTAAAATTTATTACACATTATTTATTTATATGAGAAATTTGAAAACATTTGTCCATACAAACCCCAATGAATTATTTATATATGGCTTATTCTTATACCAAGAACATGTTACATCTACATACTCAGATAAAAAGTATAGTTATTCGCAGTCAAGTACCTCCTGTGTCTATTTTATTGTTTCATAAGTCAACCAATTTGTTTGCAATACGATTTAGTGCAACTAATTGTTATAAATTGATAAAAATCGCATGTCATATCTTTATGGCACATGGTCCACATAACTTGTCTATCCTGCTTAATCTATGATGCATGCCTTTTATGGAAACATTTTACATATAAAACTTGGATCGTTTGAAAGGATACATTATGTAATATGTTTATAAATGGAATGTTGATTTTTTTATGTCAGAAAAATGTACTTATTTTTATTAGACCGAAACCTAATAACTAACGAGTAATTTTATAACTGAAACAATTTGTTTGCGATACGATTGGTGCAGCCAATTGTGATAAATTGATAAAGATCAGGTCATATCTTTGTGGCACGTGATCCACATAACTTGTCTATCCTGCTTAATCTATGATGCATGCCTTTTATGGCAACATTTTACATATAAAACGTGGATCGTTTGAAAGGATACATTATGTAATATGTTTATAAATGGAATGCTGCATTTTTATGCCAAAATATGGAAGTCCTTCCAATTTGCAGAAAAATGTACTCACCTTTATTAGATCGGAACTTAATAACTAACGAGTAATTTCATAACTCAATAAATTTGTTTGCGATAAGATTTGATGCAGCTAATTATTATAAATTGATAAATATCATATATCGTATCTTTGTAGCACGTGGTCCACATAACTTGTCTATCCTGTTTAATTTTTTGATGCATGCCCTATATGAAAACAGTTTATATATAAACCTTGGAATGTTTGAAAGGATACATTATGTAATATGTTTGTAGATGGAATGTTGCATTTTTTATGCCAAAATGTGGAAGTCCCTTCAATTTGCAGAAAAATGTACTTATTTTTATTAGATCGGAACCTAATAACTAACGAATAATTTCATAACTCAACTAATCTGTTTGCGATAACATTTGGTGCAGCCAATTATTATAAATTGATAAACATCAGGTCATATCTTTGTGGCACGCGATCCACATAACTTGTCTATCGTGTTTAATTTGTGACGCATGCCTTCTATGAAAACAGTTTATATATAATGCTTGGATCGTTTGAAAGGATACATTATGTAATATGTTTGTAAATGGAATGTTGCATTTTTTATGCCAAAATGCGGAAGTCCTTTCAATTTGCAGAAAAATGTACTCACCTTTATTCGATCGGAACCTAATAACTAACGAGTAACTTCGGTTTGTTTCCTGAAAAGCGTCTGTACATATCGTCAATTTAAAAACTCGATATTAGCAAAGGTTTCCGTAAGACTTTCTTCATTGACAAACGTAGGTATTTGATATGATATTCATCCTCGCTAATGCACAAACATAATCTATCAAACAACAAAGAAACTTTGACGTTGGTGTTGTTTCCGATAGACTTTGGGAAAGGAATAAATATCTTTCAATGTATCATATGGAAAAATAGTCTAACGGACTAAGAAAATTTCAAGTTGAGCATTTGCCTTGCCATATGTGCAAAATATGCCGAGTAATCATCATGTTGGTACCAGATTTCTGTGCGGACATTTAACGGTACATTTTTTAATCAAGTTAAAAAAGTATGACGTGAACAGTTCGAGTATATTTTTCCCGTTAATCGATCGCCAATAAAATATGATCCAATTAATCACACCACACATTAACGCCCCATTGATGCTGATAATTACTTTCATTTCGTCGGTGAAGATTTTCTGGTGCCAGATACTGTATATTTTTAAGTTAATTTGCCCACGATTAGTAAATATCACTTCGTTTGTAAATACTTTTTGTAGCAAAACATCATCGTTGTGCGTTTGATGCAATTCATAATCTGATATATGCAACCCCTGATGAAATCCGAGGTGAAATTGATGATATTTCGTTATAAAGAATTCAAAGGACACTTGTTTTGCTTATACCCGAAACTCGGTACATCTGTAATGTACTGTTATGACGATTTTCTGTTTGATGCAATAGCCACTGGTAGTCAAACGAACTTTTCATAATGGAATCTGTGCAATCCCTAATGAAATTCTAGGTAAAATTTATGATATTTCATTATAAAGAATTCAAAGCACACTTGTTTTGCTAATACTCGAAACTCGATAAATCTGTCATGTACTTTTATGATGATTTTCTGTTTGACGCAATAGCTACTGGTAATCGAACGAACTTTTCATAATCTAATCTATGCAACCTCTGATGAAATCCTAGATAAAATTGATGATATTTCATTATTAAGAATTTAAAGCATATTCGTTTTGCTTATAGTCGAAATTCGGTATATCAATCGTGTACTATTATGATGATTTTCTGTTTGATTCAACAGCCACCAGTAATTGAACGAACTTTTCATAATCTGATCTATGCAACTCCTGATGAAATACTAGATAAAATTTACGATATTTCATTATAAAGAATTCAAAGCACACTTGTTTTACTGATTCTCGAAACTCGGTAAATCTGTCGTGTACTGTTATGATGATTTTCTGCTTGATTGAATAGCCACTGGTAATCGAACGTACTCTTCATAATCTGATCTATGCAACCCCTAATGAAATCCTAGGTAAAATTTATGATATTTCATTATAAAGAATTCAAAGCATACTTGTTTTGTGAATACTCGAAACTCGGTAAATCTGTCATGTACTTTTATGATGATTTTCTGTTTGACGCAATAGCTACTGGCAATCGAACGTACTTTTCATAATCTAATTTATGTAACCCCTGATGAAATCCTAGGTAAAATTGATGATATTCCATTAGAAAGAATTCAAAGCACACTTGTTTTGCTTATACTCGAAACTCGGTAAATCTGTAGTGTATCATCATTTTCGTTTGATGCTATTAAATGATGATTTTCTAATTGATTCAAAGCCACCAGATAAAATAATTTCCATTACAAAGAATTCAAAGAACGTTTTGCTAACTATATATCATAATTTTCTGTTTGATGCAATAGATGTTCATAATCTGATCTATGCAATCCCTAATGAAATCCTAGTTAAAAATTATGATATTTCACTATAAAGAATTCAAAGCATACTTGTTTTGCGAATACTCGAAACTCGGTAAATTTGTCGTGTACTACTATGATGTTTTTCTGTTTGATGCAATAGCCACTAGTAATCGAACGTAGTTTTTATAATCTGACCTATGCAGTCCCTAATGAAATCCTAATTAAAGTTTATGATATTTTATTATAAAGAATTCAAAGCACACTTGTTTTGCGAATACTCGAAATTCAATATATCTGTCGTGTACTGTTATGATGATATTCTGTTATCATTAGATTTGGTAACGTTACCGTTTCCGGTTCCCCGAAGTGATTTAGAAACTCTCTCGAATATCACTCGACATGATTGATTTCATCCAGGATAAATTTACGTTACATATCTGTAACTCTTATTGGATTTCTACGATACTCGCCATGAATACGAGCATATCTATTTCAGAATTACTAAATTTCATTTTTGCCCTTATCTTACTGAGATAGTCACCTACCAACATTGACAGTAGCGCTAATATTAATTCATGGTCAGAATACACGATTACTGATACTGATATTAAGAAGAATATACAACGTTAATAAATAATATCACTCAAACTCCGCCGATCTAAGGAAATCTTTACTAATATTAAATACCCAGCTTAACATAACGCACAAACCATTTTCAAGAAACAACGTGAAATTATACTTATTATGATTAAGGCTAATAAAAGTCTGTATTTTCTTACTCCGAATTCCAAGCTGTCCCATATTTTGGCAAAAATATGTAGCATTCCATTTACAAAGGCAATGTTGACATTGAAATCTCGAAAATGCTCCACCTGCAAAAAAAATATGCGTATATGTAATTTATGCTTTGAAATTATACAAGTTTTATGTACTACGTGTTTGCACACAGTGCATACTTTGTAAGTTAAGTGGTTAAGCGCGAAATTTAATTTTAGGAATCCCCCACAGAGTGCGGAATTAAAATGAAGCAATGACGTGTATATGTTACAGTGAAACACCGAAATTTGGAGAATGTCGACTTTCATCGGTGAATGTCAACATTAACATAGTCGCTTGGTGTATGTCCGAAATATTTGCTAAATACCCTTATTTCTGACTTACACCGGTAAATGTTGACATTCACCATGCACTAATGGTGAATGTTGATTCAGAACTAACCATTGGCTTCACAACAATACCTTTTTTAGGTGCACTGTGTTTCATTTGACACTGTTTGCATAAATTTAAATACATACAACATTACAACTTCATATGTAATATTTTTGTATTTAACTTGCAACTCTTTAAGCATACGTGTTGTTCCTCCGTGGACTATTCTGGTGTGAGTTTCATATAGTATACTGTACAATTCTTCATTGGTAACATAATACTGTATGTTCGTTTCCCCTGGTTTTAATGGTACAATTAACTTCTCTCCATCATTAATTTTTAAAACATCAAAACGTTTTAATCGTCTGTAATCCAAAGATGTGTTGCATTTAATTTTAGCAGAAACCACTTCAGAAAGTATTTTAAAATACTTTTCTTGAGAAAAATAAAAACAATTGTCTTCTCGTTTACCCGCAATTAATGCATTTAACTTTTCAAGAAAAAGATCACGATTTACTACAGTATCAATTTAGTATAAATTAGGGTATCAGAAAAAAAATTAAGAAAACGTTGCTCACGTTATCAAAGCTTGCATAAGACTGACAAAGCTGATTGACTCCGAGCAGAACAAAGGATTTGGCGGGAGAGAGCCAGTCGCTTGTTTTTTGACTCTTCTGTTTTGGACCTCCACCAGAGCATATTTGAGATTGTCGACACACACCGGAGAGGGTCCGAATGTACAACAATGTAATGAAATATTCGATCTTTCACCGACGTATTTGGTATCTGTTGACATTCACCGGTGAAAGTCGACATTCTCCAATTTCGGTCATTCACGGTAACATATACACGTCGAACGCAGGACAAATGGTCCTATTATAAATTTCGCTACTACTGCTTTCTGAATCACCCATCTAGAGGCTATATTTAACAATTTATTGTATCATCATTATTAGTATATTATAGATATTTACCTACTTTTCATATCTTACGCTTTATTTTGATAATAACTGTGGAAATATGTGCCCATAATTATGAAAGTGGTCTAAGTCATATATTTCTTGTTTCGAGATATTTAATGAATTGCATTTGAATAAATTATAAAATATTTTTACATTATGCGACGTTTTAATTTATAATTTTATTAGTCTTAATTAATGGAAATTTACTATGAATATGACATTTTGTGTGAATTTTATACGATAATATTATTTTTATAAGAGAAACATACGACCATAATTTCAAAATTAATTGAATGTCCTATAAATGACTTAAAGCAATAAAGAACTTTGAGTTTTATTTGAAACAATAATTTGATTGAAAAATTCGTGAACATTTATTACATTTATTAATTATTTTTAAACAATAATCCATTTTTATCATTATTTCGAGTATTTAAGATTCTTAAAATGTTCCTGAAAACTGGAGGGATGTACGGTAGTAAACTCATAATATCTTTATGTTTTTCTTCCGATACTGGTCTAATGGTGGTGTATAATGGAAGTAATTTAATATTTCCGTATATTTTTGGTCTTCCTTTTTTAGGTGAAAGATCCAAAACGTGAAATTTAGAATCATCTAAAGATGTTTTATAGAACATTTTATAAGGTTCATTTTTAAAATCTCATCCATTGAATTTGTAGCCTAGAGACAGATTCACCCGCGGTATTTTTTACTCTTCTTGTTATTGATTCTTCTAGTAATGTAGTTGTCGTTATTATTAAAATTTGATTGTCATTTATTTTATTATGTAGTTCAGAAACGCGTCAAAGAAATCCACGAAAAATTTTCAAGTTGTTTATATAATTTATTTAAATTTTTGACTTAGACCACTTTCATAATCAAAACTAAATGAATTCCATATAATGTTGAAATTACAACCACTATCTAATGAGTTCATTTTTGACAATTTCGTAAAAATTACATTGAATAAATTTAGTTAAAAATAATGTGGTATGAAACAACTGATAAACTCATTTTTTTTAAATTTTGACTTAGACCACTTTCATAATTATGGGCACATATGCAGGTTTACTTCAAATGCTTCAAAAGCGAGGAAGCGAGAGATTCTGCATTGAATGCTTGGGATTCTTGTATTCAATTCAAGAATATCTAGGACTCTGCCTCGTAGAGCAAAGAGTCAGTATTGATTCTGCTAATTGTTTACGCAATTTTTCCGCAAATCAGCGCTCGCAGTCCAAATCGCGGCTTACGTATGTATTTGGTTTCGTAATATAGAATACTTAGCAGTCCTATTGGTAATGTAAAGGAAACATTCCACTAAATAATATTTTTATAGTGTTTTATTGAAATTTCGAGTTTTGATAGTCAATGGTAATTTTTTATTTTACACGACGAGTATACACGCCGTACACTTTAACCCTTTCGGACCCTGTGCATATTGTAATATACATAATACTTTTCGTGCTGTATTTTATTACGTATATTATTTTTACGGACACGGATTTTATTTTTTTATACAAATATTTCTCAGGATCTCCTTAATGTTACAAATTTTGCGTAAAGACAACACGTCCATTAAAATGTACAATTACAAATTATAAATAAATAAATAATAATTTCTGTAGAAAGTATATTGTTGTCTTCATACACATGGATTAAGTTAATTTTAGTATAAAAAAATAATTTTTCTGAAACGAAAAAAAATCGGGTCTGAAGGGGTTAAGGACCACTCACGAATTTTCTCGTGTTTTCCACGCGCTGTCTTTAGATACCACTTACTTTGATACATTGTATCTATTTTGTGTATTTAAGTATTTACATCAATATTCAATTGAAAACGAAGCGAATCACGATATATACGTAAATTTTGTATGGTTCCTCTTTATAGAGAAAAATCCTGCATGCAATATCATATTTTAAAGAACTACTAGAAACTGTGATAAAATTTACTTTTAAATGAAATTTTGTGACAATTTCTTTAAATAACTTCTTAAACAATTTTTTTAAGTACTACCTAAACTGCATCCTATTTTACAATTTCTAAAAGGTTCATAAAAATTGCTTCATAAATAATAAAATTATGATTTTTGTAACGTACAAGTTTCCCAAAAATGTGCGGTCCCACGCATATATTTTTTACAGATTTCTTCCCAGGTCTTCACCCATTGACTGCCACGCAATTTTTTAATTTTAGTAATACCTTAATAATGAAAATATACCTACAGCGATCTTCAGATATTCGTTCATGAACGCAGATCGGTCGATCACTGTATACCGGTCAATCACTGCCTACTTTAACCTATATAATTGTAAGTCCATACATTGCAGCATAAACCTCTAATCCGCAGTGCAAATGTCGTTTCATGAAGAAACACGCGTCAAAGTAAAAGACCACCTACCGCGATTTACTTAACTTAAAAGGAAAATCAGACGAATCTCGGAGCGTCTCATCTGATAGCGCGCGAAAAAGTGTTATAATCGGTGCAAAGAGAAATCGCTCTATGAAGTTTAGGGAAACAGAGAAAAAGAAGCTTGCGGCGGAAAAGCACAAAGAGATGACGCGACGGCGAGCACTTTACACGAAATTGCTTCCGCTCAGGAAGAGAAGAAAGGAAACGAAAGACACGTATGATAAGATACGAAAGCAGGACGCCGAAGCCGAGAGAAATGCGAGAAAAAGGTGAAACGCCGGGAAGATAGGCCGCAAATCAGATTGAAAACAAATCTCCGTCTACGCGTCTCAACTCCGATTTCTCCTACTAGATCGAACAGGCTATCACAATTTCCTCATTCAGATTTCTGTTTCGTGGCGAGATAGTCGTATATTCTTATGGAATGGATATCGATGCCTTACCAGTACAGACACTTCTGTTTCTACTGTCCTTAGATTCCATCTTGGTAGGTATAGTGATTAACGGAATTTATTATATGTTTCGTTCGGTTATGTTCCTAAGTTTAAAGGAAAGTTTGTTTAATTTTAAACAATTTCTTTGTTACATTGAAATAGGCATTTATTCCTTCCCAAAATAATCTTTTGTATTTGTAGTATCTTTTATAATTGGATTCAATACAAATATGTAGTAAATAATATATAATATATAAATAATATAGTAGTAAATAATATATAAATAAATATGTAGTACGGTGACTGACAAAACTAATTATACATTTTGTTTGGTAATATCCTTTGGCGATTTAAAATGAAAAATGATGTAACGGAAATTAATGTTAACGGAATATATTACATATTTCGTTTGGTTATCTTCCTAAATTTAAATGAAAGTTTGTTTAATTTCAAAAAATTTCTTTGTTACATTGAAATAGGCATTCATTCCTTCACAAAATACATACAAATCCATACGAAATCTTTTGTATTTGTAATATTTATAGTATCTTTTGTAATTGGATTCAATACAAATATGTAGTAAATAAAACATAATATATAAACAAATATATAGTAAATACGATGATTGACAAAACTGATTATATTTCGTTTGGCAATGTCCTTTCGCAATTTAAAATGAAAAATTATATAACGGAATTTATTATTTATTTCGTTTGGTTATCTTCCTAAGTATAAGCGAAAGTTTGTTTCATTTCGGACAATGTCTTTATTACATTGAAACAGACATTCATTCTGTCCTGAAATAATATTTTGTATTCATAGTATGTTTTGTAATTGGATTCAATACAACTATGTAGTAAACAGTATATAATATATAAATAAAATAGTAGTAAATAATATATAAATAAATATATAGTAAATGCGATGACTGACAAAACTAATTACATATTTTGTTTGGTAATGTCCTTTGGCAATTTAAAATAAAAAATTATGTAAAATTCTGTTCTGTTTCGAGTTATGGATATAATCTCGTAAAATTTACATCATTCCCTTACCACTTCAGTTACTGCAAGCAAGAGTAATACGGTAGTTATAATAATCACAATTAAATACTGTATACTAGCTTATAACTTCTTAACTTTCAGACATGTACGTGCATTGTTTAATGGAACAGTGTAAACGTTAAACCCTTTAACTATCGTTTCCATAAATTTAAATTCAAATAGGTGTATTAAAACAAATTTGAAATATATGTAACGACAGCATATTTTTTACATAACTTATTATTTCTATCAAAAAATAATGTTTAACAAGCAAAGGTCCGGAATAGGCGTTGCCCAAAATCGTCGACTATTACTTGTACCTTCTTAGTAATAAGTATATCTTGTACTTAGTATAGTAACATATACTTTCGCCTAATTTCAACAAAATGTGATGAATACCTGTTACATTTGCAACATCCACTTTCAAAGTGTGCAAAAACATATAAAGTAACGGTAACAAATAAACGTGTCACATGAAAGTGGATTCGCTACGAGTTTTCAAGCATTCCGAACAACTTGTCTAGCTCCAATAGAGACCCTGAAAAAGCAATCGACGACAAAAGTGCTTCGTCACAGCAACACATTCGAACCTGGTACGCTAAATATTCTGCACTATTTATTTCAATCCGCAATCCAGTTTTTCCGTATATCCGTTCCGCCAAGAACGCTTCAAACATCATTTTTACTGCCATTCGAACTTTTGCGCGAGATATTATTTGATAATTACAAGTATTAGGTTAGGATAATATAACGATAGACTAAATTTGTACTAAACTTTGCGAGTTAGAAGATTTAGCAAAGTGTAGTCCTCGATTAAATATACTGTTGAAAAAAGTATTTAGACTAATGACGTCATATTTCTCAGAACAATTTTCTTTTGTGTACCCCTGTATCGTTTGCTTCTTTTGCGTTTTTTTTGTGTGTGTGATTTTTGTATGTGATTTTTTATGCGGATGTACAGAGACATTCTTTCCTAATATTCTTTCGTGTTTTTATTTTTCACGTTTTTATTAATATATATATATTCAAGTTTTTATATACCGTGTTTTTACAAAGTTTATTAATATACAAGTATTTATTTTCTATTAAACTTCTATTAAACTCTCATAATATATAATCACAACACTAAGACTCTTTTATTTAAAATACCAATAAATACGATCTTTGTTTAACTACATAGTTTACGAAGTTTACAAAATGTGTTTTTATTTTTCATGTTTTTATTAATATACGAATATTTATATTCTCTAATAAACTTTCACAATATATAATCACGACATTACTACTTTTTATTTAAAATACTATATATACCATCTTTGTTTAACTACACAGTTTGCGAAGTTTACAAAATGTGTTTTTATTTTTCATGTTTTTATTAATATACGAGTATTTATATTTTCTATTAAACTCTCATAATATATAATCAAGACATTAAGACTCTTTTATTTAAAATATCATTATTACCATCTTTGTTTAACTACATAGTTTGCGAAGTTTATAAAATGTGTTTTTATTTTTCATGTTTTTATTAATATACGAGTATTTATATTTTCTATTAAACTCTCATAATATATAATCAAGACATTAAGACTCTTTTAGTTAAAATACCAATATATACCATCTTTGTTTAACTACATAGTTTACAAAGTTTACAAAATGTGTTTTTATTTTTCATGTTTTTATTAATATACGAGTATTTATATTTTCTATTAAACTCTCATAATATATAATCAAGACATTAAGACTTTTTTAGTTAAAATACCAATATATACCATCTTTGTTTAACTACATGGTTTACGAAGTTTACAAAATGTGTTTTTATTTTTCATGTTTTTATTAATATACGAGTGTTTATATTTTCTAATAAACTCTCATAATACATAATCAAGACTTTAAGACTCTTATTTAAGAACCAATATATACCATCTTTGTTTAACTATACAGTTTACGAAGTTTACAAAATGTAGGTTTTTATTTTTCATGTTCTATTAATATACGAGTGTTTATATTTTCTAATAAACTCTCATAATACATAATCAAGACTTTAAGACTCTTATTTAAGAACCAATATATGCCATCTTTGTTTAACTATACAGTTTACGAAGTTTACAAAATGTGTTTTTATTTTTCATGTTTTTATTAATATACGAGTGTTTATATTTTCTATTAAACTCTCATAATACATAATCAAGACATTAAGACTCTTATTTAAAAACCAATATATGCCATCTTTGTTTAACTATACAGTTTACGAAGTTTACAAAATGTAGGTTTTTATTTTTCATGTTCTTATTAATATACGAGTGTTTATATTTTCTAATAAACTCTCATAATACATAATCAAGACTTTAAGACTCTTATTTAAGAACCAATATATGCCATCTTTGTTTAACTATACAGTTTACGAAGTTTACAAGATGTATAATAGGTTTTTATTTTTCATGTTCTTATTAATATACGAGTGTTTATATTTTCTAATAAACTCTCATAATACATAATCAAGACTTTAAGACTCTTGTTTAAAAACCAATATATGCCATCTTTGTTTAACTATACAGTTTACGAAGTTTACAAAATGTAGGTTTTTATTTTTTATGTTCTTATTAATATACGAGTGTTTATATTTTCTATTAAACTCTCATAATACATAATCAAGACTTTAAGACTCTTATTTAAGAACCAATATATGCCATCTTTGTTTAACTATACAGTTTACGAAGTTTACAAAATGTAGGTTTTTATTTTTCATGTTCTTATTAATATACGAGTGTTTATATTTTTTATTAAACTCTCATAATATATAATCGAGACTAAGACTCTTATTTAAAGTACCAATATATACTATTTACAGTTACATTCCCTCCAAAACGGCACGTCGAATTACCAAAACGCAGGGTTTAAAATTGAAATTAATTTTGCCATCAAATAAAGCGCCAAAGTCTCTTACTTATATATCAAAAAACGGTTATTTCTAATTATAAACGTATTATACAGGACGTCAAGTATTCGACACTTGATATCAAGCAATAAAGAGAAAAAAACATTTGAGACAACCTGATATCTGCCGATATCAGCTTAGGTGCCCATGTACGTACGGAACAAGACTCATTCATTTTGATGCGTTTGCAAATAGTACGCTAGTGCTAACGTTTTAACAAGATTTACACTTCAGCTACAACTGGCAGTGTGTACTTGTAAAGCCAACTCTACACAGAACACGTCGCCGTGCTTCACGCTGTCTATATTTCTCTATTTTTTTCAGCTCACCTCGTGTTTTCCATTTTTCTCCCAGTTCCCACTTTTTTGTTTGAGGAAATAAATCCACTGCGCCCAATATTATTCTCACCCGCCTATGCATCAGATGACGTCGGAAACCGAACTGCGCGGAGTATACAATATTTACGTGCAACAGAACACATTTGTGAAATATTGAAATAATCACGGTTGTCTGGAAGCTCGGAAAATGCTCTTTTTGTCCGAACCAGTGTTTAAATATTAGCGATTATAGGAATTGGTTGTGAAATATGACAGGCCTCCTGCTTGATTTAATCCTAAGTTCCTTAACCCCTTAAGCTACGATTCACGTTTGAGAATTTTGGGCCAAAAACGTAAACAAGCTCGCACACCCTTCGAACCATTCGCACAATTTGTTTAGTACGGTGACGAATTGTATCACACCATTGCAGATTATTAATTTTGTATTACTGATTTTTGTATAAATAAACTTTTTGTAGTACTTGCATCTACCACAATTATTACATCAGGTTGTAATTACTTATCACATTTTCCACAAATATTTATAACTTTAGGAGGGCGCCGCCGCTAATATTTATATTTGTCCCGATCATCGTATTACGGGCATAGCCCGTAATATTCACTTTTGGCCCGATCATCTACTACGGGCTATGCCCGTAATATTTACGTTTGGTCCGATCATCTACTACGGACTATGCCCGTAGTTATAGGTTAAGGGGTTAAAGTTTGCTTATTCACTCCATATACTTCTTTACAGACAAACGAAATTTATTCACAATTTTTTTTACGAATATTTCATTACGAGCGAAATTTAATTTTGTTCTCTTAACCAGTTAACTGTTTATGACGAATATATTCGTCATGAAAATATTGTAAAATTTTGTGTTTTGACGAATATATTCATCATGCGTCTTCAGTAGTGACCATTGGCGGTTAATTTTGCAATTTTAGTTAAAACTAAAATATATTCCTAAACTGCAAGAAGTTTGGAACATTTTAAGGACATGTCGAAAAAAATGTATGAATAATTATTATAGAAAATAAAGCAGTAAATTAATTATTATAAAAAATATTAAAGTAATTTCATTGTAACCTAATTTCATATCAAACATACTCTGTATTTAACGAATATATTCGTCATCGCTTAATCTATACGACGCACGTAGGGGACACATTTTCTAACGAGGTCGAAACAGTTAACTGGTTAAAGTATAAAATGAAATTCTTATTTTGTTAAAGTGTGTTTATTCATTTAACACCTTTCGAAAGTATCTTTCGTAATCTATTTCGTTCATTAGAAATTCGTACAATAGTATGTACAATTGCGATAACTATTTAATGATATACTGTATGAGATCATCGTTAAATAATTATTGTCAATCATGAATATTCATCAATAACAATGATTAAATTCTATATAAAATCATTATTAAATAATTAATTCAATTACAAATACTGTACAGACTCCTGATGACGAAAACACGAACAAGGGGTGTCTTATATTATATATAGTATATACCAAGGTTGAAATATCACTCCATTAAATTCGAAAGAATAGTTTAAATGCTCGGAATTATATTAAAAATATCTATGCCTTAAAACAAATCAAAATTGATTGACAATACTTCTAAGTCACTTAAATCACATGGATCCTGCAAATAATTTTTGTTCGATGCTATTCGAAAATACAGTTCTGTTGTGTGTCTATCAGCTTGAGTTTGTATAACAAATTTCCTAAGTAATAAAAGACCCTCTTTTTACATAAAATTATTATATTACATATATTGAAAAATGTAAATTCGAAAACGAAAATTCAATATTGCTGATATGAAGCCGTACCTACAAATACGCATTAAAATTTTCGAAAAGGTTCGTAGTTATTGCTTCTTTTGCAATTTAAAAAACATTTGCTACAATGCAAAAACCCACTATTTCACTGACTTTTAATTTTAGTAGTCGCGTTTTACTATTCATAAAACAGGAACAATGGTTATGTTCGGAACATAACCATTAGTAACGAGCTGCAACGAGATTTAACCATTTCGAGACTGTTGAGACACATATGTCCCAGTCAAGTTTAATCGTACATTCTAACTATCAATCTACTAGTTGGGACACATATGTTGCAGTCAAGTTTAATCGTAGATTCTAACTATCAATCTACTAGAATTTCTTGCACATTGCTTCATTGTAAATGGGTCTGTATTCAAAGGTTCATTTTCATTCCTTTCGGTTTGCGTGGTAAATCTATTGTTGTGTTACCGTTATATAGGCAATTTCTTCCGATATCAAAAAGACCGTTAAGTGTAAAATATCAGTAAAAATAACACACATTTTACGCGGTAACATCATGTCCCAGTCGTAATCGCAGATTCTAACTATCAGTTTACTAAAATTTCTTGGTAGTTTTCAAAAAATCATTACGGTATATAGTGAAAATGGGCGGTTAAGTTTTTTTGTTTGTATTTTATTAGCTCTCTTTTGAATATTTTTATGTAGCCATTTCAAATTACTTAGTTCTTTATGTAGAAAAAGCGGTGGGGCATATATGTCACATAGGTTCCAAACGCTGTTTTTATATTACTTTTTTGCTATTACATATAATAGACTACATTTGTATCAATTGCGAATAAATTTTGTCATAATCTTTATAAGACTAATAGGACATATATGTCCCAGGCTTTAACTTTGCACTGATGTAAAAAAAAAATCATTCTTATTCTTTCACCCCATTAAAATGAATAAATTCTTCACCTAAGGTATTAGAAATGTAACCTGCCTCTTATTTTCTTTAAAAAAATATCCGTCTCGAAAGGATTAAATTGCAACAACAACGATAAGCAACTAAAAAAAGTTGTCATTAGTTGATGATGAAAATATTAATACGTTGACGGCCATGGAGGTCACCTGTGATTTTTTGGGGAGCGTCCTGGGTTATTTGTAGGAACACATAATTAGTATTTGTAGTATTAGTATTTGTAGGAATACATCATCGGACTAAACGTCAATATTGTAAGAAGTATCTTTCTTTTTATTGATATTAATTTGCAGTTGCAAACACTATAGCGAGTATTTTCTTTATGGTATACTTTTCCTTGCCCATTGCTTTACGAGTTCGATGACGAACTGTCGTTTTGACAAAATATATGTCCCAGGCTTTAACTTTACACTGATGTAAAAAAAATAATTTTTTTCTATTACCCTATTATAATGCATATATTCTTTATCTGAAGCATTAGAAATGTCGCCTGCCTCTTTTATTTTCTTCAAACAAAAAAAAAATCCGTCTCGAAAATGTCAACCCTTTCCACTCGGATATTTTTCCGTACGACGCAGTCATCATATCGTATAAAATGGTTAATGGTATATTATGGTATATACATGGTATAAAATGGTTATGGTATATAAAATACTTCCGGAAGGAATTAACTTATTCAAATTGCATTTTGCATAAAACTTTATCGGTACATATTTTATGAAATGAAATAAAATTGTACAACTTATATCGTTCTAAGTGACGATAACGTTCAAAAGAATGATTAATACGCATGAGGGTTCAGTTGAACGAATATCGCAGTAATAAGTTGTTTCTCGCCTCTCATTTGGCGTTTTTCTTTCGAATGTAAAACACGGTCTCGTTTACATCCTTGCGCACGAATAATATGTAATTCATCGGTCACTTTATTAACCAATAATTGTATACATTTTAAACAGAAAGGAGATTTTTATTATTTTTAATTGCTTTTATTTGTAAGGGATCGGGAATATTTTATAGAAACAAATATTTGAACAAATATTATATTGACATACATTTTCCTGAGTAATAACATTGCAAAATCTTGGTGCATTTCACAGGCGCTGGTCGAGTGTAAAGAGTTAACGCTATTTAAATAAATAAAATTGCAGTTTATATTGCATCTATATATGTAAATGGTCAATCTATCTATTGTAGAGGGATAAATTGGTGTATGACTTGCAGTTGTATTTATTACGCTTGTATTTATTTCAAATAGAAGGCTAAGTATTAAACTTATAAAATATAAAATTAAATCAGAATACATTATTAGATAACCAAGAATACATTGTAATGTAAGTAGTAAAATGCATCATAACCTAACTAAGTAACACTCATTTTTCGTACAAAACGGCAGGAAGAAAGAATTTCGATGAAGTAAATGTATTAATAATTAAATGGGTGGATAAAATACGCGTTTTCTGTTACTTTCGTGGAAACTAAGAAGAATTTCCAACATGGCTGTAGTCGAATAGGTATTGAACATGACCTTGAGATGTTCTTCAGTTTCATACCCTAATGATCCCCCTGAGGTACAATAACTTTCTCTCGAAGTATAATTAAGGCTGGTAAAGTTGGATGGCAGTTAATGTATAAAGACAATGTTAAGACCGGAATATGTGCAGAAAAGCGGAAGAAGTAATATAGTAATATGGAGGAAAATAAGAAACATTAGCCAGATGAGGCAGCAAGAAAATATATTATACTCTATGTAAAAATGCGGCAAGGATACTAAACATCTAATAAAAGAATTCCAAGAGAGATAGTAGAAGGCAGACAGAATGACGTACTTGAAGAATGGCTAATGTATGTAGATAAACAAAGAAAGAAGGCAAAATAGGAACAAAACAAAAGACCAATTGATATAGAAAATAGAAAGTTTAATAATATTATAAGTTAGTTAAAAACACAAAACATATATGTAGGATCTTGGGTACAGGGTCCTCTAGTTAAGACTGTAATAAGAATTTAACATTAAACGTACCGGTACTTTACACCTACCAGTTCTTACCATAAGGGGTCATTTGACTCCTTATAAATTAAACGTTTATTTTCAGAAAGTAATTTCTAATTTAATAAAGCGAAAAATTAAATAATCAGATGATATAAGAATGTACAGAAAGTCAAATGAGCGAAAGAAGTAACAATGAATGTACGATTTTAAAGTAAGTTTTGAAAGGGGTCAGTTGAGCCCGCTTACTACGTTTAGTATTAAATGTAAGAAGAAGAGAGAGAGCAGTTAAAGAATTTTCTCTCCGTTGGAATCATCGCTAGTGCACATAATCTATTTTGATTCATAATGCTTCTTCAAAAATATTATTATTCTCTTTAATGCTAAAAAACACCATTTAAGAACTGCTGTAGTTACAGAAACTGTAAGATAATTTTCGTCAATACCAGTGGATTGGTGAATTAAGTAACATTATAAATGTAGGATCTCGGATACAGGGTCTTCTAGTTAAGACTGTGATAAGAATTCAAATGTAAGAGGAAGAGAGAAAGATAGCATGGCGAGCAAAGGTGATGTATGATTCAATTATTATATTGCTGTATCATAGGTAATGAGTTTGTTGAATAATTCTGTTGTGTGGTTGCATGGATGTCAGTTGACAACGAAATGCCAGAACGAAAAGACGTAAAAATCAAAAGACTAAAACACAAAAAGACGAAAAGACAAAAGTTTAAGAATCAGCACTAATGTGTGTTGTTTGTGTCAGTATTGTTTATAAATATTATATTGATAGTCCAGTTTCTAGTTTCACATATCTAAATCTTCGATTTCTAGCAAACTATATTGAAAAATGTTATTTGCAATCCGCTACTTGCCTGAAAGTGAAATGGTTTTTTAGTACAAGTATTCGAACCGAAAAAAATGCATATTCAGCACGAAAAGATTATAAGACTAAAAGACGGAAAGACGAAAGTTTAAGAATCAAGACTAAAGTGTGTTGATTGTGTTACTATTATTTATAAATATTATAGTGGTAATCCAGTTTCTAGTTTCACGTATCTAAATCCTATATATATATGTCTATATGAACGAATGGTAAAACGTATAAATGGTAAGGAAAAAACTGCAAACCAAGGCCCCTATTCTATCGCTGTAAATATGATATTAATATAATGGATGGTATTTTTTTAAAATTCCGCAATTTGCAACATTTCTGCATTTCGCGAAATGCATTTTCCTTTTACAATATGCCTTTCTTTATTAATATCACGTATATGCAGAAGTTTTCATATTCCTGCTGGTGCCGTCGGAAAACTTTTAAACTCGGTTTTTCCAAACCATCCTTTTAAATCTGACAGAAACGATTTTTTTTCGATTTGTTAATACTTTAAATGTTAAGCGTTTTTTGGATTGTTTCCTGCGGATCCCAGAAGTCAACAACTAAAAAAAAATACATACAATATGACATTACAATATAAACAATACAATACAATACAAAAAATGAATACAATATAATTTTATCAACAATTAAACAAAGTTACATACAAAAAATTACAATTTTACAAGAACTAAAAAAAAGACATGTATACAAACAAGTGCACAATTGGTCCTTCCTTAATTAAATAAGATCATCTCTTATTTTTTGGAGCCGCAGCACCCAAAGTGCTTATCGAGCAACTTCCACTTTTGCAAATCCGGTCACAAAACACGTGACCTCTTCCTGCATCAAATCAATATCTTGAAATGTACAATTCTTATACAGCCATCAGCTATAAAAGAATTTAATACAATAAAAAGTGTACCATTTGAACTTGTATCGTGGCAGTGAGAATAAATTTGTATTTCTTCCAATAGTATCTGGCGTAACCGTACTCGCAA
This sequence comes from Cryptocheilus praepositus, assembly GCA_033815515.1. NCBI lineage: Eukaryota > Metazoa > Arthropoda > Insecta > Hymenoptera > Pompilidae > Cryptocheilus > Cryptocheilus praepositus. Next base: position 272,451 of record JAWWQZ010000177.1, on the reverse strand, counting down.
GCTTTAAGAAAATTATCGGTTTTTCTAGTTTGAATAACTGAAAAGGTCGGAACCGTGTCAAGCAGTCAACTAAGTTTTCTTTCATGCGATATCTCGCATACCACATATCTGCGCGGCGAAAGTCCATTCAGTTGCCGTAACGCACGGAAACTATTTCCAAGGCACAATATTTATGTGCAAAAAATTTCATGAAAATTCCGTCGGGAGTTTGTTCGGAACTTTTCAAAGTTGTACCTCGAAACGGCTGGTGAAAGGTACGTACCGAGGTGTCCGAGTACTCGTAGCATTCGAGTGCTCGACAAAATTCGATCTACTTCAACATTCCAGCGTGCCGTAAAAAGAGACATTTAGTCGGACTAAGAAAACAATTAAAAGCGTTTAAATAGATTAAACATGTGCGGTCTGTTCAAACTTTGCAGTTCACTCTAACTTGTTTTAACTGTTACAAGAATGAAAGCATTGATATATTCTTACATTCTTACGTTCTACAATGAAAGTATTGATATATACTTACATTAATATATTATAATATTCCTTCAACGGAAAAACTTGTATAATTCGACAAATGTATTAAATTGGACACTACGACTTGCATATTTTTGAAAAGTTATAAGATTGCGTTTACTGGATGACATGCAAAAACGTTTTGAAAAGAATTGCAGGTCCTGAGGTTTAAGAAGAAAAGTAGTAACCATTGTTTTTCACAACTTTCTTATCTGAGCCTCAAGTGAAAATTTAAACAATAGGTTTCCTAGATTTGGGCCAGTTATATGCATGCTGACCAGTTTTTCCAGGACAGTTACTATGAGTTACAAACAATGACCAGTAATGAAAATCGTCGATGTTCTGGACTTCCAGATTAAAAATGTGCGGTCTGTTCAAACTTTGCAGTTCACTTAAACTTGTTTTAACTGTTCTAACAATGAAAGTATTGATACATACTTACATTAATATATTATAATGTGCCTTAAACGGAAAAACTTGTATAATTCGATGAACGTATAATATTGGACACTACGACTTGCATATTCTTGAAATGTTATACGATTTCGTTTACTAGGTGACATGTAAAAACGTTTTGAAAAGAAATGCCAGTCCTAAGGTTTAAGAAGAAAAATAGTAACCATTTTTTTCCTTAATTTTTTTATCTGAGCCGCTAATGAAAATTTAAACAATAGGTTTTCTAGATTTTGGCCAGTTATATGCATGCTGACGAGTTTTTCGAAAATAGTTACTATGAGATACAAACAGTGACCAGTAATGAAAATCGTAGATTTTCTGGACTTCCGGATTACAAATGTGTGGTCTGTTTAAACTTTGCAGTTCACTCAAACTTGTTTTAACTGTTCTAACAATGAAAGTATTGATATATTCTTACATTCTTACGTTCTAAAATGAAAGTATTGGTATACACTTACATTAATATATGATAATATTTCTTAACACGTTGACTGCCACGCTGACGCAAAAGATTTCACTAAAAATGCAAAAAATACGCAATGAAGTCTATTTGCAATCTTGTAAAAGCTATTGATATTGGAACAGAGCTTCAATACTTTGGCTTCCAAGAACTCTGCGTTACCTTTATTTTGCACGATTTAATCATACTCTGCAGTATTTCATCGCATCGCGATTCTAACGTAGCAAAATACGCTTGGCAGTTAATGTGTTAAACGAAAAAACTTAACATTATACAGTATAAGTCGATAAACGTATCAAATTGAACACTACGACTTGCATATTTTTGAAAAGTTATAAGATTGCGGTTACTGGATGACATGCAAAAACGTTTTGAAAAGAATTGCAGGTCCTGTGGTTTAATAAGGAAAATAGAAATCATTGTTTCTCTTAACTATTTTATCTGAGATTCTAATGAAAATTTAAACAATAGGTTTTATAGATTTGGGCCAATTATATGCGAGCTGACCAGTTTTTCGAAAACAGTTACTATGAGTTATAAACAATGACCAGTAATGCAAATTGTAAATTTTCTGGACTTCCGGATTAAAAATTTGAGGTCTGTTCAAACTTTGCAGTTCACTCAATCTTGTTTTAATTGTTCTACCAATGTAAGTATTCATATATAGTTATTCAGATTAATATAATATCCCTTAAACGGGAAAACTTGTGTAATTCAATGAACATATTAAATTCGACACTATGACGCGCATACATTTGAAGTGTTATAAGATTACGCTTACTAGATGACATGTAAACCCGTTTTGAAAAGAATTGCAGTTCCTAAGGTTTAAAAATAAAAATAGTAACCACTGTTTTTCTTAACTTTTTTATTTGAGCCTCTAATGAAAATGTAAGCGATAGGTTTTCTAGATTTGAGCCAGTTATATGCTTGCAGACCAGTTTTTCGAGAACAGTTACTATAAGTTACAAACAATGACCAGTAATGAAAATCGTAGATTTTCTGGACTTCCGGATTAAAAATTTGAGGTCTGTTCAAACTTTGCAGTTCACTCAAACTTGTTTTAACCGTTCTAACAATGTAAGTATTGATATATAGTTACTCACACTAATAGAATATTCCTTAAATCGAAAACCTTCTATAGATTGCGTTTAGTAGATAACATGTAAAAACATTTTGAAAAGAATTGCAGGTCCTGAACTTTAAGAAAAAAAATAGTAACCATTGTTTTTCATAACTTTCTTATCTAAGCCTCTAGTGAAAATTTAAAGAATGGGTTTTCTAGATTTGGGTCAGTTATATGTATGCTGACCAGTTTTTCGAAAACAGTTACTATGAGTTACAAACAATGACCAGTAATGAAAATCATAGATTTTCTGGACTTCCAAATTTAAATATTGTTACATTTTCCCATGCCTCTCGCTCGTTTCTGCGTTAACTGTTTTCGATTAAACCTTTAGCATATGCACAATAGACCGAAATATATAATCCCATTGATGAATTCTTAATGAGAGGTTCAGATGAAAAAATGTTATAAAACAAGTTATACCGTAGTTCTTGTAAATTACATAAATTGCAACTTTTTCGAGACTTTTTTTACGTCAAACTGCATGTACATATCTAAATACCAGTGCATTTTTTATGTTAAAAGAATGCATTTTTATATTCGGTGATAAAAGGAACAATTCATTATTTTGATCCGAGTATTTACATCTAGTGTAAAAAATCTCTTCAAATATTGAAGTTACGCGACATTCGTGTAAAGTAATGTTCTTTCAAAGGATCGTTTTGAATAATTTAATATTTGTGCAATCATTTCTATACTTCAAAAAACACAGTGAGATTAAGAAAATCCAATCCACTCACACATTCTAGTACTTACTTTGGTTCAAATTATTGGTTGGAAGTTATGTTCGGGTACTGGAGTGAATATCCTATTATTACGCAATTTTCATTTTTAACTTTAAAAATATGCACCCACAAACCTATTAAATCCGAAACGGTCATTATAAAAACAGATAAGTTATATTTGATACAGGCAAATCTAAAAGATTGCGATATCCTTTTACACTTTCAAATAAACAAAAACACACGCTAGATACTGCAGTAAAACTTTCCATTAAAAATTGGTTAAGTTGTCAATTAAGAAAACCGAACAGGGAACAATATTAACCTTTTGAATTACTCACACTAAATACACGCATTTCCACTTGTTTTTTAAGTACAACCAAATATAGTGCGATAAATGTAACTTAACAATATCGGCAGGGTTGTCAGATTCCTCCAAAAATCCCTCATGGCGTCACATTATTTCTACCACCAAGACTACATCTACGTGACATTTGGTACGCATTCTATACATCTTACTGGCATTTTATCCAACGGCATATATTCGTTAGAATTAAATGTTTTTCAATACGAAAATTTATATCTAATAAATATACAATTAGACGCCAAATTGTGATCTTGATTTAACCCATTCGAGACGACGATTTTTTTCGAACACGGTCCCCAGGAGCGACAATTTTTTTTCTTTCTATTGTTCATTTTTAATAAAAAAAAAACATGTTTACTATGGAAATCACCCAAGTCGTAAGTGAATTCACATAAATAAGATCATTGCACACCAGGTGTGCAGCTCGCTCCTCGGAAAATTTTTATTGCGAGAAACGGATTGAACACCATGTGTGCAATGCAAGGTAAAATGAAAATACATCATTAAAAAATGTATGAACATTTATTTCAAAAATAATTAGATAATATAAAATCGTTATTTTGTTTTCAATAATAAAGAACAGAATATAATGCAAAGAAAATGTTTAAAAAGTAGTAAAAAGTTAAAAAAAGATAAGTTGAATAATGAAAAAAATAACAAACGAGAAATACATTTTTAGAAAAATGTCTACAAATAACAAAGCAATGTAACTCAGTAATAAAAAAGAAAATATAATTTGTAAATACACTTTTAGCAAATAGTACACTGATCGTAAAGTAATTATACATTAGTTGGTTGATGGTAGCGCTTGAAACATTCTCCCAAACATAATCCAGGAATACCGACACAAGCAGGACAAGAGTAATTATTACGTTTATATTTTCCTTCTTTGTAGGACTGTCGGCAAATCATAGTATTTTACACGTAAGAAAGGCTTCAAATAATTTTTAGATTTTTGGTACACAGTAAAACCAATGCCAAATTTTGTTTTCCTGTACCTTGCAGATTTCATTAGTTCAAGGAAAATCTTATTTCGACGACTAGTTTACTCAGAATAACTGATAATTGCACATTACTGTTATTGCACACACGGTGTGCAAGCCGTCTTATAGCCTCGGAAATCAATTGCACACACGGTGTGCAATCGGTCTCGAATGGTGTTAACGTAACGCAAAATAATGAAATATAATTCAAATACGATTCATTGATATAATTATTGTAATATCAGGAAAACGGCCGTAGATGCGTCGTACAAAATTGTCGCGGGGCCATCGGGCCCTACCGGATTAAGATAAGACGGTAGAGGTCCGTATAAAAGCCGGCCCGATTTGCGACGCGAGCTCAGTTTAGGTCAGAGTTTACTCAGTCTTAGCAGAGTTATAGATCAGTCTTAGTTCGGTCTTAGATCAGTTTTTAGTTTAGTCAAATTCAGTGCAGTTCGATATAGTTCAGTCCAGTATAAATGCGTTTTCTTGCCGTTTACCGAATCGTAGTCGAATTGCCATAGTTTTACCTTTATTTTATATTTATATTTATATTTATATATTAGTGCTTTCATTTATCTTTAAATAAAATTTATTCAACTTAACGTAATTCCGCATCCCGCTTCGACGACACCTAACATCTTATCCTACATTACTTTACCGAATCTTATTTTACCATTGTTTTTTTTTATATAGAATGTTCCTGTGATATAACAATCTTTTGTATTTACGTACTTTATATAGAAAGACTGGCGATATAAGTAAATAATTAACAACTTCTCTGCAGTCTTTCGGTATCAGTCGCATAGGATATCTGTAAAATTACTTGGAACGTTGAATCACAAAATATCAAATTTCTTCTAAAGACACCTTAAAAATGCCTCCATCGAGAAACGTGATTTGACCCGCATAACGTCAAGTTTAATCAATTCAATCCCTATAAGAGTGGCAGAAATTCTAAAATCAAAAGTAAATCCTACGTATTATTAATTAGCATTTTATTTTAGTTTCGTATTGTTAAAATAATTTAAATTAGATGTTCCACAAGTTTTTTAAAATGTAATATTTGTACAAAGGTTTGCAGCGTTTATATTTTTTGTCAAATTATTTGAACATCTATGTTTTTGCACTGCTTATATTATATAGACATTTATGAAAATACGTACAATCGCATTTTTCAGCAAGAACTAGTTAGTAAATTACACTTTCACGCTAAGTAAATAATTAACAACTTATCTGCAATCTCTCGGTATTAGTCGTATAGAATGTGTTTGAGATTACTTGGAACGTTAAATCATAAAACAACAAATTCGTTCTAAAGGTAACTTAAAAATGCCTCCATGGAGAAACACAACGGGATTTGACCCGGATAACGTCAAGTTTAGTAAATCCAATCCTTACAAGAGTAGCAGAAATTCTGAATCAAAAGTAAATCCTACGTACTATTAAATAGAATTTTATTTTAGTTTCGTATTGTTAAAATAATGTAAATTAGATGTTCCACAAGTTTTTTAAAATGTAATATTTGTACAAAGGTTTGCAGCATTTATATTTTTTGTCAAATTATTTGAACATCTATGTTTTTGCACTGCTTATATTATAGAGATTTATGAAAATATATAGAAGCACATTTTTGAGTAACAACTAGTTAATAAATGACACTTTCACGATAAGTAAATAACTAACAACTTATCTGTAATCTCTCGGTATCAATCGCATAGAATATCTGCGAAATTACTTGGAACGTTAAATCACAAAATATCAAATTTCTTCTAAAGGTAACTTAAAAATGCCTCCATGGAGAAACACAACGGGATTTGACCCGGATAACGTCAAGTTTAGTAAATCCAATCCCTACAAGAGTGGCAGAAATTCTGAATCAAAAGTAAATCCTACGTACTATTAATTAGCATTTTACTTTAGTTTCGTATTATTAAAATAATTTATAATTACCTTAATATAATTAAATTAGTTTATTTTACAAAGGTTTACAGCTTTATATTTTTTAATAAATTATTTGAACATCTATGTTTTTGCATTGTCTATAAGATTATAGAGATTTATGAAAATACGTGGAAGCACATTTTTCAGTAAAAACTAGTTAATAAATGACCCTTTCACGATGTGTTGTCCGAAATTGATCACGGTAAATACTTTCTACACTAACTGTACAAGACATGGGTATTCTTCCGAATCTTCTATCACTCTAAGTTTTCATATCGTTCGGAGATAAATATCGCTACAGTCTACTGTGTAACTGGCGTTTAGGCGTGCGAACATGTAGCCGATATTAAATCGTGGTCAATTTTAACCCGGGCCACGTGTTGTGCGCGTTTCCAGTGAAACGAATCGAATAACGCAAACCCATGATGTCGTTTCGGATCCGTAAACGAATTCCGAATGCGGAACACGTTCGTCGTATCGATCGCATCATTTATCATCCACATCAAATGCGAGACGTAATAAGAATGGTGGTACGAAATTGTGTTGCGGTCATAATAGGCTATTGCAGTATGATGTAACGCGTCAGTTTCTTCTTCATCCGACAACATATGCCCGTTTCTGCTCTTTTAATTAGGAGTTTAACGTCGTATTAACGCCCAGGTTATTTACGACTATAATTTCTGGCAATAGAGGATCAGATCTGTGGATCACTGGTTTTCTACGTCTTTGACATAAAGTTTCTATTGCCAAAAATGTTTGCTCTTCTTGTATCTCGTTTCAGTCAATAGCGGAGATATATCAGAATCAAGTGTTTTCGAATAGAAAAATTCACATTGCTAATTAACGGTACGTAGGATTTACTTTTAATTTAAGAATTTCTGCCACTCTTATAGGGACTGAATTTTCTAAACTTGACATTATGTGGGTTAAATTCAATTTCCATAAATCTCTAGGCAGTGCAAAAACATAGACGTTCAAATAATTTGTTAAAAAATATAAAAGCTGTAAACCTTTGTGCAAATATTAAATTTTTAAAAACTCGTGACACATCTAATTTAAATTATTTTCATAACACGAAACTAAAGTAAAATGTTAACTAATGGTACGTAGGATGTTAGAATTTCTGCCACTCTTGTACGGAGTAAATTTACTAAACTTGACGTTATCCGCGTCAAATCCCGTTATGATTCTCCATAGAGGCATTTTTAAGTTATCTTTAGAAGAAATATGATGTTTTGTGATTTAACGTTCCAAGTAATCTCACAGATATTATAAGCGACTGATACCGAGAAATTGCAGAGAAGTTGTTAGTTATTTACTTATCGCGAAACTGTCATTTATTAATTAGTTCTTGTTAAAAAATGCGCTTGTACGTATTTTCATAAATCTCTTAAATATAGGCAGTGCAACAACATAGATGTTAAAATAACTTGTTAAAAATATAAAAGCTGTAAATCTTTGTACAAATATGACATTTTTAGAAACTCATGAAACAGCTGATTTAAATTATTTTAACAACACGAAACTAAAGTAAAATGCTAATTAATAGTACATAGGATTACGTTTGATTTTAGAATTTCTGCCACTCTTATAGGTATTGAATTAATTATACTTGACGTTATGCGGGTCAAATCCCGTTGTGTTTCTCCATGAAGATATTTTTAAGTTATCTTTAGCCGAAATTTGATGTTTTGTTAGTTTCCAAGTAATGTCACAGATATTCTAAACGACTGATGCCGAGAGATTGCAGAGAAGTTGTTAGTTATATACTTATCGTGAAAGTGCTTTTTATTAACTAGTTCTTGCTGCAAAATGCGCTTGTATGTATTTTCATAAATCTCTATAATATAAGCAGTACAAAAACATAGATGTTCAAATAATTTGTTAAAAAATATAAAAGCTGTAAACCTTTGTACAAATATTACATTTTTAAAAATTCGTGAATCATTGAATTGAAATTATTGTAACAACACGAAACTAAAGTAAAATGTTAATTAATCGTACGTAGCATTTACTTTTAATTTGAGAATTTCTGTCACTCTTGTAGGTATTGAATTTACTAAACTTGACGTTATGTGGGTCAGGTTCCGTTATATTTCTCTATAGAGACCTTTTTATGTTATCTTTAGAAAAAATTTGATGTTTCGTGATTTAACGTCCCATGTAATGTCACGAATATTCCATACGACTACACAAGTACATATATTTCTACACAAAGTACATAAATACACAAAGTTGTTATATGACAGGAACATTCTATATATATATAAAAAAAAACAATGATAAAAGTGTTGTAATATTTTTGGCGAGTGACAAGTTGTTCAATAGTTACATGAAACTGCACTTTCCGTGAAAAACCCTGTATAAAGGCGTATGTTGTTTATTTAATAATTCAAACAATTAAATTCTGAAGTGGACACAAACTGAAATAAGCCATCGTGAAGATAAAATAGTGGAGATGGGAGTAGCAGGTAGTAAACGAAAAAGTATTATAGAAAAGTTGGAAGAGAGCTATGGGGCGTGGAAAAAAGAATGAAATCGATAGCATCGATAATGCTGTGGATTACGGCTCTGATAGCTTAATGGATCTATAGATCGCACGTTCGATCCTATCCACCTGATACCGGATATTTTTCTGGACCAATGCTATCACGCTGTCAGTTTTCTATCGCGGCCGGAAATGGCAGCTAATGTTCCTGCATCTCAACGTAAATTGAAGGCGAAAAGTGACGTGTGCAGTTTTTGCTTCCACCTTCCTATCAAGATCTACGACAGATTCCAGTAAATATGCTCTTCTAAGAACGAAACACGCCAAGAATATTTCTCAGCGTCAGACTATATGCGCAATTGACCGAAAACTCATGAATTCGTTTATTCTTTCATATCTTTATATGAATTCTACATCACGCGCCAGTGCATCTTTCATGTTTAATGTAGCATTCAGATTTACTTGAAAATAGGTTATACTCGTTATATATATTGTGACGTTTTGTTTGATTTATTTCAGCCTTTGCTAGTTTAAAAGATTCTTGAAGCCCTTTGTTGATAATTGTATTGTCTCCTTTCTTCTGGTTGTGTCCAGAATTTTAACATGACCGCAGCAAGTGACACTTCGTGCTGGGTTAATATGAGAACTTGTCGCGATCCCGGCAGGAGCCGAAAGAAATAATTAACGCGTTGAACGCCTAGTAAGTCGGTGAAGTTTCTCTCACGGCCCAAATCCGAGGCTCGGAGTCTAAGCAGCGCGATAAGAAAGAGCGATACAATGCAATGCATTGTTTAAATGTAACCGCAGTTTATTTCGTGATGTATTACAGGATCTTTTTTAGAAAATACGTTTTTGGTAAGTATAATTTTTATTTTTCGAAAATATTTTTTTTTTAAATGATTAAAAGATATGATGTTGATTTTTTTTAAGATGATTATACGATTATTAGATAGTCTCAGGAGTAATATATACTTGATTACAATATTTATCTTAATTATAATTGAGTAATGTGTGGATTTTTCTAAAACATTCATTGGGATGCAAACCGGGTTTGCGTACACAGGTCTCACAGTAGAAAACTGTTTGTTTTTTTACCGCATTACTTCCTTTTTGTGAACGAACAAGACACTTCTTCTTTTTCCAATTCGGCAACTGATTTAATATATGGAGTTACCCATCTAAACGATGTTTCTTATCTGTTGCGGAAGTCCTTCCATACCCATAATTCATTTTCCTTCTCGGCATAATTGAAAAATGTGTGGATTTACGATAAAATAGGTTCAGATCTGACTGTCTTTACTGATCGCTTGTAACTGACTCGGGAGTATTATTTTTTAGTTGTAAATAATTACCGATAACGACCCAAAAATACATTTAGAGCAGAGCCTCGCACATCGGCGGTGGTTAAGGGTTAAATAAATAACCATTTGCAAAGAAAAAAGGTCATTAGTTCTTACTTGCGTACCATCGAATTACGTGCACCATTAAAAAAGTTAGAATAATCTGAAAGCATTGGAGTCCAGAACGTTAACCTTTCGGACCCTGTGCACATTGTAATGTACATAATACTTCTCATACTGTATTTTATTACGTATATTATTTTTAAGAATACGAATTTATAATTCTTGGTACTTATAATTATGCTAGTATACTGTATGTACTCCGTGTAACCACAAATCAGTTAACCAGATAACCACATAAACATAGACACACATAAATTTAAGTTTTGGTAAGTAATTAAATGTAAATTTAATTTATCAATTAATAACTGATTAAATTCAATTATGTTTTTAAATTAAAAATTATGAAATAGTAAAAGTATTAACGCTTTATTATTTAGATATTAAATATTCAACTATATCACTTTTGTAAATATTTAGTTAAAATATTTATTTTTCAAATTGTGGTAATAAAATAATAAAATAATAGAATTGGTCAAATTGTTAAAATTTCTACACATTAACTTAAAATTGTAACTTCCTACAAATTCAAGTGTCACAATAGATCATTACTATTTTAGATGTGATAAGGAATATTGACTTGCTTATCCTCTGCATAAGACGTGCAACCAGAATCAAAGCATAGGAAAAACGGATTAACATTATTTTTAAATTTTACTAGTGATTGTGTGAAAACAAATTTTTGTGTAGCTGCAAAGCTGGTAAAGCATAACTATAACTACTAAAATCTATAAATTATGCTAATACAAATACGAAATATTTCTTTATACAAATATTTCTCAGGATCTCCTTAATGTTACAAATTTTGCATAAGGACCATATGTCCATTAAAATGTATATTTACAAATTATAAATAAATAAATAAATATTTCTGTAAAAAGTATATTGTTGCCTTCATTCACATGAATTAAGTTAATTTTAGTATAAAAAATCATTTTTCTGCACCAAAAAAAAATTCGGGTCTGAAGGGGTTGAGGTAGGTAGTGCCGTGAAGAGAAAATGAGAACAGTCAGGAAGATTGACAAATGCCGAAAATACAACGCAACTGCCGTTCCATTCAGAGGATCGCACAATATTGAATGATATTTGGCTCAATTCCATATCCTATAATGCGTATCGGTCTCACTCAAAGAGAACAGCAACAGGATACGACGCAGAAATCAAAGCTACGATGCGTAAGCCAAATTCAAAACCTTCACATTTTACTACTACTTTCCGGGAAAGGAACTTCACCCAATTGTAACTACGTATTGAACGAAAATGTTCTGTCAAAAATCCGATTTAGCTGATATGAGAAGAACTGCCGTAATAACAAATGGTTAAAGTATGGAAAGATTGCGTAAAAGAACTTTTCTTCATTCTTTCACACTCTGTTTGCTTTCATAATTTAATGGCAGTTGTCCTTATCATATTTATTACGTAAAAAAGTGAGAATGCTATTAATTACCAAATAACAGATTTCTCTGTTTTGCCACCTACGTATTATAAAACGATGCACTTATTTTAATCGTAAATGCAAAGTAATGTGTTCGAAAAACATTTTGATTGGCAAAACAATAAATTTGAACAACCTGAACCTTTCATACTGTTGTCACTTTTAATGTATATACAAAAATCATTATAATTGTTGCAGCAAAACTTGTTGTCCTCTGCGATTATTACTTTACTGCCGGAAACAAACCCGCAACATAAATTTAACCCTTGTAGTGGGAAAATAAAAGAAGTGTTTGAATACTCAAAATTTGCTCTAATATTTGTTTCTATAAGAAATTTTTGATTAATTAGAAGTAAAAGCAATGGAACAAAATGAAAAACCTCTATCCTATTTAAAATTTATAAAATGTGCAGTCAATTTGATGTGTAGTTAAACTGAAAGGTGAATTACACCAACTGCGAGGAAATTTTTCTATAACAAATGCAGACAACAGGCTGAATGACGAATTACATATTATTCGCGCGCGAGGAAATACACGAGACTAAATTGTACGTTCAAAAAGAAAAACGCAAGTGAAACACAACAGCTTATTATTGCGATACGCGTTTGTCCAGACCTGCCATACTTATTGGTGATTGTTTTGAATGTTGTATCTCAACTTCGAAAGGTACAAATTATAAAATTTCGGTTTCATTTCATAAAATATGTACCAATGAATTTTTATACAAAACATAACTTTAATAGAGTACATTAACTTTAACACATTAACTTTAACAAACATAACTTAAATAGAGCAATTCTATTCGAAATGATACCAGTTTGTACAAAATGATGCGCTGCTACTACTTCGTGACGAAACATGACCAAGTGCAAAGGGTTATTATTCAGAGTCTGCATTATAACATGTTGCCTGCCGCGTCACTTGTATTCGGGTGATGGTAAAAACCTTGATTTTTGAGTTACTGTGCTTGAATACTTACGAGATAAATTAGTAGGTGTTTCAAAAGATATTTCACAGAATATAATAGCACTATTAAATTGTTATAAAAGCAACTTTAACCATGCGTCACTACAGAATGCATATTTGCAAAAGAAGAAATAATTTTCGGCACACACATGCTTTCTTAGATATTTCGTTCTCGAGGAAAGATTTTCAACTGAACGCATCTTCCGAAACGTTTCGATGTAAACGTGCTTATTTTCTGCTACGATAAGAAACAATAGACCCAGTACGGTTTTCCAATATAGATTTTCAAATCGATGGAAATCCCTAGGCATTTTGTTCAAAACGCAATAATCTTCTACTATGATAAGAAACAATACGCGCATGGTATACCAGCACTTGGGTTCACAGACATTTTCTTATAAACTCTCATGGCAGTCAACGTGTTAAAATTACAATTTTAAAGTCAAAGGACTCAAATGAAGTTTAGCGTTTGATATTTTAAATAAACACAATACTTCTGGTTTTGCGGAGTTATGTAATTTGGCAAATGTGAGACACGTTTTATAGTTTGTCCCCAGTTAAATTAAGAATTCTCATATCAAAACGAAACATTATCATTTAAGCTAACGGTAATGTGATATTTTTATTGGTGTTTGTAGTTACTGGCAGTATATAGTGTTTATCGATGGCTTACCATGAAAAGGTTAAGAAAAAGTACTTTTATTGCGGTTGTTGCCTCATAATTTACAAAAAGTGCACCTCTATGGCTAATGCAGAAATAGTCTACTTGAACATTTGCTTTTAAGTAAGCGACGAATTGTTATTTATATCAAGACATAGGCGTTCTTGTGGAAGAGAGAGAATTTTCATGATGTTTGCGTAATAAATGTAAAGAAACAATAGATCCAGTATGATTTTCCAATATAAATTTTCAACTCGATGTAAATCCCTAGGCATTTTCCTCAAAATGTAATAATCTTCTACTACGATAAGAAACAATTCGCGTGTTAAAGTTAAAGTTAGAATTTAAAATTTTTTTGTTGACATTTTATTTTGATATAATAGTTGATATTTTATTTTTTTTTTGTTTGATATTTTAAAAAAACGCATTACTTCTGGTTTTGCGGAGTTATGTGATTTGGCAAATGTGAAACACGTTTTATAGTTTGTCCCCAGTTAAATTAAAAATTCTAATATCAAAACGAAATATCGTCGTTTATGCTAAAGGTAAAAGGTTAAGAAAAAGTACTTTTATTGCGGTTGTTGCGTCATAATTTATAAAAAGTGCACTTCTATTGCTAATGCAGAAATACCACTTGTACACTTGCTTAGAAGTAAGCAACGAATTGTTATTTATATCAAGAAATAAGTGTTCTCGTGAAAAAGAGAGAATCTTCATGATTGTAGGATTTGGATACGTGAAACTAGAGAGAATAACATTTCTAAATAATAACCACACAATCAAGACACTTAAGTCTTATTACCTAATCTTTCGTCGTTTCGTTGTTTCGCCTTTTTATCTTTACGTCGTTTCGTCTTTACGTCTTATCATCTTTACTAAGCAATCAAATAACATAATTCAACGAACTTATCACCTATGATATATCAATATATTAGGTGTACAAATGAATAATCCAAATTATTTTGAGCAGTCATGAAATCAATTTTAAATTGAATAGATTTTCCCACTTTTGTGGTTATGCAGTGTTGACATATAGCTATTAAAAATAACAAATAGTTTTACAAAAAGTCCAATATAACCTTTAATATTATTCAGTTCAGTGGAGTCGAAAATGGCAACAGATAAGGTGCATATTCGACATTGCATTCTTTACGAATTCCAACAAGAAAAAAATGCTGCAAGAGCATGCGAATAGATTTATTCCTTCCTCGGCGAAGGTGTTGTATCATACGATGTGTGCGCATTTTGGTTTAAGCGGTTTAAAAGCGGTAATTTCAATCTAATCGACAAACAACGCCCTGGAGGCCCTCGGAAGTGCGACAACGATGATTTGGAAAAACTACTCGCTGAGAATTCGGCACAAACGCAAAAGGAGCTTGCAGAACAGTTGGGAGTAACGCAGCAAACGATTTCCAAACGCCTACATGAGATGGGAAAGATCCGGAAAGAAGGAAAATGGGTGAACGCATAAACTCAGTGAAAGCAACAAAAATCAACGAGTGGCAGCGTGTCTTTCTCTCCTCAATAAGCAGCGTCGAAAGTCTTTCTTGTGGAAAATCGTTACGGGCGATGAGAAATGGATACTCTATGACAATCCAAAACGTAGAAAGTCATGGGTAAATCCTGGCGAACCATCAACATCGGTCGCAAAACCAAATCGCTTCGGAAAAAAGGCTCTTCTCTGCATTTGGTGGGATATCAAGGGCGTACTTAACACGTTGGCTGCCGTTATGAGTTGTTGAAGATCTAAAATATTCGCAATGGGTGAATAATTATTTTATAAATGCAGTTATTGTTAGAATAGTGATGCGATCCTGCATAATCCAACGCCAATTAATCTGCTTGAGTCAGTAATTGTAACTGAAAACGCCCGTATACCGGCAAAGGAGAACGTCCAGTGAAATGATTGCATGACAACGCTAGGCCACACATTGCTTCCAATACAAAAGACATAATGAGCCTTGGTTGGGACGTCTTGCAGCACCCGGCGTATCCACCAGACCTTGATCCAACCGATTACCACTTGTTTCGGTCGATGCAAAACGCCTTGTCCGATATGCACTTCCAATCAATCGATGAGATTCGAAAATGCGCTTGACGATTTTATCGTATCCAAAGACGTAACATTTTTTCGAAATGGAATTCATCAGCTGCCTGAAAGATGGCTTAACACGTTGCGTACCAAGCGTGATTACGTTTTGTTTCCTACCGGCCCAAGTTTTTATCTCGGCGCACTAGAACGATAGCGGAGAGATATGCGGGAAAACCAACAATGTAACTCGAGTAGATCCATGCATTGTCGATTATTTACATTTACAGTGCTATCGACCTATGTAATTGATACATTGTTTTGTTCCGAAATAATCTTATTGGTAAGTAGCTTATTTTGGATTTGGAAACGTTTATCGCTTTCCCTGGAATGGTCGAACGCCAACAAGCAAGAAAAAACCTTAAAAATACAACAACGTATTGTTTGAATTGCCTAAAATCACCACAAATGTGCCTGGACTGTTTCAACGAATTCCATGCGACATAGTATAATATAATATGTTATCCTATATAAATTAATAAAAAGTAGAGTGTTATTTGTGTCTTTTTTATATTTTTACACTGTATATTCTATATTTATACTTCAGAACTTGTTCCATTAAATTTGTTTTCAAAATACAACTGAAAATCTTATTTAACTTCAACAAGGAAAGCGTCACCCGTATATGGGTGACACGGGCCCGCAGAAACATGCCCATCACCCAAGTATGGGTGACGCAGTACGCAACGTGTTAAATTTGTTTTCAAAATGCAACTGAAAATCTTATTTAACTTCAACAAGAAAAGCGTCACCCATATGTGGGTGACACGGGCCCCACGGAAGCATGCCCGTCACCCAAGTATGGGTGACGCGGTACGCAACGTGTTAAATTTGTTTTCAAAATGCAACTGAAAATCTTATTTAACTTCAACAAAAAACCGTCACCCATATATGGGTGACAAAAGCATGCCCATCACTCAAGTACGGGTGACGCGGTACGCAACGTGTTAAAGTCATAGAAAGCAACGGCGAGTACTTTGATTAAAAAATTTAATTTACTTTGTTTTAAAATAAACCTTGAATTTAGCTGAAAAAATTGGATTATTCATTTGTACACCTAATAATAATAGAGAATCGTAGATGATCTTTCCTAGCCAATTAGAAGACCCCGTATGTCAGATTCTACATGATGTTTGCGTAATAAACATAAAGAAACAATAGATCCAGTACGATTTTGTTAAAAAAGGAATAATCTTCCACTACAATAAGAAACAATTCGCGCATGATATAACGCGTGGCCTGACGGAGATTTTCTTATAAACTCCCGTGACAATCGACGTGTTAACGAAACGTATAGACTGCAAATAAAACTATGACTACTCTCAAAATATCTCCATTTTCCCTAATGACGATCTTTTCTTTCCTCAGTGGCAGATGACAAATAAACTTGGTGATTCTTCATGCGAATTATTTTCTGTACACGTTAGCACGTTTATATGCAAACGCGCAGGAAGCCAGAATGTATACAAGCGTCGTTAGACGTGAAAAGAAGCAAGCTTGCAAATTCGAGATTCACTGCACCTGCGCACAGAGCGAATTTAGACGCCTTCGCTTCGCCGTTTTAAACGGCCAAAAACATTAAGCATCAAACTTGGAAGTCGCAAAGAAGCGGAAGACCGCCCGGCGCTCTCGAGAGATAAATCCGGACAAGAAAGTAATTAGCAGGCAGAAGCGGCGCACGCGTTAAATGCGACCTGCGCGAGTAATAACATCTAACAATTCGCGCCGCAGGGTGTCCCCTAATTGAGCTCAAACGTGACAGGGCGAAAACGTGAGCCGATAACACAAAGGAAACCTTCGCGGAGGGTTGGCTAAAAACATGTTTTTGGGCTCTGGGTGTTTTTCGAAGAAAGCTTTTTCCTGCCTAATTGACAGAAATGTGGGTTATATTTGCGTGTTTGACTGTTGTTAAAATAAATCATGTAGGTATCGATAAAAGTTGTCATACCGCTATCAAACTTTATGACTTTTCTTGAAATATGCATACAATATATGGATCGTTTATTTTGAAAGTGGTGTAAGTCCATTTTTTTAAAAAAATGAGTTATCACGTAATTTATACTTAATTTAATGTAAACTTTTTAGGTATAACTAGATAGTATTTAATTTCTTAAAAAATACTCAGGTTTCGTACAATTTAAAAGTGGTCGGTAAAAGAAATTGCGTAAAGAAATACCGCTATCAAACTTTATGACTTTTCTTAAAATATGCATACAATATATGGACCGTTTATTTTAAAAGTGGTGTAAGTCAATTTTTTAAAAAAATGAGTTGTCACGCAATTTATGCGTAATTTAATGTCAACTTTGTATGTAGAACTATGTAGATAGTATTTAATTTCTTAAAAATTGCCCATGTTTTGTACAATTTAAAATAGGCCGGTAAAAGAAAATGCGTAATCATTAATTATGAAAGTGGTGTAAGTCCAACTTTTAGGCTTAGCAAATGGTTGCCGGTCAACAGCCGGTTATTTTACATTTGTTACTAGTTTAGACTACTTATTTTAATAGGTACACAACTTTGCTCCCGCCGCTTTTTCCCTTTCGTCCAATGCAAAAAACGGCGGGAGCAAAGTTGTACACCTATTATTTTCCTCCTAAAATGGATAATTTCATATTAACATCAGATAGGGATACAGGTAAGAAGAAATGGTAAACCAATATTATTTTATAACAATATTATTTTACGACGATTAAAAATATTTATTTTATGTAATTTTAAATAAATTCACACAGAAATAACGACCATGAATATAAACAAAAGAATAATTTTAGAATCGTAAGATCGAAATAATTCCACTATGAAATACATATTAACGAAACGTAAACAGAGAAGAAGAATTATAGTGGTAGAATCTTCATCAGATGAGAATATTGTTACGGAGAACTTAGATTCTGCAGAACAAAATAAAGCAAAATATATGCAACAAATAAGTAAAATTAAGCGAAATACCGGACAAACGTACTATCCAAAAAGAGGAAAATTCAACCTAGCAATCCAAATAAAATTTGAAAAAATTGCCTTGGCGCCTTTGTATCAAGATGCCAGGCCTATTACTTATGGAAAATATAAAGATATCAAGCAGTTATTATCATATATACCTTCGGTGCATCATGAATATTTCAAAACCCTGCTACATGCAGAGCATAAGTAAATACTACCAATACCCTGTAATTTTAACAATCTAATTAACGTCTAAAATTAAAAATTCTACTCCTATTTTCTGTCTTGTCATTATTTGTAAACAGAATTGAAATAATATGAAGTATATTTTAAGTAATATTTGATGTTTCAAAATTGAAATTAAACGATTTTTTCAATTGTCTAATTTTGAAAGTGGTGTGAGTCCATTTGTAGCCCGTAAATATACATTAGTTTAGTCAAAATCGCCTAAAACAAAGTTATATAACCAAACTGCACATTGATAAATCAGTAGAAACATTGCCAGACTTCACATAATTTGCCTACATTTTTTAATTAACAGATATGCTAACCTTTAATTTTCTCAAAACAAGAGAAAAAGGACTTACACCACTTTCAAAATAAACGGTCCATATTATGCAGTATTTACTTTTAGTTTTTTTTTCTTTTTTCTAAGAAATATTTGTAGTCTGTCCGATGTACCGTGGTTGGTCCATTTGACCGGTCGAGAAAATATTTTATTTACTGTTTTAAATATGTAGGGATTTATTTTCAGCGATAATATATTTGATAATATATTGAAGTGTGGTAATATATTTGAAAAAACATTTGAATCTACACGTTCCTTTGTCCCAATCGTACGAAAAACTTGTCAAGTAAAATATTGTAAAGA
The DNA here is from genome assembly GCA_033815515.1 of Cryptocheilus praepositus. Classification (NCBI taxonomy): domain Eukaryota; kingdom Metazoa; phylum Arthropoda; class Insecta; order Hymenoptera; family Pompilidae; genus Cryptocheilus; species Cryptocheilus praepositus. Next base: position 252,975 of record JAWWQZ010000177.1, on the reverse strand, counting down.
TTACAAAACTACGAAAATCTGTTCGAGATGCGAAAAATAAGTGTGTGGTAAATGTTTATCTGAGACCAAAATCATTTGTAAAAAACGCAGGGTAGCAGAATCAGATATACATCTATATAAATAAAACTTTAGTTCTATTTTTTTCATAAACAATTTTACATGTGCATAATGTTAAGTTTGGTTTATCATTTAGACACACTAAAAATCAAGTTTTCAGAAATATGTTATATAAGAAAAAAGAAGTTTTAGTTTTTAAAGTTTATAATTACAATTATATAAAAATAAATTTAGGTTGAAATGTTATGAAAGTTCTTCATTTAATATACAATCGGTAATAACCATTATCTACGTTCAATCATAAAAACGATAACTGTATTAATCACCGGCCATTTTAACCGAGTGTGCTGAGAATAGGTAACAAAAAGTTTCGATAGGTTTTATTTACATATTTATTTATATACATATATTTTAGACTCTGACTGTTTTTCCAAGAAACCGTTTGCCAGCCTAATTGACAGAAATGTTGGTTATATTTGCGTGTTGAACATTTGTTAAAACAAATCATACAGGTATCAGACTGTCAACGACACATTTTTTGTATTTTTTCCATGAAATAAATCACATTTGCGGTCGATTGTCAGAAATGTCACTTTTGTGTTTATTGCTTTGATAAAACAAATTATTTTGGGGTCCAATCGTCGAAACCACATTTTTGTGATTTTTTTTTTAAATTGAAACGAATCATATATACCTAACCATCAAAATTATGTTTTTTTATAGTTAATTTCTTAAAATAAATTATTTTTGCGTTACACACATTTTTTTCTCTATTCCATTTCTCTTTTCTCGAAACAAGTCACGTTTGTGCTGATTATCAAGGTCATATGTTTGTATCGAATTTGTATTGTTCGTGCCAAACTATAAAAACAACATATTTTTTCGCATTCTGTGCCTTTCTTATATCAACCCTCCTTTTTGTCAATGACCAGAACCACGTTTTTTTGTATTGTTCATGCCAAACTATAAAACAACACATTTTTCCGCATTCTGTGCCTTTCTTAAATCAACCCATCTTTCTGTTCAATGAACAGAACCTCGTTTTTCGTATTGTTCGTGCTAAACTATAAAAACAACACATTTTTTTCGCATTCTGTGCCTTTCTTAAATTGACCCACCTTTTTGTTCAATGATCAGAACCACGATTTTTGTATTATTCGTGCCAAACTATAAAAACAACATATTTTTTCGCATTCTATGCCTTTCTTAAATCCACCCTCCTTTCTGTTCAATGACCAGAATCACGTTTTTCGTATTGTTTGCGCCAAACTATAAAAGCAACACATTTTCTCGCATTTTGTGCCTTTCTTAAATCACCCCACCTTTCAGTTCAATGATCAGAACCACGTTTTTTATATTATTCGTACCAAACTATAAAAACACCACATTTTTTCGCATTCTGTGCTTTCTTAAATCAACCCTCCATTCTATCCAATGACCAGAACTACGATTTTTGTATTGTTCGTGCCAAACTATAGCAAACAACATATTTTTTCGTATTCTGTGCCTTTCTTAAATCAACCCATTTTTCTGTTCAATAACTAGAACCAAGTCTTTCGTATTGTTCGTGGCAAACTATAAAAACAGCACATTTTTTCGCATTCTGTCCCTTTCTTAAATGAACCCACCTTTCTGTTCAATGATCAGAACCACGTTTTTCGTATTGTTCGTGCCAAACTATAAAACCAATATATTTTTTCGCATTCTGCGCCTTTCTTAAATGAATCCACTTTTCTGTTCAATGACCAGAGCCATGTTTTTCGTATTGGTCACACCAAACTATAAAAATAACATATTTTTGTCGCATTCTGTGCCTTTCTTAAATCACCCCACCTTTTTGTTTAATAACCAAAATCACGTTCTTCGTATTGTTCGTGCCAAACTATAAAAACGACATATTTTTTGCATTCTGCATTTTCTTAAATCAACCCACCTTTCTGTTCAATAACTAGAACCAAGTCTTTCGTACTGTTCGTGGCAAACTATAAAAACAGCACATTTTTTCGCATTCTGTGCCTTTCTTAAATAAACCCACCCTTCTGTTCAATTATCAGAACCACGTTTTTCATATTGTTGGTGCCAAACTATTAAACCAACATATTTTTTCGCATTCTGCGCCTTCCTTAAACCAACCCACCTTTCTATTTAATTATCAGAACCACGTTCTTCGTATTGCTCGTGCCAAACTATAAAAACAACATATTTTTTCGCATTCTATGCCTTTCTTAAATCAACCCTCCTTTCTGTTCAATACTAGAACCACGTTTTTTGTATTATTCGTGCCAAACTATAAAAACAACATATTTTTTCGCATTCTGTGCCTTTCTTAAATCAACCCTCCTTTCTGTTCAATGGCCAGAACCACGATTTTTGTATTATTCGTGGCAAACTATAAAAACAACATATTTTTTCGCATTCTATGCTTTCTTAAATCACCCCACCTTTCAGTTCAATGATCAGAACCACGTTTTTTGTATTATTCGTACCAAACTATAGAAACAACACATTTTTTCGCATTCTGTGCTTTCTTAAATCATCCCTCCTTTTTGTTCAATGACCAGAACCATGTTTTTCGTATTGTTCGTGCCAAAGTATAAAAACAACATATTTTTGTCGCATTCTGTACCTTTCTTAAGTCACCCCACCTTTTTGTTTAATAACCAAAATCACGTTCTTCGTATTGTTCGTGCCAAACCATAAAAACGACATATTTTTTGCATTCTGCATTTTCTTAAATCAACCGACCTTTCTGTTCAATGACCAGAACCACGATTTTTGTATTATTCGTGCCAAACTATAAAAACAACACATTTTTTCGCATTCTGTGCCTTCCTTAAATCACCCCTCCTTTCTGTTCAATGATCAGAATCACGTTTTTCGTTCTTGCTTTTCTCTTAAAAGAAATCATTTTCACCTTTTTTTTGCAATTCGTTCCTCCGTGACAACATGACCCACGGCCCCGCGACATAATCAACATAAACTTTAACCGATCCGAAAGAAATCCAAAGATCCTCATCTCCGGCCGTCTCTCCTTACGTTTTCAACATCTATTTTACGGCGACAGATAAAAGCGCGCGACCTCTTCCTCCTCGAAGCAGCTTGTTACGAAAGTTGTGTAACTATCCGATCAGTCGTGCGCTCGCAGTGGGTCGAAGCATAGAAAAAGCTTCGGTAGGAATAACAACCCTCGGGATCCCGGTAGAAAATGAGCTTGGTTAATCAAGATTCGCGCTGTATCGAAATACTCTTGAGCCATTTATAACGGCGAACAAGGATGTCTTTGTCCGACATAGCTACGGTGCAAAATCCGGGCAAACGACGTAGAACTCTTCGCTTAAGGGTAATTAAAAGCTGAAGCGGAAAGAGTGTTTACTCTGACGTTCGTCCACTTGAATTCACAAAGCCAAAGCAATATCGTCTCCGTTTCATGTATCATTACGGCAAAAAGAAGGCAGCCGTTAGAGTTTATTGTAACATCCCGACGTTCCGCTCGCTCATCTGTCTTTTTCTTGTCCACATGCGGTATAGCGGCACAAAGTGTTATGGCGGTGAAGCGTAACAGTATGGGAGCGTTGAAAACTGGGCGAGAGAAGAGAAAATTGTAACGGGACGGGGCGGGATAAAAAGTGCAAAAGGGGATGCGGCAGTTGCCGTAGATTTGTCGAACGAAATTGATCGATGTCTCTTTCTAATTGAGTGATTGCGGGAATGAAGTAAAATTTTTTTCACGCAATAATTGGACCAAATATCAAATTCGGAGTGTAAAAAGTGTATTAACGTTTGTTCACCTTCAAATAGTGGCAAGTAGAGATTAATCCTTTGACTACTGAATACTTTTAGCCAAGGCACTAGTTAACCTATTTACATCATTTGACGGAATAAACCGCAAACAAAATCTAATCATTATCACCGGGAGCGGATAAATCCGCACACAACCATTTTTGTTTTCAGCTTATCAGCAATCGTTAAAGAGTCTCTACGATAAACAAACAATAAAGAATTTTGTGTAAAATATTATTTTTCTTACTTTTCTGGTTGTAAGTTCAAAATAATAAAATAATAAAAAAAACAATAGATAATATAATTTAACAAAATTAGGTTACCATAATGAATTATAGTTCCGATTCGGATTCAAGCATAGAAATGCAAATATCCCATAAGCGTAAACGTGCCATAGCTCTAATAGATAGTAGTGAAGATGACCAGCCCGATAATATTGAAACTGGCGATTTTTTATGGGAAAAACGAAATTGTATGCCAATATTACATGATTTTTCGAATTATTTTTCAACGTGGAACTAGTCCAAAAAATAGTTCTGGAAAATACGAGGAATATACAATAATTTGAATAACCCTATAACACTATTTCTAATGAGAATAAACACTAAAAGCCTTCCTTGCGCATGCTGGTATCGGCAACGTTTAGCTCTGAATGTCGGATTTTTGAGTAAGATTACGGATTTGGAGCGATGATGCAAATGGGTTAATTGAGTGATTGCGTGAGTGAAGTAAAATTTTTTTCACACAATAATTGGACCAAATATCAAATTTGGAGTGTAAAAAGTGTGTTATCGTTTGTTCACCTTCAAATAGTGGTAAGTAAAGATTAACTCTTTGACTGCTGAATACTTTCAATCAAGGCACTCGCTAAGAACGAAATACTGTTTTGCCAGCGTGAACTCTGGTAATAGATTTTACAAAGCGCAAATCGATTATAATTATAATTCTATAGTTACGCCAAATTAAATAATGCAACAAAGTTGTTTGCTGGAGGACATACGTGTATTTATTTCATACGTTAATAATTGTAACTGCAGCACGTCAAAGATTGAAAAACTTGGCAAACTTATGTGTGCGCAATATATCCGCCCATAGTTCATGCCGATAGTTTTCGATAGACGCATATATGCGTCCATAGCATTCAAAGGGTTAAATTGACAATTTTTATAAATGTTTTATTATATTATATGCAGAATCTCAGATACGGGGTCCACTAATTGACGAACAAAGGTCACCTATGATTATCAATTATTATATTGAGGTATCATAGGAGACGATTTTGTTGAATTATGTTGCTGGTTGCATACTAATCAGTTGACGACGAAACGTAAAGACGAAACGACGAAAACGGCAAAATATTAGGAAATAAGACTAAAGTGTCTTCATTGTGTTATGATTGTTTATAAATATTATACTCTTTAGATTCACGTGTTTAAATCCTACATATATAATTATTTATAGATGAATACTATACTAAGTAATTAATACATGATCATTCAGTACTTTATGTCCTGCAAAATTTTTGTCGAAAAGAATATACTATATATCATTTACAGAAACAAGACGAATTTTTAACTCTTCGAAAAGCTTCACCTACAAAAGCTGAATATGCTACACAAAGTTTTCCCTAAAACCATGATTTTCCATATGCAACCATTTTGTGTAGAACGTATAACTTAATAGTTACCCTAAATAAGCATGCTGTGTTATCCGATATGTTATTGCTAGAGTACAAAATACGAGACCACATACGCACAATTAGTTAGCTGTACTTCCCAAACGTAAGATAAATAGAAAGTAAATATCGATTGTCTTTTCATTATAACAACATCGCCACTATGCTAAAGCTATAAATGCACAAGAAACAAATTGTAATTCAAAAGCATATAAACCACACACAATGGACTTTTAAATTATTTTATTGTTACACTTATACTATGAAATTCAACATTTTGAAGTACCTGAAGAAGAAATCCAATGTGATTCCCAAATATGTAGGGCAATAATTATTTTAATAAATAAAGTAAACAATCAATAAAAAGGCCTTCAGTTTATCGTTAGTGTAGATAGCACTCGTACATTGATCCATTTCTAACAACACTTCGTAAAATATTAGTTCATTAACTAACCGAAGAACTTATATTGTTGTTTTAGAACCTTTGGTCATCTCTTTATGAGTCTACAAAATTTTAATTAAGTGCAACGTGTAAACACTTTCACCAGTTCTTCACACTTAGCCTTTAATCTGCGAAACTTTCTACATGCGTTTCTATGACAGACAATTACGTTTAACACGAATATCGTTTGCAATGGATTCAAATTCACAAATGGCCGACGATATTGCTTTAACACGCTAGTCGAGTATTAGCCGCTAAAAGTACCGGCACGTTAAAGCAGTATCGTTGAAAATTGATAAAGTTGCATCCATGTGCCGACGCTCACTTTGCTCATCCGATGGCAATGAGCAGTTGGGAACATTACAAACCTTGTATGTTTTTGAAAAGTAGTATACTTCTACTGAATGTACATCATATACTCTTAAAAAAACACTAAAGGTGGTAGATATATCGGAATAATTAGAATTGCAATAATCACTCGTATAAATCAATGGAATACTATTGGGTTGGAGGGAAAGTTCTGTCGTATTTTAAAGAAACTATTTGAATTAATTTATAAAAATATGTGTTTAATATTAATCATAATACATTTAATGTGTTGTATGATGAATGCCAAACTCTTCTGCAATTTCTCGACTTGTTAAATGTGGATTATTTTCCAACATGGATCGTAAAACATCATTATCGATCTTGAATGGTCGTCCAGATCGATCACTTTCTTGGAGGCTCAGATCCCCGAAACGAAATTTGCCAAACCATCTTTGACAAGTACGAACATTTACAATATCTTTCCCAAATACAGCACATAAATTTTTACATGCAACCGATGGGTTGCTTCCTTTTTGGAATTCATACAAAATGCAGTGTCGTAAATGCACTTTATCTACTGACATGTTTTTTACTTTAAATATCACAAGTAAATGATGAATGGTAAAAAAGGACTCCTTTTATATTATACAGTAGCTATAAAAAACAAAAAAAATCCGAATGACTCACTAGCCAGATATTTTTTTTATTTACAAGAAAAATTACCTGCCTATTAAAAATACGACAGAACTTTCCCTCCAACCTAATATTTTAGCAGACATCACTGTCACTGTCTCCGACTTGGAAATTGGAATCTTCTCAGTATATTGAATAATCCGATAAAATGTTAACAACATAATTATTAGTAAATTCACTTACATTATACGGATAAAAGCCACAAAGTAACAGAAAATAAATATTAAACTTCTTAATCGAAACCCTGAACTACACAAAACTGATGCCAATTTCCAAGTAAACTTTTACCGACTGTCTGCTAATCTGATTTTTCCAGACAATTGTCTGTGTTCTTTTTATTTTAAGAAGTAAACAGAACTTAGGAAGAACGAAACGATGACAAGTGAATACCTATTATCCCTTAAAACATGCATACATACAGTAACCAAAGAGTGTGTTAACATATTGTAACAATTTGTAGAAATCTTCTTCGAAGTTCCATAAGAAGTTAACACGTTGAACGCCCATCGTAAATCGGTGAAGTTTCTCCCGGGGCCCAAATCCGGGAGTGTAAACAGCGCGATAAGGAAGAGCAATACAATGCAATGCGTCGTATAAATATAACCACAGTTTATTTTTTTGATAGAGTATTAGAAGATAACTTTGTAGAAGGTGCTTCCAAAGTATAAAGGCCCTCGAAGTGAGGAATGCGATGAGCGTTCCGCAAAAAAAATCACTATGAAAGATCTCATGGCATTTACACTAGAACTTTCAGTCTCCTCAGAACCTTTAGTTGTCTCAGAACTTTCAGTTTCTTCAAACCAGTCAGTCGAACAGTATTTTTTGCATATTTTTGACATCTTTATTTACTTCTTGATCCCTAAAATGTTCGTTAGACAGCGCAAAAGTGTAGATGAAAGTGAGCCGAGTGGTGACGAAGAAGTATTCAGGTTTCCAAAAAAAGTTAGAAATATTATTGTGTCAATTTCAAGCTCGGAAAATGAGGATTTGTATGAGAGTGAAGATTTTGAAGAACTATTAGAAAAACTTGGCTATAGAAGAAGAGAATGAACAGATTGATACTGTCGGTTCATCCGACAATATCCAGTTCGGTGCTACGCAAAACGGAGGGAAACTCTCGAACGCCAGGACGCAAAAAAAAATTTGCAAAAGACTATAACATATTGTCCAGAGTGTCCACAGTCACCTCAATTATGTTTAAAATGTTTTAACGAATACCATAAGTAATAAAATATTATAATATTTTAGAACCAAATAGTATATTATATAAAACCAAATATAAGTATATTTTTAATGTTTCTTTTTGTTTATTTTATAGTTCATTGTTACTTTCAGTTGTTTATACTCATCATAATTATGTTACAAATAAAACTATCATAAATTACCTCAAAAATCCTGTTTTGATTGGTCGAACAATAGCGTCACCCGTTTACGGGTGACGGGGCCCCTGGGGAAACATAGCCGTAACCCAGATCTGGGTTACGTGGCGTTCAACGTGTTAACTGATCTTTCCCCGTTAACCGATTGACTGCCACATTGGTCACTTGTAACCGAAATGCTTCAAATGTTTAGAATAATTTAAATTAAATTAATATCGTTAACTAGAATATTTTGAATATCATAGCTAACTAGAGAAAGTTACTGAATAAAAAATTCACTATTCAATGACTAATATTTTCATTAAAACATTACATATTTTATTAGCAAAATTAGATACGGTGTTTTGCATTGAAGCGTCTTAAGTACAAATGAAGCTGGTATTCGTAATCTCAAAAGTATGTATTGACTGTTTTGGTCTAATTTTTTGCATTTGCTGAATTATGAATTTCAACATTCTTTGGTAACGTACTTTTCACAATTTTCGATCCAGTTATGCTGGTCCTTTCATGTTTTGCATTTCATGTCGTTATCTTTTTTTGGACAGTTTTATTAGGTAACCATTTTTCGATACTTGCAAAAAAAATACCGAAAAACGGTCATCAAGAATAACTTAAAACAACGCTTTATTATCGGTGAACAGCAATAACTGATTTTCTTTTCTGCAAAGATGCTATTTTAGGTTTTACCACCTTCCACGTAATCCAAGCACACTGGTTTCAAAATTATATTTAATATCACCAAAATAAATTCTTTATACCCGATATGTACATATTAAGTTTATATGAACATTTATTTTTATCGAACATTGGAATAAATAAAAGTAGGTTTTATTATTGGCGAATATGTTGTCGCTGATAAAATAATTTGCAAAAAAATGCACCCATTAAGAATAACTGAGTTCGTAAAAAATCTATGGTGATCATCCGTAACCAACAGCAAGATAAATGCATTCTAGATAAAAACACGATCATATATGTAGGAATTAAACACGTGAAACTAGAGAGTATGATATTTATAAACAATAACAACACAAGCAAGACACTTTAGTGTTATTTCCTAATCTTCGTCTTTACGTCGTTTCGTTTTTACGTCTCATCGTCTCTACGTTTCGTCGTCAACTGACTATTAAACAACCAAACAACATAATTCAACAAATTCGTCACCTATGATACCTCAATATAATAATTGTGGATCATAGGTGACCTTTGCTCGCGAACTAGAGAACCCTGTACCTGAGATACTAAATTCATATACTAAATACAATACTTATTCTACCGTGTCAATGAATTCGACATGAGAACTATGGGCCTTCTTTTCATGTGTAATTTTGAATTTGCAAACAAACGGTGTTCCTCCTCAGTTGTTTTACTGGAAGCGCCTAATATTGCCGCATTCAGAAAAAAAATTGCAGGACGTGAATTCAAGTCAGCGGCAATCAGGAATAGAATTCAAAATTATGTGAATTCACATCAGCAGCAACCAGGAACAGAACTTCAAAAGGCGTGAATTCACGTCAGCGATTGCGAATGTATTAAAATGGTCAGGGCCTCCATTTACTGAGACATGCTTTAGTCTAGTAATTTCACCATTTTACATTCGTCTCGATAATTGAGGCATTAATAGTTAAATGGCAAACACCTAGTTTTAAATTGGTCTTCTCTGTACTTGTTTTATTCTAGACAAGGATTGGCATGTGACTTTTTATGGGTGTATTTATTTATTCATGTAGGAATTAAACACGTGAAACTAGAGAGCATAATATTTATAAACAATAACAATACAGTCAAAACACTTTAGTCTTATTTCCTAATCTTTCGTCTTTACGTCGTTTCGTTTTTACGTCTTATCATCTTTATTTTTCGTCGTCAACTGACTATTACGCAACCAAACAACATAATTCAACAAACTAATTAACTTAATTAACTAATTCAACAAATAACAACAATATAATCATTTAGGATCATAGATGACCTTTGCTCGCCAATTAGAGGACCCTGTATTTGAGACCCAACATATATAAACATATTCATCATATAACGATGTGTAGAATATCGATTTCTCTACGTTTTAACAATATCGCAGCATTTTCCGGCGGGTGTGGGCGAATGAAGTTTCGTACTCTTCACTCCAATGTTTCGACCTTCATTTTTGAATCCCCGTCAGGAGACTGCATAATAAATTTGGAGTGAGACTACACAATTACCCATTAGCAAGAAATATGCATACGTGCTCACCTCCACTTGAACCCCTAAAGTGGATCATTGAGCTCGTAATCGGCATAAATATTTTGCGCGCGAACCCAGAATATCGTTGACACTAGACGACGGAATAACACCGATTAACCGCCACAATGTGAAGAGAAAAACGCCACCAGTTTCGCATTCATTTTATCGAAGCAAATACATAACGGTTCCGCGTTTATGCTGATTACACATTTATTCGGCGAAATTTTATTTTACCTCATACAGTTTATGCACGATATAATATAAAACAAAAATTGTATTAAGACCAAACCTACCACTACCGTTCAAATTTACCGTTTTCAAACTTTTGTACAACTTACACATATTTAAACGTTATCATATCGCTATCAAACTAATGACTTTTCTTAAAATATGCATACAATATATTATTCAGTATTTACTTGTAGTTTATTTTATTTTTTTCTAAGAAATATTTGTAGTCTGTCCCATATACCGTGGTCAGTCCATTTGACCGGTCGGGAAAATATTTTATTTACTGTTTTAAATATGTAGGGTTTTATTTTCAGTGGGAATGCAATGATTCAGCTGCACTGTCAAGCACATAATGGTAATAGATATATAGTTGAAGAAACGAGTACAGTAATATATTTGAAAAATCGATTCGCGTTCCTTTGTCTCCATCCTACGAAAAACTTGTTAAGTAAAATATTGTAAACGTTACGAAACTACGAAAATCTGTTCGATATGCAAAAAATATGTGTGTGGCAAATGTTCATCTGAGACCAAAATAATTTGTAAAAAATGCAGTGAAGCCGAATAAGATATATATTTATATAAATATAATTTTAATTTGATTTTTTTTATAAATAATTATACATGTGCATAATTTTACGTTTGGTTTATTAGACACATTGGAAACCAATCTTTCAAAAATATGTTATGTGAGAAAAAAAGAAATTTTGATTTTTTAAGTTTACAATTATAATTATGTAAGAACAATATTATGAAAATTCTTCATTTTATAAATAGATTTAGTAATAAATTGGCCATTGTCTAGGTTCAATCATAAAAACGATAACTTTTTTAATCACCGGTCATTTTAACCGAGTGTGCTAGGAATAGGTAACAAAAGGTTTCAATAGGTTTAGTGTTAAATTTTCATAAAATCATAAAATCTTCATCCCACCCCACATTATTATTGAGTCGCATGCAGAGGACCTAAAAATAAAGCTGTAAACGTTGAAACGCAAGATACGAAACTTTATTGCGCCGAAACCCCGAAAACTTCTGTAACATATTTCTTCCATAATTGACCGGTTACGCTAATATAATTAAATGTGGCACGCCGTAAAGGTTTGAAAACGTTGCAGCCCTCCGTCCCGCCGCACAGAAATTCGCACACTGCCGCCATTTTCTGAATAATCCGCATAGCGCATAGATGCACACACCTGCAGTTTATAACGCTTTATCGCATTAGACGCGATGGAAAAACAGGAGCGACGTGATTCTCCGAATGGCACCCCGGGCCGCTATGTCAAGTGGCATCAGTGCCCAATCAATTCTCCGAATGGCACCCCGAGACACTAACTCAAGTGGCATCAGTACCCAATTAATTCTCCAAATGGCACCCCGAGTCGCTATGTCAAGTGGCATCAGTGTCTAATCAATTCTTCGAATGGCACACCAAAGTCCTAAATATAAAGCTGTAAACCTTGAAACACAAAATACGAAACTTCATTGGTTCCGAAACCCCCGAAAGCTCCCGTAACATATTTCTGCCATAATTTACCGGTTACGTTAATATAATTAAATCCGTTACGGTCGTGAAGGTTTGGAAACGTTGCAGTCTTCCATCCCGCCTAACAGAAATTTGCGCACTGCCGCCATTTTCTGAATAACCCGCCTGGCGCGCATATCTGCCAGTTATAATACTTGATCGCATTAGTCGTGATGGAAAAACATGAGCGTCGTGATTCTCCGAATGGCACCCCGAGCCGCTATGTCAAGTGGCATTAGTGCCTAATCAATTCTCCAGATGGCACCACGAGGATCCAAAAATAAAGCTATACGCATTGAAACGCAAGATAAGAAACTTCATTGCGCCGAACCTCCCGAAAGCTCCCGTAACATATTTCTTACATAATTGACCAGTTACGCTAATATAATTAAACCCGTTACAGATGAATTCTCCGAATGGCATAGCAAGAACCTAAAAATAAAGCTGTGAACGTTGAAACACAAAATATGAAACTTCATTGCGCCGAAACCCCCGAAAGCTCCCGTAACATATTTCTTCCATAATTGACCGATTACGCTAATATAATTAAATATGGCACGCCGTAAAGGTTTGAAAACGTTGTAGTCCTCCGTGCCATTTTCTGAATAATCCGCATAGCGCACAGATGCACACACCTGCAGGTTATAACGCTTTATCGCATTAGTTGCAATGGAAAAACATGAGCGTTGTGATTCTCCGAATGGCACCCCGAGACTCTATGGCAAGTGGCATCAGTACCTAATCAATTCTCCGAATGGCACCCCGAGTCGCTATGTTAAGTGGCATCAGTGCCTAATCAATTCTCGAAGACCTAAAATAAAGTTGTAAACGTTGAAATGCAAGATACAAAACTTCATTGCGCCGAAAGCTCCCGTAACATATTTCTTACATAATTGACCAGTTACGCTTATATAATTAAACCCGTTACAGATGAATTCTCCGAATCGCATAGCAAGAACCTAAAAATAAAGCTGTAAACATTGAAACACAAAATATGAAACTTCATTGCGCCGAAACCCCGAAAACTCCCGTAACATATTTCTTCCATAATTGACCAGTTACGCTAATATAATTAAAGCGGTTACGGCCGTCAAGATTTGAAAACGTTGAAGTCCTCCGTGCCACCTAAGAGAAATTTGCACACGGCCGCCATTTTCTGAATAATTTTCGTGGCACACAAGCGCTGTGACCTGCAGGTTATAACGTTTTATCGCATTAGTCGCGATGGAAAAACATGAGCGACGTGATTCTCCGAATGGCACCCCGAGCCGCTATATCAAGTGGCATCAATGCCCAATGAATTCTCCGAATGGCACCCCGAGTCGCTATGTTAAGTGGCATCAGTGCCTAATCAATTCTCCGAAAGACACCCCGAGGACCTAAAACTATAGCTGTAAACGTTGAAACGCAAAATACAAAACTTTATTGTGCCGAAACCCCCGAAAACTTCTGTAACATATTTCTTCCATAATTGACCGCTTACGCTAATATAATTAAATATGGCACGCCGTGAAGGTTTGAAAACGTTGCAGTCCTCGTGCCGTTTTCTGAATAATCCGCATAGCGCACCGATGCACACACCTGCAGGTTATAACGCTTTATCGCATTAGTCGCGATGGAAAAACATGAGCGTCGTGATTCTCCGAATGGCACCCCGAGCCGCTATGTCAAGTGGCATCAGTGCCCAATCAATTTCCGCGCGGCAGAGCGAGTGAAACGGCAAACGTCAGCGAGGATCCGAGCTGCTCGAGTGTCACTAGTAAACAGCCGCACTATTCCGCGCGCGCAGTTTTGCTTTCAGCGAGGTGAAATAATTCGCCGGCACCGACAAATTATTGTCTCGCCGAGCAACATCCCCGCCTTCCGGTATCCGTTTTCTGTTATCCAGCTCTGCAGGCAACGCAGCCCATTGCAGACGGAACCTGTAAATTCCGAGTGAACGCACCACTCCGCGCAAAGAATAGAGGTCAACCGACGCGACCTACATAGCCGCGCATTTCAATATTCCCTCCTGCTAACTGATTTCAATATTCCGTATTGAATAAACAGAGATAACCGAGCAAATGAGACGCGCTGGTAGTTGCTGTCCGTGTAGATCAAAGCATGACGAGAATAATTCCCGGGGAAGGCACTCTCAATGTAACTTCGTCAGGAAATCCAGTTACCTGCATATTCGAACACTCTTTGCCTTTCTTCAAATTGGATGAAACGATTTGAATTTTTTTTAACGTTCAACGACGGCGTTTACTAAATGATACGTAAAAAAGGTCTTCGGGAAATTGTAGTTTAGAGGATTTACGAACGAGTGAAAAGTCGTAATGGATGTGTCTTTATGATTATTTAATATTAGCCGCAAATTGTAAATTAGTAATTAAATAAGTAAATAATATATATAAAAAAGAAAGAAGTAAAATGAAAAATCGTAATGAGTATAATCATTTAATATGATCAGTTTTAGGGATCAGTTTTATGGATGCTGAAAATTTCATCGAAATCTGTTAATACAAAAACGAACTGTGGATATAACGGCGTTTGCTAAATGATACGTAAAAAAGGTCTTGAAGTAATTGCAGTTTAGAGAATTTATAGACCAATAAAAAATCGTAGTGGCCGTTTCTTTATGATTATTTAATATGAGCCACTAATTGTAAAGAGTAGTGATACGTTCTGTAGACTTAGAGCAGTTTTATGGCAGCTGAAAATTTCATCGAAATCTGTTAATACAAAAACGAACGGTGGATGTAACGGCGTTTACTAAATGATACGTCAAAAAAGTCTTGAAGGAATTGCAGTTTAGAGGATTTACAAACGAATGGAGAATCGTATTGGCCGCTTGTTGATGTTTATTTAATATGAGCCGCTAATTGTAAATAGTAGCGACATATTCTGTAGACTTAGATCAGTTTTAGGGGTGCTGAAAATTTTATCGAAATCTGTTAATACAAAAACAAACTGTGGATATAACGGTGTTTACTAAATGATATGTAAGAAAAGTCTTGAAGAATTTGCAGTTTAGTGGATTTACAAACGAATGAAAAATCGTAATGGGTGTTTCTTTACGATTATTTAATATGAGCCGCTAATTGTAAATAGTAGCGATTTCATCGAAATCTGTTAATACAAAAAAGGAACTGTGGATATAACGGCGTTTACTAAATGATATGTAAAAAAAGTCTTGAAGCATTTGCAGTTTAGAGGATTTACGAACGAGTGAAAAATCGTAATGAATGTTTCTTTACGATTATTTAATATGAGTCGCTAAGTGTAAATAGTAGCAACATATTCAGTGTACTTAGATCAGTTTTAGGGGTGCTGAAAGTTTCATCGAAATCTGTTAATACAAAAACAAACTGTGGATATAACGGCGTTTACTAAATGATATAAAAAAAAGTCTTGAAGAAATTGCAGTTTAGAGGATTTTCAAACAAATTAAAAATCGTAACGGCCATTTCTTTGTAATTATTTAATATGAACCGCTAATTGTAAATAGTAACGATACATTCTGCAGACTTATATCAATTTTATGGGTGCTGAAAACTTCATCGAAATCTGTTAACACAAAAACAAACTGTGGATATAACGGTGTTTACTAAATGATATGTAAGAAAAGTCTTGAAGAATTTGCAGTTTAGTGGATTTACAAACGAATGAAAAATCGTAATGGGTGTTTCTTTATGATTATTTAATATAAACCGCTAATTGTAAATTGTAGCGACACATGCTGTAGACTTAGAACAGTTTTATGACTGCTGAAAATTTCATCAAAATCTGTTGATACAAAAACGAACGATGGATATTGAAAAATGGAAAAATCTTCACTTATTCACTTACAGGCCGAAATCGTGGAAATCTGCAATGTTCGTTATTTTTCGTTATTTGTAACTCACAGAAAAATGAACAAACTTCGATACGTTTTTCAGCAAAAACCTATTAATTAAATTTCCATTATCGGCCCAAATAGAGAAAAAAAATGGTAGAAAACCATTTTTACTGTTATTTCTTTATTATTCCTAATAATTTGAATTTTTCATTATATGTCGCCTCGTAAACGCACTCTGTAAACATCATAAAAAATCGAAGTTGTTTTGCTCAATTTTAAAAAGGTAATTCTGTATTAAAGCACCCAAATATTAACGCAACTCTATTTTATTTACAGTCGCCTGTGGACGGTACAAGGCGAAAAATATTCCTGCGCACACCCTCAAAAAATACACATATACATGTGTGCGCACGCGCACCTTTTCCTTTTGCATCCATACGCAAAGTTTCGTGCACTTTTCACGTAAATTCATTACACGTAACATGCCGCGGACGACGTCAGCTTTCTTTGAGGAAACTTCAAGACGTAAACACGATTTTCATATTTTCTCTCGACTCATTCGGCGCGTATATTGACTTTACGTTCTATAAAACAGCTGCCTCGGTCGTATTTAACGAGAAGGAAGACTCGACATCCTCTGATACAAAGCGTGCCACGTTCCGCGATCATTATTCCATTATGTTTTTGCACTTCAATGAAAAATGTCTCTCACCCGCGAGCGTGTTCCACTGAAACACCTCCGCGCTGCATACAAATCAATACGACGATATAGCAGCTGCATATCATGCTACGGCGATAAATTGAGTATTTCTCAAGTGTGTTACCGTAATACACGCACGTATAACTCGAGATGTTTCGCATTACTCACGGCAAACACTAGACACGTATTCTGAACAATTCTCGAATTTCGTCCGTTAACCCGCTGAGCATTACTCGACTTCGTAACACCACTGAATATAAACGCGTCTACCCAGCCACTGACAGCCAATAGCTATAACTCACTTTCAAGTACTTACGGTCCTTTCGCGCGGGTATAAGAGAAGCCCGAAAGAAAATGGCCATACGCGCCTATTAGCCAATTTGAATGAAAAAGCTACCGATTTTAGCTTGACTTTCTCTATACTTATTTTATTGCATCAATACTCTACACGTTTCGAGGCTTATGGGGGATTCTTGACCCTTTGAGGGCTATGAACGCATATATGCGTTCTCACAGAACCATTCACTTTAGACTATGAACGCATATATGCGCTTTCACACAATCATTAAATTTAGACAAGAACGCATATATGCGTTCTCACATTTAGTCCAGTCAGAGTAGCATCAAAAGCCCCTGTTTCGTGCGATAATTGTAAGCTGACGTTTTTAAAATATGTTGGTTCGAAAGGACATTAGAAATAAACTGAATATATTTGAGACTCCTAATTTTCAGGGCAACTCTCAGAAGAAAATCGCAAAGTTGCAAAACACCGGTTTTTCGCGTCTATAAAGAAACGTAGTAATTTTACGCAAAAAAGTTCTATATGAAAAATGTAGGTATTGAGAATACCTACAAAATGTGTTCAAATTTTACGACCTTGCATTATCTCAGCAACCAATCAACGTAGCGTCATGATTTTTTTTAATTAGGGGTAGCTCTACAATATATGAAGAAATAGCTTAACCATTTGGTTCAAAACATAAATGTAAGAAGTCAAATTTTTGTTTCTTATTTTTAATTTTTCTTGTCTTCTATTTATAAATCATGATTAAACATGTATCAATAAAAAATTAACGTCACATGAAATACGTTTTATTTAAGTTCAAATTTTGCAAAATAACTAAAAAATTACATATTTTTTAAATTCAAATAATAATAAAATCGGGTTACGAATGCAAAAAATGTAACGTAGGCTTATGTATTGAACCCTGCTTTGAGATTTTCCACACCAAACAGAATTATTAAATTTTCAATTTAAAAGATATAATTGACTACTTTTATATTGTTCATGTTATTATTGCTTAATGGAATAAATAATTATTTACTGCTTTTGAAGTCACTACAAAATTTATTTCAGTTACTATCAATACATTTTGCAATGAACATTCAGTCTGCTCAACTTGCGCTCTTTCGTAAAACGCTTAACGCCCGACAACGCAGCGCTCAAAAGGTTAAACCGCGAATGAAAGGCCTTCCTTCCCCTTTGGACCATCAGTGCAATTTTTAATTAATTGAAAGTTTGTACTTTTATAGATTTATTTATTCTTTTATGTACATATAAATGTGTATGTGTTATATATGTATATGTTATATGTGTGTATGTACATATTGATTGATATTTGTATGTCTGTTATATTTGTTACGTTTGTATATTTGTTATATGTGTATATGTACATATTGATTCGTCTTAAGGAAGAACACCGTTTGTTCCCGGATTCAAAATTACACATGAAAAAAGGCCCACAGTTCTCAAAACATGTCGAATTCATTGACACAGTAAAATAAGGATTCCATTAAATATATGAATAAATAAGTACACCCATAAACAGTCACATGCCAATCATTGTCTAAGGTAAAATAAATAGAGACAAGACCAACTTAAAACTAGTTGTTTGCCATTTAACTATTGATTCCTTAATTGTTGATACGAATAAAAAATAGTAAAATTACTCGAGTAAAGCTTGTCTCAGTAAACGCAGACCCTGACCATTTTAACACTAAACGTTCCGAGCGGGGTTAAATGAGCGCTTTCAAAATTTACTTTAAAATCGTACATTCAGTCTTATTTCTTTCGCTCATTTGACTTTCTGTAAATTCTTATATCATCTAATAATTAAATTTCCCGCTTTAATAAATTAGAAATTTCTTTCTGAAAATCAACGTTTATTCCATAAGAGGTCAAATGACCCGTCATGGTAAGAATGGGTAGGTGTAAAGTACCGGTACGTTTAGTGTTTATAGTGGTATTGTAGGTCCTACGCGGAGGGATGAATATCTTCAGCACTTTATGTGCTCCGTTATTTTCGGTTATGGAGTACTAAAGAACCCGCATAAACAAAGTGACTATATATATGATATTTGTTAAGGAGCATATATACGTACGTCTTATGGACTGATAACTATACTTGCAAATTTGAGAGATCGGGAAGATTGTCAATTGCATATATAGATCCACAGTATACCTTGTATTGTATTATCTATACATATTATATTATTATATATAGCAGGAAGGAAGCATCATTCCTTGCTAATAAATAGCACCTTTAAAGTATTATCCTTTAAAAGCCACAGCCCTGTTCCAGCGATCCTCGCACTGACAGAAACACTCCTTAAAATTGTCTTTAAGAATAGCGAGCAGCTGCCTCGTCGCGTTTCGTTTTATTGTTTCATCGTCCGCAAATATTTTTTTTAAACATCAAGAAGTCACGGAGAACTAAATTAGGATTGCACAGGGACTGGCTAAGTTGTAAGATACCGTGTTTCATTAGAAACTATTGAATTATGTACGACGAATCTACTTTGTTCAACACATTCGATCAATATAGAACACAACGCCCACAACACTTGATATTTAAGAACCTATGCATCGTTTTCGAATGGCAGCATGCAAGGATCTGCGGCATTTCTAGGCTACTTATTATGACGTGTCCTTTAATATGACCATGCGTTATCCATGACTGCCTTCTCAGGAACGAAGATTTAAATGTAGATCAAACATTTTCAGGACAGACCACATATACGCATCGATAGAATTCGGAGGACTGATGTTGAGTTTTGAGAATACTTTAAACAAACTCTTCATTTCGTTGCACACAGTAACTTTTGCGAAAATATATTTAGGACAGCCCACATATACCCATCTATAGGATTCGAAAAACTAATGTTGAGTTTTAAGGATACTATAAGTAAGCTCTACATTCCGTTGCACATAGTAAGATTGGCGGAAATATTTTCAAGACAGACCACAAATACGCATCAATAGGATCGGAGGGACTAATGTTGAGTTTTAAGAACCCTTTAAGTAAACTCTACATTTCATTGCACGTAGAAACTTTGGTGGAAATATTTTCGGGACAAACCACACGTATCGATAGGATTCGAAGGACTGATGTTGAGTTTTAAGAATACTATAAGATTCAAAGGACTAATGTTGAGTTTTGAGAATACTTTAAGTAAACTCTACATTTCGTTGCACATAGTAACTTTGGCGGAAATATTTTCAGAACAGACTACATATACGCATTGCCAGGATTCGAAGGATTAATGTTGACTTTTGAGAATACTATGAGCAAACTCTGCATTTCGTTGCACATAGTAACCACAGACCACATATACGCATCGATATTATTCGAAGGACTAATGTTGAGTTTTGAGAATACTATAAGAAAACTTTACATTTCATTCCACATAGGAACTTTGGCGGAATTTTCTTATTTATTCCATCTTTTGTTGAACAAGCGTAGAGGGTTCAGTTATCCTCTAACCACGATTTGTAATCATTACACTATATGTTTATCTATTCCAATAAAGTCACAACCGTTAAAATGCATAATCTACCATGTGCTCATAACCTCAGTTCACTAATCACCACTCTATGCACTTGCAGTAAAACAGGAATAGACTGAATATAGGTTGCCTGAGCAAATGTGGACCCTGGCCATTTTAGGTGCAGTGACAAATGAGACCTTACACGGAGCAATCAGTATCCCTTCCACAAGGCATTCCGTTCCCTTCCATTCTGATGATTTCGATTTTCAGAAGATAAAGAATCCACGTGAGCAGCTGTCTATATAAATCGGGTGATCAAATAGAAAAATGGTAATCTCTTATATCAACGATAAGACGATGATCCGACGTAAAAATTCAGGACGTGTATGGTGTAAAACGTTCAGAAATGCAAATTAAAGCAGATATGCTTTTAATATTAGCGGCAGGGTACAAAAAACCGAAGAGCGTAAATCCGAATTCTCTTTGATTAAACTGAGCTGAACAAATGCCGATAACTTCTAAATCATGAAAATTTAAAAATTAGTAATAGCATTTCCTTTTGTTTTAACACAAAAGAATGAACTTTTAACACCAAATCTATCGGGCAGTCAATTTAAATTACACGAACAAAATGACAGAAATTACTATTTTTTCAAAGATTTTCAAAGCTCTGTTACAATTGAAATTGTATATTATTATTATGTTGTAAATAATTGGACATTTCTCAGGATTCTTGATAAAGTAATTGGAATTACCAGTTATAAAGCAAATTTTGCAGATGCCGGGTTGGTTGTTTCGTAAGAAGACCTCTTGGAAACAATAAACAACTTCAACTAACGAAGGTCTTTAAAAATGTTCAAAGGTACGAAGGGTCGAAATATATTTTAATTTTAGATTTGAGACTTTCGCCATCATGATTGTTCATATTATTCCGGATTCTTCATATTATTGGTCGCCGCGTCTTTTCTCAGTATTTTGCCGTCGTTTCGCAGGCGTTACAGTCTGCATCATCAGGACAAGGGCTGCTCCGATTCTGAAGTCCCCTTTCCTCAGGGTGTCCTTATATATTCATAACCTTCGTTACGGATCGTTGCACCAGCCATTCACGTCTTAATTGATCAGCTTGTCAATTGAAACGTTTTGGTTGACTAGTCCAACAATTAAAAAAACCGGGAGGATGGGTGCCAAATTGGATTTACCCGATACCCCCCATCTCTGTTGAGATTGTTTGGGTTCTTTCTCGGGTTTGATTTCTAGACCCTCGCGATGTTTCCTGGCGAAGTAGTCTTGTGAGATTGGCACTTGTACAGTTTTGTTGAACAAGATGGAGTGTCTAGTCTCCATCTTGTGTTCAGCCAAAGCCGATTGGGTGACGTAGCCCAATTTGGTACACCTCCGATGTTCCTTGATGCGTGTACTTATCTTCCTCCCGGTCTCTCCTACGTACACTTTTCCGCACGTGTACGGAACCTTGTAGACACCTGGTGAATTTAGTGGTGGTCTAGGATCCTTAGGGTTGAGAAGGACCTGCGCTATCTTCCTTTGGGGTTTCAAGATGACACTTATGTCATGCTTCCGTAATACCCTTCCAATGCGGTCGGTGACACCCGGATATGTGGGAGTGTGGCAATCAGTTTCCGTTCTTGTAGTGATTCAGCACCTTAGCTGTTTGCATTTCTTGTTTTCAACCTTTGAATAGAATGGTTGGTATGTTTTAATTAAATTATTTTATATTTATATCATTGCCACCATGGTCAAACTGGGGCAGCACCGGAAGTAGGCAAGTAGTTTCCATTCTTGTAGTGATTCAGCACCTTGGTTGTTTGCATTTCTTGTTTTCAACCTTTTGATGATATAGTTGATGTATTTTAATTAAATTATTTTATATTTATATCGTTGCCACCATGGTCAAACTGGGACAGCACCGGAATTAGACATCAAGAAACAAATTGTAAGCATAGTAATGAAACGCAACACAGTTATATTGTTATTTATTGTTTATCTCATAATATTATATTATATATTTATCTCATACACTATATATACGTAGGATCGAAAATTCGCGAAATAATAATGCGTATTGAATGCGTATAAGTTAAGAGTGTGATGTGTGATACGTGGCGTGAGCGACGACGCATATAACAAGAGAAGCTCGAAGATGTTGTTTCATATTGGGCAGTCGAAGTTGGACGATCAAAGACGAAAGACACATAAAGACGAAGTCCGTCGAGCAAAGACGCACTTAACACGTTGACTGCCGTGCGTATTTTGCCGTATTAGAAGGGTGATGCTATGAAATACTACAGCGTTTGACTGAATTATGCAAAATGTAAATAATGTGCAAGTATTGGAGGCCAAAGAATCGCATCACTATTCTAACAATAACTGCATTTATAAAATAGTTATTACAACCCATTGCGAATAATTTGGATCTTCAGTAAAATCTCTTGCGCCGGTCACCGGTGAACCCCACGGCAGCCAACGTGTTAAAGACGTAAAATACGCGAACAATTTGAAAGACGTATTTTAATGTTTTCTTAATTTCTCCCGTGTGTGCAAAATTTGTGTTATCTTTATATTTCTTATAATAAACTATTTTGTTTCTTTTTCTATTATAACAGGGGAAATCATTTGCATTCTAACCCGAAAGTTTTCCCCTACATATATTATTTAAAATTAAATGTAAAATACGAGAGGCGTAAAGGGAGATATCAGTCGAAACTGGGAGATTTCTAAGAAAAATGGCAGAACTTGCCATTACACGGTTGGAAATTGAGACATTCACGGTTCATGTTTGCTTAGCCATATTGAAAAGCCATACTTCGTTATAACGACTTCCCCAATTCCCATATTTAACCTCGCCCCGCTTCCGGCGCCGTGAGTTTATTCTTATATTACGACGTATTGTCAATTGATGTGTTTGAAATTTTACCGTTAATCTTTATAGACTTTACGGTGAGACGGTTTATCTGTTTAATTGTAAGAATTTGACAATCAAGAATATGAATAAAGCCTTCGTGTATTTTGACAAATTTTGTAGGATCGTATAGGCATGTATTCATCAAGAAAATAAAGTTGAAAGTACAATTGAACTAACTCTTGATGGATTTATAAACAAAAACGTCAAATACTGATCAATACATAATTGTAAATGCATCAAGCCTTCGTGCATCTTGACAAATTTTGTACCATCGCAGAGGCATCTATTAATCAAGAAAATAAAATTGAAAGTACAATTGAACATACTCTTGATGAATTTATAAACAAAAACGTCAAATGCTGATCAATACATGATTGTAGATGCATTAAACCTTCGTGCATCTTGACAAATTTTGTACGATTGCAGAGGCATGTATTCGTAAAAAAAAATAAAGTCCTAAGTACAATTGAAGTAACTCTTGACGGATTTATCAACAAAAACGTCAAATACTGATCAATACATAATTGTAAATGCATAAAGCCTTCGTGCATCTTGACAAATTTTGTACGATCGCAGAGGCATGTATTCATCAAGAAAATAAAGTTGAAAGTACAACTGAACTAACTCTTGATGGATTTATAAACGAAAACGTCAGATACTGATCAATACATAATTGTAAATGCATAAAGCATTCGTGCATCTTGACAAATTCTGTATGACCACAGAGGCATGTATTCATTAAGAAAAGACAGCTGAAAGTACAAATGATTTATCATGGATTTATAAACAGGAACGTAAGGTACTTCTTGGGTTTATAAACAGAAACGTAAAGTACTGATCAATACATAATTGCAATTGCATGAAGCCTTCGTGCATTTTGACAAATTTTGTAGAATCGCAGAGGCATGTATTCATCAAGAAAAGAAGGTTGAAAGTACAATTGAACTAACTCTTGACGGAGTTATAAACAAAACGTCAGATACTGATCAACAGATAATCTTAAATGCACATTCCAAATACTGCTGACATTGTAAGGTAAATATTGAAATAAAACGATTCCACTCTTAAGTAACTCTTGACGGATTTATAAACAGAAACATCAGATACTGATCAACACATAATCTTAAATGCACGTTGCAAACATTGCTGATATTATAAGATAAATATTGAACAAAAGCGATTCCACGGTTTTCCTTACATCGCTATGCTTCCTACATTTTAATTTACACACAAGAGCCAACTAAGTACGAAAGTCGCGAACTACCCATATAGGAACTCCCGCACAAAGAAAAAAGTCCACGCTTCTACCATGCATAATATAAGACGCCCCGCGTAAAACGGAAAATAGGGCGGAATTTGGAAGTTTCCAAGGGAACACGACACGCCGATTTGCCGTGAGGCGTAGTCAGAAAATGGCGCGTCCAGGGTCCGCGTTCCGAGACCATACACTTGCCGAGTAATATAAAGCGTTATTCAAGCAGCGCATTCCGTCGAACATCAAGCAATTTTATCCACTCGGCAGATTCCCGTCCATTGTTAGCCGAAAATGCTTTAGCCGTTCTTGTCCTACGATAATAACACCACTGCCGTGCAGTACGTCCGTTCTTGATAGAGGGCAGTAACCGACCGTGATATTAATTGCTTTCTGGCCATTAGCAAATGGCCCCTCGGAGGTTCCTCCGTCTACCATTCTCTCGCTCTCTCGCTTTGCCAGCCTCCAGCTCTCACGGGAGGTAGGTGAGGGAGCGTTAGTCAGTACAGCCGTTTACCATTATCATTAATGCGTTAGACTATGCGTTTTCAATGTCCTCGCGTGCCCACCCGACGCAGACGCGCGTGTGCATATTTGCGTAACAGTAAAAGGACCCGCTGCTCTGCGACAGAAGGGCAGCGCAAACGATGGCCTTCGTGTGTTTTTGGCGCAGCTGACGGAGTACTCGAAATTCGAGGCCGGGAGAACGAGTTCTATCAAAACCGGACCGAGTACTTGATTATACGAGTAGAACGTCGATTACCGGAACACCCATTCACCGAACGCATGGTTATCCGAATATTCTATTAGCGAAATCTTCAAACGTGCGGTGAATTGCGAACCGGGGTCTGTGGAATAGAGATCCTATCTATTTCCGGTTACACGCGTTATCAACAAAATGAAGTTTGCGAACAATTTTTCGGGGGTGAGTGAAATGAGATCTTCTATGCCGGTTAATTCTTGTTTTCGTGAACTTTGCTTATTCGTCCAACACGTTTCGGTGGGAGTAAAACAAATTGTTTGCGCGACTTTTTGGGATGTATGTGAAATGAAGCGGACCTTGTACTTCATTAAATCGTGATTTTCGTAAACTTTACTTATTCATTCAACATGTTTCGGTGAGAGTAAAACAAATTGTTTGCGCGACTTTTTGGATTGTATGTGAAATTAAGCGGATCTTGTACTTGATTAAATCGTGATTTTCGTAAACTTTACTTATTCAGTCAACATGTTTTGTTAGGAACAAAACGAAATTTGTTGCTGAATTTTTGGTATGTATACATAAAGAGAGAGACCGACGCGGCTGAATTTTTGTTTTCCTTAACTCCGTTTATAATATTTGGTACGTATAAGAAATGAGACAGTCATTCTATTTGGTTTAATCCGTACTTTCTTGAACATTGCTAATTCACTCAATCTGTTTTATTACGATCAAAACGGAATTTGTTAATAATTTGTCAATATGTGAATAAAATAATATATACTCTCTTCGTGATTGAATGCTTATTTCCTTAAACATTATTTATTCACTCACATGTTCTAAAATCATGTGCTTTTGTTATTAGCAATTAATAAAGTGATATGTATAACTGAAATAATTATTTAATAAAATGCTATATGAGATAACTATAAAGCAATTATCATCAATCATGAATATCAATCAATACATCAATCATAAACGTCAAGCAATATCAATAATGATGAACCATATAAAATCATCATTAAATAAGTCTGTCAATTGTACATATTCTGAAGACTTCTGACGATGAATCCATACAGTTTTGACAGATATTGCGTGAATAAAGAATATTTAAGAACGCAACGAATCATCCAGATAGTAGAATTGTGTTATTTTATATAAACACCAGGCTTGAAATTTTATACTGTTTGTATTTTCTCGTATAAAACTAACATTGATGTTTTCAGGTATGTCTGATGACGCCACCAAAGACAGAGAAGTGTATCGTTATCAATTCGGGTAAAATGAGAAATAAATGCGAAATTGAAACGTGACGAGAATGCAATAAATTTAGCACAAAAATATGGTGTTCGAAAAGTAACAACGAGTTGCACAAAGAATGAAGAACGATTCATTGAAATTGACATTCAGAATATTGGCTTCTGGGGCGCTAATACAGGTTGATATTTCAAAAGTTGCACAGAATAAATATGGCATGGCATTCTCCAAAACTGTAACTCGCAAAAACGCTTTGGATTAATTGAGACACAAAGGAACCACTTCTAAAGAAACACTTGCCCTAAAAATTGTATGCGATTTAGTAACTAAAAACGTGGGGTTATGATTCTGCTTGTTAGTGTCGATTGTTTGACCTCAAATATACAATTATTGCAGAAAATATCTGTACATCGATAAATTTTGAAATAATTCTTCGTGAAATCCTAATTTAACAAACAACCTTTGCTGAACAACGAGTTGGTACAGTTTTTCAGGAATGTGTATAATCTATAAAAATATAAGAGCAACAAGTAAAATACAATTCTCACTTCCAAGTATTCACAGGAGAGTTGATAACGTAATCAAATCATGTTATTTATAACAAGTAACCTTTGCTAAACAACGTGTTTGTACAGTTTTTCAGGAATATCTATAATCTATACAAATATAAAAGTAATAAGTAAAATACAATTCTCACTTCCAAGTATTCACAGGAGAGTTGATAACTTAAACAAATTATATTATTTACAACAAATAATTTCGGCTAAACAACGAGTTTTTCAGGAATTTCTATAATCTATAAGAATATAAGAGCAATAAGTAAAATACAATTCTTACTTCCAAGTATTCACAGGAGAGTTGATAACGTAAACAAATCATATTATTTATATCAAATAATGTTTGCTAAAGAACGTGTTTGTACAGTTTTTCACAAATGTCTGTAATCTATAAAAATATAAGAATAACAAGTAAAATACAATTCTCACTTCCAAATATTCACAGGAGAGTTGATAAGGTAAACAAATCATATTATTTATAACAAATAATCTTTGCTAAACAACGAGTTTGTACAGTTTTTCAGGAATGTCTATAATCTATAAGAATATAAAAGCAATAAGTAAAATACAATTCTCATTTCCAAGTATTCATTTCAGAGTTGATAAAGTAAACAGATCATATTATTGCTACCTTCTTAAGATTTAAATCGTCATCATGTTTGAAAACGTTATTCCTACGTTATGTGTAATGTTATAACTCTAAGATTAATATACAGTCCAAATCTTCGAACTATTGAAAACGATCGTTCAAGAATGCGGCGAACAAAAATTATTATTAATTTTCTAAGTAACTTATTTCACATTGTACTTATTATAGACATTTCCGGCAACACGTACAAATTCGTTATTTAGCCAAAATGAGTTAATAAATTATAATTTCACGAAGTATTGTTCGAAATTAATTAGTGTACGAGTACTTTCTACATCAACTACATGTCTAACAGTTTTGAAAATTGCGTTTTTGTCGTAAATACCTTGAACAATTGAAATGTTTTCACAGTTAAAAGTATTGCCTATATTAAAGTTGCAAAAAAAAATTTGCATGATTGCAAAAAAATCCGGGCAAAATGCTTCGAAAGGGCGCTGACAGTTTAACTTTTATGAAAAATACCTTTATCTCGGAAGCGTCAGACTACAATGTTCTACTTTTTCGAACTGAGTTCGCTTACTCAACTTCTTCGAACCACTTGATCAATTGCAGTCTACTAGTATCGCACAACTACTCGAACAATCGGAAACCAATGTCTTGCAAAAGATGAGGAAACCCACAGTAAAGAATATTAATCGTGTAATTCGAAGTTTGCGAACGATCAGGAATAATTTGACATTTTCCGAGGCGTTAAAAGTCTGAAAAAAATGCAGTATTTGTTCAAAGCGACCAGATAAAACATTAACTTCAACATTAAAATAATTTAACGAATCGGGTAAAGCGAAATTCTATTCCAACCCATTCGGAACATTCAAATACTCGGCTTGCTTCAAGTAGTCGAGTCATGTTTAGCTCGATTCGTTTTTTGCCAGTACTCGAACTGCTCTAATTTTCAGTCCTCAACGCACGACAAACAAATTGATGACGTAAAGGCACTCTGGTAAACAATTATGTGACTCAGGTTACGCACACGGTTTGTGCAAAAAGGATCCATACACCGATCAATTTCAAACAATACTTCACGAGAACCTAGTTTATTAACCAATTTTTGTTAATCGGCGAGTTTATCGTCGGAAACATCTATAATAGATACAAAGTATAGAAAACGCGTGCAAATTAATGTGGAGCATGATTCTGAATTTGAAAGTGAGTGACTAGTGAAAGATTAGCCATGATCTTCAATTATTATTCTGCAATGTCACATATTATTATCTACTGGTATTACACACTATCAATAAATTTCATCCTATGTTAATAATGATTTGTACTTCTTTTTTGCAGCTTTCGTCCGTTTTTGCCCTATTCTTTGACAATCATTTTCAATAATACAGAGTATTATATTCTACCGATGGTACAGTTATAACATTAGGTACAACGTAGGTATAATATTTTCAAACGTACTGATATGCTAATCGTAATTACAAAGTAATAATGTGATCTGTTTACATTGTAAACTCGCTTGCAAATACTAGGAAATAACTATATGAATATTTATTGCTTTTATATATTTCTATCGATATTTTCTTCCTTCGTCAACTACGTAATGTTAACTCCGTAAAACTGTTTATTACTAATTGTCACTTTCCAAAATTGTGTATTACCAATTGTAACTTTCCAAAATTGTTTATTAGTAATTGTCACTTTCCAAAATTGTTTATTGCTAATTGTAACTTTCAAAATTGTTTATTACTAATTGTAACTTTCCAAAATTATTTACTATTAATCGTCACTTTCCAAAATTGTTCATTACTAATTGTCACTTTCCAGACGTGTTTATTACTAATTGTAACTTTCCAAAATTGTTTATTACTAACTGTGACTTTCCAAAATTGGTTATTACAAATTCTATCTTTCCAAAATGGTTTATTACTTATTGTCACTTTCCAAAACTGTTTGTTACTAATTATCACTTTCCAAAATTGTTTATTACTAATTGTCACTTTCGAAAATTCTTTATTACTAATTGTCACTTTCCAAAATTGTTTATTACTAATTGTAACTTTCCAAAATTGTCTATTACAAATTGTAACTTTCCAAAATGGTTTATTACTAATTATCACTTTCCAAAATCGTTTATTACAAATTGTAACCTTCCCAAATTGTTTACTACTAATTGTCACTTTCCAAAAATGTTTGTTACTAATTGTAACTTTCCAAAATTGTTTATTACTAATTGTAACTTTCCAAAATATGTAGAAATTTCACAAAACCTTGTGAAAATCGATCGGTGTGCGAATGATTTCTACAGTAGTGCAGTTAGTGTTCTCGGAATATACCTGCGTGTGTTCGACAACGTTGTCGTAGCCTGCTCGAAGCAGTTCTACGACAGATCCTTGATATTCTCAGAGTACCTCACCCGTCGCTATTTGCATTGCGACCGTACAATAATTACGAATTAGTAGTTGCGGACGTCCAACGTTGTTCGAGCTTTTGAGCTCATTTTTAGTAAGTCATTAAGAAGAAGAAATATAGATACATCAATATCTTATTTTAGGTACTGTCAAACAATACCTGCGGAAAATGTTACTTTTTCAACCTGTTTCCGTCTTCTTTTTTAATAAACATCGAATAATTCTGTTTCTTAACCACTTAGCGCTGATTCTACTGTTTTGCGTAATCATTTATTTGATTATTGAAAGTGAAATACGACGAAATTAGACAGACAACAACCACTTCCAGCAGATTTTTCAATCAAAGAGTTGAGTGATCCTTAAATTTTTGTTACTGCCTTTTTATACATTTGAAAATCACCACTTTGCAATTTGGTTGTATATAATAATGTAATATCAAACGATACTAATTTATGTTCTTGGAAACTATCATATATAAAATATACATTCGCTTCTTAATTTTGTATTCCGCAGTAAGTCTTTATGTCCAAAGTAACAACAATTGTAATCACGAACCGTCTTTCTACCAAAAACCTTTCATCCCTTCAAAAATCAAAACTCTCTTATTTTTAAGGAAGAATATACCAGGAATCATTTCCCCTGCACGTTCCCCATTACAATTCTTGAAAATGTTCGAGTTGTTTTCTTGAATAATTTATCTTAAATACGTAATCTTTACTATATTCCTGAAATAATTAAGTATTCTCTGTTCAATTTTTCGTATGAAAGTCATACAGTTGACACCACTATCCCTAAAGTAACAGCTGTGATCACTTCCTGTTTTTTACCAATACTCCCACAAGAAACCTTAAAAAAATCAGACATTTTCTGTTATTTTGTTAAAGCCGCAGTCATCGTTTATTCTTAATGGACAAAAAATCAGATTTTTCCCCATATTCCTTCTTAATATTACAGGAGATTATTAAACGCCAACAGATAAATTACC
Organism: Cryptocheilus praepositus; assembly: GCA_033815515.1. Classification (NCBI taxonomy): domain Eukaryota; kingdom Metazoa; phylum Arthropoda; class Insecta; order Hymenoptera; family Pompilidae; genus Cryptocheilus; species Cryptocheilus praepositus. The sequence goes on along the minus strand of JAWWQZ010000177.1, from coordinate 221,699 downwards.
TGCACCTAAAAGAAGGTGGACTTTAATGATAATTTAGGGGACGGGACCATAGTATTATTTCAATGATCTTGAAGATTATCGATGCTATATTTGGTGCGGATACATCGAACAGTATAAAAGCCTGCACCTCTCAAAACATATATGTTGATTTCCTACATTCAAATAGATAGCCGCACATATACAGAAGATGTATGCAACGGCGTTTACCGGAAATTATTAAGCGCCAACAGATAAATTATCTGAGCCTAAAACAGGGTGGACTTTAATGATAATTTAGGGGACGGGACCGTCGTAGTATAATTCTATGATCTTGAAGAATATCAATGCTATTTGGTGCGGATACATCGAACAGTATAAAAGCCTGCACCTCTCAAAACATATATGTTGATTTCCTACATTCAAATAGATAGCCGCACATATACAGAAGATGTATGCAACGGCGTTTACCGGAAATTATTAAGCGCCAACAGATAAATTATCTGAGCCTAAAAGAGGGTGGACTTTAATGATAATTTAGGGGACGGGACCGTCATAGTATTATTTCTATGATCTTGAAGAATATCGATGCTGCATTTGGTGCGGATACATCGAACAGTATAAAAGCCCGCACCTCTCAAAACATATATGTTGATTTTCTCCATTCAAATAGATAGCCGCACATATACAGAAGATGTATGCAACGGCGTTTACCGGAAATTATTAAGCGCCAACAGATAAATTATCTGAGCCTAAAAGACGGTGGACTTTAATGATAATTTAGGGGACGGGTCATAGTATTATTTCAATAATCTTGAAGAATATCGATGCTGCATTTGGTGCGGATACATCGAACAGTATAAAAGCCCGCACCTCTCAAAACATATATGTTGATTTCCTACATTCAAATAGATAGCCGCACATATACAGAAGATGTATGCAACGGCGTTTACCGGAAATTATTAAGCGCCAACAGATAAATTATCTGAGCCTAGAAAAGGATGGACATTAATGATAATTTAGGGAACGGGACCATCATAGTATTATTTCAATGATCTTGAAGAATATCGATGCTGCATTTGGTGCGGATACATCGAACAGTATAAAAGCCCGCACCTCTCAAAACATATATGTTGATTTCCTACATTCAAATAGATAGCCGCACATATACAGAAGATGTATGCAACGGCGTTTACCGGAAATTATTAAGCACCAACAGATAAATTATCTGAGACTAAAAGAGGGTGGACTTTAATGATAATTTAGGGGACGGGACCGTCATAGTATTATTTCAATGATCTTGAAGAATATCGATGCTGTATTTGATGCGGATACATCGAACAGTATAAAAGCCTGCACATCTCAAAACATATATGTTGATTTCCTACATTCAAATAGATAGCCGCACATATACAGAAGATGTATGCAACGGCGTTTACCGGAAATTATTAAGCGCCAACAGATAAATTATCTGAGCCTAAAAGAGGGTGGACATTAATGATAATTTAGGGGACGGGACCGTCATAGTACTATTTCTATGATCTTGAAGAATATCGATGCTGCATTTGGTGATAGGAAAATAAAAGACTTCAAAACACATATGTTGATTTCTGCATTCAAATAGATAGTATACAGAAGATGTATGCAACGGCGTTTACCTCCAGATAAATTTTGGGAGAGCACTTTAATCGACGATCTTGAAGAATACCGATGCTGCAACAACAGTATAAAAGCCCCTCTCAAAACATATATGTTGTCCACATTCAAATAATCACACATATACAGAAGATGAATCGTTTACAAATTACGTAAATTATCTGAGTCTTTAATGATAATTTAGGGAACGACCATATCGATCTGCATTTGGTAGGATAAACATGCACTGGCTGCGCGAATGTTCAGAAGCAATTTACGGAAATTATTTTGCGCAACAGATAAATTATCTGCCTTCCGTCTTTAATGATAATTGCTTTCTCAAGAATATCGATGCGATTTGGTGCGCTCACTGTACATATATGTTTATTAGTCACTCTCTCAAATTAGACGCCAACGATAAATCCGCCTAATGATAATTTAGGGCTTTATTATTTCACTTGAAGAATATCGATGCGGCGTAAAGCACATTCAAATAGATAGCCTATACAGAAAATGTATGCACAAAAATTATTAAGTGCCAACAAATGAAAAGGGACCGTAAAGAAACACGTTTTATGGAAGAATATTGATGCTATGTTACATCGAAAAAAAAGCCCCCTCTCAAAACATATATGGAACATTCAAATAGAATGCATTTTTAAAACAGGGTGGACAAAATAATTTAGGGGACGCACTATCGATGAATCTTCAACGTTGTCTACTGACGTCTTCAAGAAAAATAAACGGAAAATCGTAAAGTGATAGCGATGTTTCTGGCGAAGTAATTGAACGGAAATTTTTACGAGGTAAAAAGTAACCAACAGCGCTTCACCGCGTATTTATTCGGTAATGTGGCGGAATTTTGACGATACGCTATACGCCTCCTAAGAGTGAGCGGGTAAATCGAAATACACAGAACGAACGATGCATATAGAGCATATAATTAACTCTCGTACATCTAATAATGGTCAGTCCGCTCGATTATCGCACGGAATATCGAAGGTACACGATTATACAGGAAATAACACGGCATAACTCGGTTAATGTACATTTTGCTCGAAAACGACAACATTCCAGCGTCCATAGTCTGTCTGCTTCCGATTTTCATATGCCAGGGGTAGAGAATGGAAAAACAAAAGTGCTATTGTACACTGTGAGTTCTCGATAACAGGTATTGCACGAACATGTTATATTGTTAGATCGTAGAAGTGAAAAAACGCGGTACACAGTAGGTACAGCCATTACATAGAAAATAACACCATATGACTCGGACAACGTATATTTTACTCGAAAATGGCAACATTTCAACATTTCAACAGTCTACCTGCTTCAGATTTTCATATGCGACGAGTAGAGAACAGCAAAACAAAAGTGTTATTCAAAATTGTAGATATTCAAAATTGCCGTATAATCCAGGAAGTAACCAACACGCAGAATTATAAGAAAACTCAGTATAAATATACTAAGATACGACATAGTTCGGATACATTTTGCTCGAAAATGGCAACATTTCAACAGTCTACCTACTTCAGATTTTCATATGCGACGAGTAGAGAACAGCAAAACAAAAGTGATATTCAAAATTGTAGATATTCTAAATTGCCGTAAAATCCAGGAAGTAACCAATACGTAGAATTCTTAGTAAACTCGGTATAAATATACTAAGATATGGCATAATTCGGATGCATTTTGCTCGAGAATGGCAACACTTCAACAGTCTACCTACTTCAGATTTTCATATGCGACGAGTAGAGGACAGCAAAATAAAAGTATTATTCAAAATTGTAGATACTCAAAATTGCCATAAAATCCAGGAAGTAACCAATACGCAGAATTCTAAAAGAAACTCGGTATAAATATACTAAGATATGGCATAATTCGGATGCATTTTGCTCGAGAATGGCAACACTTCAACAGTCTACCTGCTTCAGATTTTCACATGCCACGAGTAGAGAACGGCAAAACGAAAGCATTATACCGATAGATTCTCAAAATTACCGTAAAATCCAAGAAGTAACGAACACGCAGCATTCTAAGAAAAGTCAGTATAAATATACTAAGATACGGCATAATTCGGATACATTTTGCTCGAAAATTACAACATCTCAACAGTCTATCTGCTTTAGATTTTCACATGCCACGAGTAGAGAACGGCAACACAAAAGTGTTATTACACCGATAGATACTCAAAATTGCCGTAAAATCCAGGAAGTAACCAACACGCAGAATTCTAAGAAAACTCGGTATAAATATACTAAGACGCGGCATAATTCGGATACATTTTGCTCGAAAACGGCAACATTTCAACAATCTTCCTGCTTCAGATTTTCATATGCCACGAGTAGAGAACGGCAACACAAAAGTGTTATTATACCGATAGATATTGAAAATTGTCGTAAAATCCAGGAAGTAACCAATACGCAGAATTCTGAGAACACTCCGTATAAATATACTAAGATACGGCATTATTCAAATGCATTTTGCTCGAAAATGGCAACATTTCAACAGTCTACCTGGTTGAGATTTTCACATGCCACGAGTAGAGAACGGCAACACAAAAGTGTTATTATACCGATAGATACTCAAAATTGCCGTAAAATCCAGGAAGTACCAATAGGCAGAATTCTAAAAAAACTCGGTATAAATACACTAAGATACGGCATAATTCGGATACATTTTGCTCGAAAACAGCAACATTTCAAGAGTCTATCTGCTTGAGATTTTCACATGCCACGAGTACAGAACGGCAACACAAAAGTGTTATTATACCGATAGATATTGAAAATTGTCGTAAAATCCAGGAAGTCACCAATACGCCGAATTCTAAGAAAACTCCAGTCTAGATAATGACAAGCAAATATGCTATTATACCCTACGACCAGTGAATAAGACCCACGAAACGTCTAGGCAACTAAAACCGCCGTAAAATCCACGAAGCAGCAATAGAAACAGCAATAGAAAAAATCGTAAAAACCCATTAGACGTTCCGAGCGTAGAAGTAAAGCATCGAACGAACTTGCGAAGTGGGACAGACCAATTTGGTAATTCCCGATCCCGTATCAAGTTCAGAGATCACGCCGCAACTCGCTGAACGTGAAAAAATGAGCCCCGTGCCACACGCAACCTCGTCATGGCTACCGAACGAAGGCAGAGCAGCTCGGCGATAGAAAGAGCAAGCGAGAGAGCTTGTCGACGATCGATTCGTAACCGTCTCGGCGCCGCGAAGCTCGAATATTAGAGCACAAAAGTTACGCAGGCCAGAAGAGCCCCTAACCCGTATCGATACCTTCGACGTTCGCCCGAACGACTAGATCCGCACGCCACAACTTTCCTCCGCGATGCAACTTCGAAATCGTCGAGCGCACTACTGCACAATCGATTCGTTAACACTCGCCAGCGTAAAACCGTCCGTTCCGACGATTAGTCCCCGCACGACCCCGCATCAATAATTAGGGACGTCAACAAACGGCCGGGAGCGGAAATACGCGGCGAGGCCCCTTGGCTAGTCTTTACCTCTATCTCGCGCTATCGGAAATTGCAAGACACGACGTGGTCGACCTAGAAAAACGCTGAAGACGTTGCGAGGCGACAACGGACCGGCGATTGAGCGACGAAGCCGTAAAGTGTTAAGGTGCCATGCGCCGAGTGCGGAGAAGCGAGCATGCGAGAGGTCGAGTGGTCGGATGACGAGGAATTTAGACACACGCGTGAACGTCACTGACACGAAGAGCGTATCGTAGAGCCGTCGACGCCGGCCGGTGTCTCTGATCGAACTGCGAGGGTTGTTCGACGGTGGCGCCATCGAAAGACGCTAAGGGTCGCCGCCGTGCGCGCGACATGCGTCACGACGCTGTCGCCTTCGATCGGCCGCCATGTTTTTTTTACGCACCTTACTAACCCCTCGAAAACATTTCGCGCTGAAGCCCCGTCTACTTACCTGTCTACCTGCCTCGCTGCGCACCTTCTATTTCCCTGGCCTCACGGGTCTCAGCCACTTTCCTCCGCCACCCAATGTCAATAGGTTGTATTTTTAACGCTCTGCCCCTCGCCGTCTTACCTTTGCTCGGACCTCCGCGGAAAGCGATCGTTCGGAAGTAATCGTTCAAACAATTTCGCGGCCGAGGTACTTTTGCGTTTTGCCCTCTGCACGCGTTTTTTCGATTCCGAGCTGCGGCCTGCGTGCCCTCGCAAAGGAAATTGCTTTGCTCGGGAGAGTATCGGCTGGTAAGGCGCATGGGGATGCGAGTTTTCCCTTGATACGCTCGGCTTTTTAATTCGAGGGGATGGGAAACGGGGAAAGTTTGTGGGAACGGAATTGAAGTGTTGCCAGACGGGTGTTTGGCGCTTATAGTAATTTGTTAGTAATTTATTAACGACTAACGACGCGTTACTGTCGATCAACGATAAAAAAATCATAGTGCTGCACCTTCGCTCGTTACATCAGCACCTGTCGACGATACACGTTGCGAAACGCAAAAGAAGACGCGTCGATACAATGGACGTACCGCGAAGGCTAATACTGGGAACACCATCGTAAACGCTATCTCGTGAACGACACTACAAACTCGGCATACTCTTGTCGGTAAAAAAAAGTTCGTCGTGCGCGAATGCCGAAAATATCAATCCCGACGCGGGAAACGGTAAGTTACCTACAGGTCTGTAAAAACATGCGCACGCACGGTATACGAAAACGGTTTGATGTTGTCTCGTGTAGTTGACACGCTTCGATGATTTGTGGACGATATCCTTGCGCCCGCAGACAGGATCAACCAGCTTTGGGAAGACAAGTGGCGAACCAAGGAATCTGGGACGATCAAATTATTCCTTTCTTGTCACGTGAAAAAAATAACGGCACTGGATGCCAAGGGCGTTCAGTAACTGGATATCGTGTTGGTAAGTGTCGACCATGTTTCGCCGATCGGTGCTAAAACGGTGATCACTATCAGGGCGGCAACGAAGAGAACGATCACGACGAAATATATGCCGAAGATAAGTTTCCGTATTCCTGAATGCTGTAAACATAAAAAAAAATAGAAATTAATCGTTTGGATACTAGAGGTTATTCAAAAAATCTTGTCGAGAAATACTAAGTAGCGCGATAACGCTTGCTTTAATTTATGTCGGAAAACGTCAAATGGGGCAACAGCGGTTGTGTTTATCAAATAAGTATAATTTAAAGTAATGAAAATTAGAGACAAAATGTTTTGTTCACGTGGTTCACACCAAAACAGTAACTATGCGCAGAAAATTCAGAAAATCTTGTCGAAAAGTACCAAGCAGGGCGATAGCGCTTGCTTCAATTTATGTCGGAAAACGTCAAATGTTGCAACAGTGGTTGTGTTTATCAAATAAGAATAATTTAAAGTAATGAAAATTGGAGACAAAATGTTTTGCTCGCGTGGTTCACACCAAATCAGTAACTATGCGCAGAAAATTTAGAAAATCTTGTCGAGAAATACCAAGCAGCGCGATAAGCGCTTGCTTTAATTTATGTCGGAAAACGTCAAATGGGGCAACAGCGGTTGTGTTTATCAAATAAGTATAATTTAAAGAAATGAAAATTAGAGACAAAATGTTTTGTTCACGTGATTCACACCAAAACAGTAACTATGCGCAGAAAATTCAGAAAATCTTGTCGAAAAGTACCAAGCAGCGCGATAACGCTTGCTTCAATTTATGTCGGAAAACGTAAAATGGGGCAACAGCGGTTGTGTTTATCAAATAAGTATAATTTAAAGTAATGAAAATGGGAAACAAAATGTTTTGCTCACGTGGTTCACACCAAAACAGTAACTATGCGCAGAAAATTTAGAAAACCTTGTCGAGAAGTACCAAGCAGTGCGATAGCGCTTGTTTCAATTTATGTCGGAAAACGTCAAATGGGGCAACAGCAATTGTGTTTATCAAATAAGTATAATTTAAAGTAATGAAAATTGGAGACAAAATGTTTTGCTCACGTCGTTTACACCAAAACAGTAACTATGCGCAGAAAATTCAGAAAATCTTGTCGAGAAATACCAAGCAGCGCGATAGCGCTTGCTTCAATTTATGTCGGAAAACGTCAAATGGGGCAACAGCGATTGTATTTGTCAAATGAGTATAATTTAAAGTAATAAAAATTGGAGACATAATGTTTTGCTCACGTGATTCACACCAAAACAGTAACTATGCGCAGAAAATTTAGAAAATCTTGTCGAGAAGTACCAAGAAGCGCGATAACGCTTGCTTTCATTTATGTCGGAAAACGTCAAATGGGGCAACAGCGGTTGTGTTTATCAAATAAGTGTGATTTAAAGAAATGAAAATTAGAGACAAAATGTTTTGTTCACGTGGTTCACACCAAAACAATAACTATGCGCAGAAAATTTAGAAAATCTTGTCGAGAAGTACCAAGCAACGCGATAACGCTTGCTTCAATTTATGTCGGAAAACGTCAAATGAGGCGACAGTGGTTGTGTTTATCAAATAAGTATAATTTAAAGAAATGAAAATTAGAGACAACATGTTTTGCTCACGTGGTTCACACCAAAACAGTAACTATGCGAAGAATAATTATCAGTAAAATTATGCGCGTATCGCTAATAACGCATCGCGATAAAATTAGTGGGACTTTTCGACATAAAATCTGAACAGCGCCATCGCGCTGCATGGGATTCAAATGGTTAAGTATTACGAAACTATATGGATTTTGTAACTTATCGAATCATCTACACGGTTACGTTAAAAAGTAAAACATTTTATGAACAAATCGCAGTTTTGTGTGTAAAGACGAGTATACTCGTCGTGAAAAAATGGCAAAATTCTGTCTAAAGACAAGTGTATTGGTGATTGTGTCTTCCTAGCCACACGCAATACGTGCAAACACTTTAAAAGCGAGCTGCAAAACTGAGAAGTTACATACAAAAAGTTTACGCGCCATTGATAATTAAAAGTAAGTTAAAATGTAATAGCATGTACCGTTACAGTTAACGAGTATTTTATTTTCAGTTGTACTGCTTACTGTTGAGATGCGGCACCATTTACTTTCTTTACATACTGTTACACGCGTTCATATTTTAACACTCGTCAGAACTGTATATTTTTTTTAGTTTGAGTAAAACGAGTTGATTTTTACAGATGTTAAAAGAGTGCCTTCACTAAATGTTAATTTTTTAACACTTGTCAGAACTGCATATTTTTTTCAGATTGAGTAAAACGACATGATTTTTACAGATCTTAAAAGAGTGCCTTCACTAAATAGAAAGAAAAAAATCTTAAAAAAATTGCAATTTACAGGTATTACGGACAAGAACGGCAAAAGTTATTCTTTACAGCATTTTTATCCGAGCCTGTAATAAAGATTGTAATAATTGGAATCGTAGATTCAGGTCAATTACATACATGTTGAACAATTAATACAAATTAAGTAATATTTCTACCAGTTACAAGGAATGAAAAATACTGAAAATCACAGATTTTCAGTATTTTCCACCTATAAATATAATGAGTCTGAAAATGTGTACACCCTTCGATGTCTAACGCTTGTTTCTGCGTGAACCGGTTTTATACACATATGACATTTTTAGCATGAACATAACTGACCTAAATCTACAAAACGTATTGTGGCAATTTTCATTAGAGGCTGAAATAAAAAACTTGTATAAAACAATTTTTTCCAATTTTCTAGACGTCCTTTACATGTGATCTAGCTAAAACACCTCCAAAGTGGCCGAAAACAATCAAATGATCTTGCCCATTCTTAACAAAATGATTCCATTTCGGAGAGAGTTAAAATATTAATGTAACTATAATTATAATTACACAATTTCATGTAATTTATCCATAAACTTAATACAGGCGGCCCTCGACTTTCGCACATTCTACTTTCGCACAATTCACTATTTCGTACACTTTAAAAAATTCAACTTTTTAAGTCCCTGCGATTGAAGTAATAATAAAATACGCAATGAAAGTGTGGAAGAAAAAGCTGATAAAAACGTTAAGACTTTGACAATTAAAAATATGAATGAAGCCTTCATGCATCTTGAAAAATGTTTGATTATCATGGAAGAATGTGATCTCAATGGAGAACATATATTTTAAGTACGTAGGGCAATTCAGAAAGACACAGCATGTTACAGAAATCTTTATCAAGAAAAGAAAAAAAGGATGGTATTCAACTAATTCTTGACAAGTTTATAAAGAAAACACCCGGAAGCACTTACATACGCCTCTTTAACTTCATCGTGTATACATATTGATAAATAAATACTTTGAAACACAGTTTTTCGTGTATATTATTTTACATCCTTCTACTTTCGAACATTCAATATTCGCACACACTTTCAGGAACCAATTGCGTGCGAAAGTCGAGGGCCCACTGTAATCGATAATTGGTACCTATACATTAGAAGCAGAAATAATTATTGCATGATATCAGTTTAACACTTTAAGGACCGCGCACGAATTTTCTCGGGTTTACTACACGCTGTCTTTAGATGTCAGTTACTTTGATACATTGTGTATATTTTGTCTATTTAAATATTTACATCAAAATTCAATGTATTAAACTCGATTGCCTTCATGTTTCTTTTTGGCAATTTGTAAAAACTTTAAAAAACATACTACAAACTCTAATAAAATTTACTTTTAAATAACATTTTATAATAACTTTTTTAAATTATTTTTTAAACAATTTTTTTTTAAATAATACCTAAAATGTATCCTATTTTACAATTTCTATCAATTTCATACAAACTTATTTTTTAAGTAAAAAAGTTATGATAATTATTAAAAATCATACATTTTTTTAATAATACCTAAAATACTTCCAATTATACAATTTCTCGAAGTTTCACAAAAATTGCTTCGTAAATAACAAACATATGATTTTTTGTAACGTACAAGTTTTCCAAAAACGTATGACTCGAGGCGTATTTCTTACCATTTCTTAGCGGTCCTTAAAATGTTAAGACGACATTTATGTCTGTATCGATAAAAAAAATTGACTCTCTACTTAATTTATGTAGGTTTATAAAGTAAAACGCAATTAAACTATATTCTTGACTTACCGGTGCGTCTTTTCTCGTATCCGGATGAACCATCGATCCACGAGCGTGCATATCCTTCATTGGAAACGAGTTTATTCTCTGACTGGCTTGCCGATCAGACGCACATCCGACAAACTGCACCAAAAACCCCCATTAAATTCTGCACGTAGCATCAAAACATTCCAAGATCAGTACAAGCTACACTTACCGTGAGAATAAGATGAGTCAGGATATGAAATACGACGTAAGCGACTAGAATCCAGTCAACCCATTCCGGTAGTTTGGCCTTGTTCAGTCGGACCGCAAAGAAAATCGCGATTACTGCGCAAAGAATGAGAACATTTCGCGTAACAGTTATGAAAGTAGGAAAGTTGTAAACTATGAATAAGAGGCGAGGCTACTGAAGGTCAGGTTGTGAAATACCAAGGTTTAACACTTACTTCCGCAAATCTGCGCCGCATTGCCCACGAACCAATGGGCCCAATTAAAGAGTGGTCTACGTGGGGCTCCTGGGTGGGGCCTCATGGCCGCCATAAATGGTTGAATAAAGCATAGTATTGTCGTGACTAAGCCCAACGAGGCGTGGATCGTTTCCTCGCTCCATTCTTTCAGTTCCAGGAAAATGATTACGAACGCAGCTACCGTTATGGACCAAGTGAGCACCATAAAGAATCTATGCCACTTGGAGGAAAATTGCTACTGTTATTATCGCTGGCTTGGGAAGAGTATGCGGGACATGAGTTACCATAAAAATGTGACCGTTTTGCTACAAAGATGTGAAAAAATGGATTATCTTTTAATAATTAATAAGAATTCAAGTTTTCTTCTGTATGTATTTGAATTTGACGTGAATTTTATGAAATGATGCAATCTAAAGATTTTTACAACTATTAATAATTTTTTTTTTTCATCAAAAACACAATTTAAAAAATTGGCATTTTGTTATAAAAATCAAAAATTTACATTAAAATTTTTATTTTAATTTTTCCGTTTTACTACAATGATGTTAGGATTAAAAGTGTATTTTTAGCGGGCTGAAAAAATGGATTATCTTTCAATAATTAATAAAAATAAATAATATTAAATAGTGATTTAATTCTTTGGTCTCCGATACTTTCGCATCATTTTCATTTTGCACAATTCAATCATATTCTGTAGTACTTCATCACGTTGCGGTTTTTACCCCTTAACGCACAGTTTTTTTTTTTAAAACCGGTCAAAAGAAATCAATTTTTTTATGTAAAATAACACAATTTAGAATATTGCCTTGGTAAAAAATTTAAAAAATACAAAAATAATTAAAATTTTTATTTTAATTTTGGATTTTGATCCACATTGGAGAAAAGATTTTTTGATCAAGAAAACTGGGAATTTAAAGAAAATGGCATCTTGTTATAATTCTTCAAATTTTGCATCCAGCCCATTCGCTTTTCTTTTTCCGTTTTGCTAGAATGATGTCAGGATTAAAAGTGTATTTTTAGCAGGCTGAAAAAATGGTGCATCTTTTATAATTAATAAAAATTCAAGTTTCCTTCGTTATGTATTTAAATTCTACGTGAATTTTATGAAAAAATGCAATCCAAAAATCTGTGAATGCTATTATTGATTTTTTGATCAAGAAAATTGCGAAATTAAAAAAAATAGCATTTTGTTATAATTCTTTAAATTTTACATCCTGCCTATTCGCTTTCCTATTTGCGTTTTGCTACAATGATGTCATGATTAAAAGTGTATTTTTAGCAGGCCGAAAAATAGATTATCTTTTAATAATGAATCAAAATTCAAGTTTTCTTCTCTATGTATTTGAATTTGACGTGAATTTTATGAAATGATGCAATCTAAAGATCTATAAATACTATTAATGATTTTTTGATCAAGAAAACTGCGAATTTAAAAAAAATGGCATTTTGTTATAATTCCTCAAATTTTACATCAAGCCCATTCGCTTTCCTTTTTCCATTTTGCTACAATGATGTCAGAATTAACGTCGACTGCCATGGCGGTCATCGGTGACCGGCGCAAAAGGTCTCACGAACAATTAAAAAAATACCCAATCGGTAGTATTTATGATTTTTAAGTGCAATTAATATTAAATAGTGATTCAATTCTTTGATCTCCGATACCGTTGCATTATTTTTATTTTACACAGTTCAATCATATTCTGTAGTACTTCATCACGTTGCGGTTTTAACCCCTTAACGCACAGTTTTTTTAAAAAAACCGGCCAAAAAAATCAATTTTTTTTAAATTTAAAACACACAATTCAGAACATTGTCTTGGCAAAAAATTTAAAAAATACAAAAGTAATCGAAACTTTTATTTAATTTTGGATTTTGATCCACAATGCAGAAAATAGCCGAATATTGCAATGTTCCACGTACATCGACTTTTTTATCTTTCTTCTCAAATTGCTATTTCGGAAAAAAACATATTTTTATCAGTAAAAATATTTATTTGTACTTTTACAACATAAATAATGATAATACTAGTATTTATTTTAAAAAATTATTCAAAGTTTCTTTTGTGTGATATATTTCGAAGCAAAGTGCAACACATATTTCAACTTTTCTTTTGGTGGAGAATTTTGATATACTACGCTTTTGTTCCATGGAAAAAGGCTATATTTTATTCTTGAATAAATAAGTGTTGTAGCTTACAGTCCCATGTAAATGACAAATATCAATCAAATGATTTTTTTCTTTGCTTCCACATTGTTATTTTCAATTCTCGATTATATTCGAATGTGAAAAATTATAGCAGCATGAAATACAGCGCTGCTCGAATTATCTCGAGCGTACAAGTTAAGGGGTTAATATAGTAAAATTCGCATGGCAGTCAACGTGTTAAAAGTGTATTTTTAGCGGGCTAAAAAATGGACTAACTTTTATTTGTTAATTTCAGTATGTAAGCTACACGTGATAAGACGCTTCAGGACGGAATTCGAGATGTTAACACATTCGCGACCACTGACATAAGTTCACGTCTTTGTATATTCTACTCCTGGTGGCCGCTGATGTGAATTCACGTCATTTTAAATTCTACTCTTGATTGCCGCTGACGTGAGTTCAGATCCTGCAATTTTTTTTCTCGATGCTACAACATTAGGCGTTTCCGATAATAACCGCTATCTCAGCGAGACAAGAGAGAATGTCTCAGTTGGTTCACTATATATTAGCCGGCACAATCAAAATATCCAAAAAAACGTCGTAGAGTCTGCAAACTCGTGAAAAATATCGTGACATTCCATATAGGGTAAAGTATGCAGTGATTGGCCCTTTTGCGTTCATGAACGAATATCTGAAGATCACTATAGGTATATTTTTATTGTTTTGAATGTCAGTCTAAAGCGCATTCTATATGTGACCGTCTTGCAATACAGAATTCTTCTGTAAATTGAAGGCAGTGATTGAATATCTGAAGATCGCTACACGTATCTTTTCATTGTTTCGAATATCAGTCTAAAGCGCATTCTGTATGTGACCGTCTTGCAATACAGAATTCTTGTGTAGATTACCTGTGATTAATAACATGCTGTGAAAGAATTGTTACAGATTTCTTAAGAATAAGAGGTAAGTGCTTAACGATATCTTTTAGAAAAGACTAGTAATTTGTAATACTTTTGCGGTCTATATAGTATTTCTGAAAAAATATATGATTTGTATGTGATGTCCCGGTTTCCTAATTCGTAATCACCATATTCGTAGCTATGGATTTTGACAGTAATTGACCACTGATAGATTTAATCAGTTTAATCGCGTAAAAATCATTGTAATTCAATACCCATATGCTGCATGGAAATCGTCTTATTTGCGGTTGACCACTGATAGATTTAATCAGCTTAACCGCGTAAAAATCATTGTAATTCAAGACCCGTATGCTGCATGGATATCGTCTTATTTGCGGTTGTCATGATGTGCAAAGGCTTCTGTGTTTATCATTTCTATGTTTTTTATGAGCATAACTAAAAGGCGCACCGTATCGCATTGATTGCATAACCGTATTTCATTTTTGCGCTTTTATTTCAATATGCTTATACGTTTCAGCGTGGTGCTACCGTCGAAAATTATATTCGATAACATTTAAAGGTAATACAGTAAAACTAAACGCTTAAATATTTGTCATTTCTCACAAGTTTACAAGGTGGTCAATGACTGTGATTTCTGCGGTCAATCACTATGAATTGGCAATATTAAATGTATCGTTATGTTATTAATGAATAAAATTTTGTTTCTGTTTCGTTACAGGCTGAACATGTTTTTGTAACATTTTTCTGTCCTAATATGCTAAAAAATAAAGAATGCAACATTACACGTTTAAGTTATACGCCTTTCATTCAATCACTATTCTTAAGTGGTCAATCACTGTATACTTTACCCTATATGTAAATTAGGCAAGGTTTCTTTATGCAAAAGTCATTATTTTTCGATTTATCACACTACCTATAAATATTAAATTTTGCTTTCATGCGGATTTTCCAAAATACCTGTAATATAATGCTAAATAAATTCAGCACAATAATAACGAGTGGTCTATTGTCTCCCTATGAAGCAAGTATACAAATTATAAAAATCGTTTTATTTTAACCAACACGTAATTGTAACATTGATATTTCAAAACAAATTTTATCGTTTTTATCCTTGCTTCAACGATACAAGTTTGCGGAAACCACGTTCAGAACTTTATTATTTTCGCCGATACTCAGCATTAGAAACCGAAAAAACTTGCCGGTCGCGAATGTGTTAAGCGACGTCTAGAGAATGTGTTGATGTATTTCAGGATTTTATCTCGCTGGGGAAAGTTTAAACACTTTATTTCGAAATTTTGTTATTAAACCTGGTTGGTACGATGTCTTGTAACAGCTTAATTTTGTTCATTTGGTCTTTTGTAAATATATTTGCAAAACGTGAAGCTATAGATAGATTCTGCGTTAAGCAATTTCATATCTTGCAATCTATTAATGTAGAAAAAAATAGAGTAATATGCGATGTTTACTTTCTCAATTTTGGTGACTTTGCAAACATTACTTTCTTTTTCGTTCCACGATTGTTATTATACTTGTTATGTTTTCAAACATTTTTGACACTTCTGTTTCGAATGACTGAAATAGTTAAACCGTATTAACCATCCAACTTCTTTTTATGCATGATTTTATGTGATGTATGTTTTTATATGATTTTATGTAATGATATTATATTTAACTACTGTATCACATAGAAATCCTTTCTTGCCACAGTATATAAGGTGTTAAAAAAATATTGAATATTTTACGGCGTGTAATACATAGCGTACTGCGTAAAAACGCCTTAATAAAGATAAGTCGGAAGATTAACCATTTCTGAGATATAAACATTTCTATATGCTAGATCAGAATTAACTTACTGGGTTCTATCATCGCATGCGGTGTTTACCTTAGTGTTTATAAACCGCGTTTGGCGTGTCTTCATTCAATTTCCATACAGCAGATTTCGTCGGAAATAGGTCAATCGTCATCAACAAGTGATTACGTTACATACAAATTACATTAGATTTTGGTATCACGCAGTTACAAAGTGCTGTGCTGAAGATGTTAGTATGTCACTCTAATGAAGATGTGGCAGACATGCATTTTAAGTATGGGCATGCTAATAGAAGCGCATTAGAAGTGCAACTTTACGTCGCAAAGCTCACTAATCAAATTCATACTTCACTAATCTTTTTCATGCGCTGTTTCAAAATATTCACTAGCGTCTTCGTGAATCAGACTCGATTACATGTAACAAAACTCTGGTAGATCTAGAACATTATTGACGCCCAATACGGAGAATCGAATTTTAATACGTTGACTGCCACGGTGGGCACCGGTGACTGGCGCAAAAGATTTTACTAAAAATGCCAAAAATTTGCAATGAAGCCTATTTGCAATCTTCCAACAACTCTGCGTTACCTTCATGTTGCACGATTTAATCATACTCTGCAGTATTTCATCGCATCGTGGTTCTAACCTAGCAAAATACGCTTGGCAGTCAACGTGTTAAAGATTTTTTTTTTAATTTATTTGTAAAATATAAACTGCTTTGTACCATAACATTAAATAATTTCGTTGATTTTTACAAGTAACAAGTATTCGAATTCAGAAGGCCATTCATTGATGCGCGCTATTCTATTTATTGAATTTTAAGGATTGTAGAAGGGAATTTCTCTATGTATGGAAATTGAAGCAGGCTACGTGGAAAACCTCCTGTAAAGCCAGTAATAAGCGAATCATCCTATGATCGTAAAAAAGTTTCTATATCTCAGAAACGGTTGACCTTTAGATCGATATTTCTCAAGGCTTTTTTTATTCTAAACGTTCTATGTACCACGAAAATATCGAGCCGGTTTATTTAATACCGTATACATGTAAAACATTTCCTAAAAGTGACATAGGTAGTTTAGAAATTATTCACGCAGCTATGTCTCCGAAAAAGATAAACACGCCGTCAAACATGAATTTCAGTATTTAGAAGTATTTTAACACTTTGCCGGCCGCTGTCATGTATACGTGACTTCTTCTTGCCAAACGTTATCGGCCGCTATCACGTACGCATAACTGTTTTTTTCTCCAGTGGTGATGCTTAATTTCCATGTTTGTGTAGGGAGATACATTCTTGCAAAGCAATGTTTGACGAACAGGGACTGTAATTTCACCCGTCTTGCCCTCCCAATTTACCAGATTGTGCTTTATTGAAATCTTTACCGGTCGCATCGAAGCGGTTGCTTGTTTGGCTAGTTTAACACTATCTTTCGCTGCCTTCGCATATCGGAAGATTACGTTAAATTTATTAAACATTATAAAATATCCATCGAAATGTCATACAAAGGGGAAATATACGCTGATCCGTTATCAGACGTGGAGAATAGTTCTGATAGCGATAGTGATAGTGATTTGGACAGTGGGAGCGATATAGTTGTGAAACGATTCAAAAATAACTGAAGATCCTGAGGGTTACATTTTACTTAAAAAAAATGTAACCCTCAGGATCTTCAGTATCTTAATTATACAATAAAAATGGTGCAACAGTTACCGAAATGTCTTCTTTAATAATAATTATATTGCAACTACTTATGTTACAAACGATTGCATAAATACCACCGTTGGAGAGTAGTCAAACGAGAAAAAGGGGTGCCTATGCGAAAATAACCGACCGATTTTCACGATTTTACTAGCTTTTGGAAAAAGGTTCATAAAAACCAAACAAAAAACAATATTTACATAATTCAAAAAGCAGTATATTAAGGACGAAATAGAGAATAAAACAGTGACACTAATTTCTCTATATTAATTGAAAATTATATAAATACCGAAGGTATAAATGATGGTGAAGAAAACAAAAATTAAGTTCTCTCTTACAAAACGTATTTGCACATACGAAAAGTCATCTTTTAATCATAACTTTATATAGACCATTTATTACAAAGTATGTACTTTGCATTTCCAAAATATTTTGTAACAAAGTATATAATATTGCATAACAAAAATAAAGAATAACACCAAGATACATCGTAAGGGCTGGACGGATTATCTCTTCCGAAACAAGTAATTGTTATAGGTAATGTAAAGTTAAACCTAAAAACTATTTTTTTTAATTCGCTCCTAATGAAATTAGAGCATTTATAACGTAGCATAAATTTATTTTAAGATAAAGTTCTCTCGCAATGCGAATAGTAAGGCGCTATTGGATGCGCAACGATATATCGTCGTTGGCACTTTTCGCAAGTGTTGCATTGCGTCACATTGAAAAATGCGGTCAATTTTAATATTTGTCTCCGCCAAAATTGATAACGCATCATATGCGTCATAACAAAAATTTGAGATATGTTAATTATTGACCGCGTCAAAATTGATGACGCACCGTATGCGTCACGTCAAAAAATTTCAGAATTTTTAATAGTGACCCACCGTATGCGTCAAAATGAAAATATTATCAAATTTTAAATTCGCCGCCATTCAAATTGTTGACGCACCGTATGCGTCAAATTAAAAATATCCTCAAATTTTAATTGTGCGTTCAAATTGTTGACGCACCGTATGCGTCACACTGAAAAATGCTGTCAATTTTAATATTTGCTTCCGCCAAAATTGATGACGCATCATATGCGTCATAACAAAAATTTGAGATATGTTAATTATTGACCATGACAAAATTGATGACGCACCGTATGCGACATGACGAAAAATGTCAGAATTTTTAATAATGACGCACCGTACGCGCCAAAATGAAAATATTGTCAAATTTTAAATTCGCCGCTGTTCAAATTCTTGACGCACCGTATGCGTGAAATTAAAAATATCGTCAAATTTTAATTTTGCGTTGAAATTATTGACGCACCGTATGCGTCACACTGAAAAATGCTGTCAATTTTAATATTTGCTTCCGCCAAAATTAATGACGCATCGTATGCGTGAAATTAAAAATATCGTCAAATTTTAATTTTGCGTTGAAATTATTGACGCACCGTATGCGTCACACTGAAAAATGCTGTCAATTTTAATATTTGCTTCCGCCAAAGTTAATGACGCATCGTATGCGTCAAATTAAAAATATCGTCAAATTTTAAGTTTGCGTTCAAATTGTTGACGCACCATATGCATCACACTGAAAAATGCTGTCAATTTTAATATTTGCTTCCGCCAAAATTGATGACGCATCATATGCGTCATAACAAAAATTTGAGATATGTTAATTATTGACCATGACAAAATTGATGACGCACCGTATGCGTCATGACGAAAAATTTCAGAATTTTTAATAATGTTGCACCGTATGCGTCAAAATGAAAATATTGTCAAATTTTTAATTCGCCGCCGTTCAAATTGTTGACGCACCGTATGCGTCAAATTAAAAATATCGTCAAATTTTAATTTTGCTTTCAAACTGTTGACGCACCGTATGCGTCACACTGAACAATGCTGTCAATTTTAATATTCGCTTCCGCCAAAATTGATGACGCATCATATGCGTCGTAACAAAAATTTGAGAAATGTTAATTATTGACCGCGTCAAAATTGATAACGCACCGTATGCGTCATGACGAAAAATTTGAGAAATGTTAATTATTGACCGCGTCAAAATTGATGACGCACCGTATGCGTCAAGTCGAAAAATTTCAGAATTTTTAATAATGACGCACCATATGCGTCAAAATGAAAATATTGTCAAATTTTAAATTCGCCGCCGTTCAAATTGCTGACGCACCGTATGCATCAAAATAAAAATATCGTCAAATTTTAATTTTGCGTTCAAATTCTTGACGCACCGTATGCGCCACACTGAAAAATGCTGTCAATTTTAATATTTGCTTCCGTCAAAAATTTGACAAATTTTAATATTTGATTGTATTAAAATTTATCACGCACCGTATGCGTCATGACGAAAAATTTAAGAAATATGAATATTTAACACGTTCGGCACTAAAAGGGTTAAGTAGTTTTGAAGTAGGTAGTATTTTAAGTAGTAGTAAGTAGTTTTAAGTAATTTTTAGTAGTAGTATTTTAAATTAGTATAAGTATTTTAAAGTATAATAATACGTACAGCGAACCAATGATCCTTTCCACAAAGTTCCGAACTGAGCCACGTTTGCCGATAATACCGAGCAAGTAGGATACCGACGGATGCAGTTCCGATCCAGGAAGCTATCATCAAAGCTCCGTGCACGCGAATAAGGATATTGCTTGCTGTCGTGTAGCCGCCGACGTCTGACAGCAACTTTGCGCCACCCGTTACGTCGTACGCCAAATTATGAAACCCAACGCCGCTGGCTAAAAGTCACACCAGTTCAATTCAAACCTCCTCTTCATTATTTCTCCGTCTACTTACGTTTTGCTTCCTTTCCCGAGGCTATTAGAAGATTGTACGGTGTGTTGACAAGATCGAACTCGCGACCTCGAACGACACTCGTTTTCTCCCGTGAAAACCTGCAGTAGATTCTGTCGTCGTCGGCACGACTTTCTTCCAGCTGAACGACACCTTCTTGCTAAAAGTTGAATGTTGGATTAGGTAGGTGTGTTATTATACATATTTACATTTATATATAATATAAATATATTTATTGTAAAAACATTCATACCTAATATTATATATTAATATTATAGTACCTAATATAGATACCTAATATTAATATTATATATTTATATTTATATATAAACTATACATTTTTATGACTTGTTGATTCATTAACACGTTAACTGCCGTGCGTATTTTGCTGCATTAGAACAGCGATACTATGAAATACTACAGCGTTTGACTAAATTATGCAAAATGTAAATAATGTGCGAGACCAAAGATTTGCATCACTATCATTGGTGACCATCACGGCAGTCAAAGTGTTAACGAAAACGGATTTGCAAAATTTAGTTGCGTAATAGAGTGTAAACAGATCTGGGACAAATACCTTTCAATCTTTAATTTTTTTGTTTCCTCTATGTTTGATTATCTCACATACTTTTTCAATTGGAACCTCTTAATATCGATGCGTTTAAATACCATCTACACATTTTCAGCTATGACTTAGGCTATTAACTTTCAGCTATCTCTTTCAATGATTGTGTCGTGTATACTCGTTATGAAGGGATGGCATTTCTTTCTTAAAGAATTCACATATGCGATTTGAAGCGAAATTTAAATAAAACAAAAAACATATTTGTAATTCTAACACATGTTAGAATATTTTATCATAAAGATGCATCGACAAAAAATAATCAAACACAATATGCAGTAATAAATACACATACCAGGTACGGAATATAACGGAATTGTAGACTGCGTATATGTAAAGTACACATTTTTGTGACTTGTTCATTTATTAACGTAAACGGATTTGCAAAATTTAGTTGCGTAATAGAGAATAAGCAGACCTGGTACGAATACAGCTTTTAATTTTTTATTTTTTTGTTTCCTCTATCTTCGATTCTCGTAGATACTTTTTTTTTATTGGAACTCTTTAATATCGGGGCGTTTACATACCATCTACAGATTTTCAGCAATAGCTTAAGCATTTCGATGATTGCGTTGCGTCATGAAGCGATGGCGTTTCTTTGTTATAGAATTTATTCTTTTGTTAAAGAATTCGCATATGCGACTTAATGCGAAATTTTAATAAAACAAAAAGATATTTGTACTTCTAATACATTTTAGAATATTTTATCATAAAGCGGCATCAACAAAAAAATAATCAACCACAATATGCAGTGACATATGCACATACCAGCTATGGAATATAACAGATTAAATTTTTCATTTATCATTTTCCTTTTCCAAATATTTTATCTTTTACTTTTTGTTAGGAATTAATCAAAATTCGAGTTTTCTTCTCTACGTACTTGAATTTGACGTGAATTTTATGAAATGATACAATCCAAATATCTGTAAATACTATTAATCATTTTTTTAACATAAAAACTGCCAATTTAAAAAAAAATGGCATTTTGTTATAATTTCCTCAAATTTTACATTAAGTGCATTCGCTTTCCCTTTTTCGAGTATACTCATCACCGTTTAAAAACGATTAAGAACACAAGTGCACGTTTTTAAATTAAAATACAACACTTGAAGGATTAAGGGAAAGTACCCTTTACGTATCATTTTTATATAAGACGTATAGACGCGCGATTATTTTATACATCTATTCTGATAACGCCAAATTTTACACGACCCTACTACGCTATTTAAATTTTCATTAGTAAAATTTTTGTAAATACAATTTTATAAATAAATTTCCAAAATAATTCGTATTTTATATTATACTTACCATGGGCAGACGAATATTTGACTTGCCAGCGTTCCAGGACATGTGCAACGTGACGACATCGTCAATATTCACACACTCAACTACACTGTCATCACCCTGTAATAAAAAAAGCAAAATGGTTAATAAAAAAAAAACAGTGAAATACGTCATTAGACGGAGTAATGTGAGTTACCATTTTGCTGTCGCTTGAAAGTCCCACTGCAACGTATTTCCCACCGATCGTTTGCATTTCGAAGATGTACTGATCGCCGCGGACTAACACTGCGACCATTACGACGCAATTTTTTCGGTCAAGACATCCTGATGGCGTGCCGAAGCAATTCTTCACCACTCCGCAACCATCGTATAAAGGATCATTCGCTTTCGTCTAAAATGACGTGAAATTCTTCGTAATAAAATATCTTTTAAATTATACAAAAATTACAAAATTAAAAAATAAAAAAATATCTGTCCTAATATCGCACGAAAGCATGAAAAAGTTGCAGACACGAAAGACGAGTCAGCAAAAATGACGACTACAGCCTAAAAATCTGTTCAATAAGCAAAAAATATGTGTTTGACAAATATTCATCTGAAACCAAAATAATTTGTAAAAAATGCAGTGAAACCGAATAAGATGTATATCTATATAAATATAACTTTAATTTTATTTATTTTTTCATAAATAATTTGACATGTGTATAATGTTGAGTTTGGTTTACTAATTAGACACATTGAAAACTAATCTTTCAGAAATATGTTATATGAGAAAAAAGAAGTTTTGGTTTTTTAAGTTTATAATTATAATTATATAAAAATAAATTTGGATCGAAATATTATGAAAGTTCTTCACCTTATATACATTCAGGAATAAATTAATCATTATCTACGTTTAATCATAAAAACGATAACTTTTTTAATCACCAGTTATTTTCACCGAGTGTGCTAGGAATCGTTAACAAAAAGTTTCAATATGTTTAGTGTTAATGTCCTAACTAATGACGGCTATGATTGCTATGCATACTTTTGCTTAAACTAAACAGTAATAATGGCTATAGTTGTGAAAACTCTATTGAGTTGCGGGCAAATGCTGTAGCTTTTTTTTTTTGGGGAAATTACTTATGAAAGACACCCCAATACTTCCAGCGACAAGTGCAATTAGTGCCAACGATTTTTTTCGACTAAAACCCCGCCGATCGCCGTAATTCCCTACACCGATTTCTGATGGGCTTTGTGTTCTCCTAAGAATTTCACCGAAACCCATTCGGCGCCACGAGTCGAACTCGCACATTCCCAACAGAGATCCAGAAGAGATCTCCGATAGACCACCCGGGGTAAAATGCTATAGCTGTCATGTATACATTTGGTTAAACTAAACATTTTTGCATTATTACTTATTTCTTTAGAGAAGAAGGTACAATACTAATAACAACTACAAACGCAATTTTCTGTCCAGCACATCTTGCATTTTCTGATAAACATCTGACGGCTGTAATCGTCATAATTGGTTCAAATTATTATAAATAGTGTTGATTGATCCTTACAAGCATTTTGCCTAATTTCACGAAACAACAGCGAAACATCGAAAAATGTATTTCTGAGACCGATATAAAAAAAAAAGTGTACGGCAATGTGTTAACACATTGAATGCCATGGCGGTCATATGTGACCGGAGTGCATCAAATACCTATAATTGTAAAAGTTGAATGAAAATTCGCTAATTAGAAAATGCTTTGAAATAACATCTGCAATATTGAAAAATTAAATGTTTTTATTAAATCAAAAATTAATTATTATCGAATCTATCATCTACCGGTGCAATGTATTGAAGCATTTTAAACATAAGTGTGGCTTGTTAATGCAATCTTGACAGTATTTAGTGACCTTTTTGGTTCGATTTTTTGAACTTTGTGTTCCGAAGCTTGCAACATTTTCTTGGTAATATTGTTTACATAATTTGCATACCAAATACGTTGGCCCTTCCTTCTTTTGCAATACATACGGTATTCTTCTAAATAACGAAATTAATTATTATATTGCCATTAAATACACAGAATACTAAAAATATTTTCGTGGTGTTCTGAACTAAACATGTGATTTTAGCGTCACAGTCAACCTGTTAAAAGGCATGAGACCGACAAAAATGTCAAGAACAACCGAAAAATATAGGCGTTAACATTTCTCAATAAATTAATCATGCAATAAATATGCGTTGCACCAGAATACACTGCAGTGATAAAGTTTCTTATCAAACATTCCCAGATTTCGACACCTAAGCGGCAAAGGATTTATCAACGGTTCTCAGTATATTGAGAAATACCCGTCTGCACTTTTATAAGAAACAATCACCTCGCAGTAGAATATTTTTTTTTATCCAAACTTGTTGCGTAACAGATGAATTTGCTTGTTTCATGTCAACCAACTTAGAAGAGTAGAATTATTAACCCATTTGCATCACTTGGCGGAATAATCCGCAAATAAAAACTGACCATTATCACCG
Organism: Cryptocheilus praepositus; assembly: GCA_033815515.1. Taxonomy (NCBI): domain Eukaryota; kingdom Metazoa; phylum Arthropoda; class Insecta; order Hymenoptera; family Pompilidae; genus Cryptocheilus; species Cryptocheilus praepositus. The sequence continues at coordinate 196,814 of JAWWQZ010000177.1, read as the reverse complement.
GGAGCGGATAAATCCGCACACAATAATTTTTGTTTTCAGCTTATCAGCAATCGTTAAAGAGTCTGTACGATAAACAAACAATAAAGAACTTTGTGTAAAATATTATTTTTCTTACTTTTCTGGTTGTAAGCTCAAAATAATAAAATATTAAAAAAAATAATAGATAATAAAATTTAACCAAATCAGGTTACCATAATGAATTACAGTTCGGATTCGGATTCAAGCATAGAAATGCAAATATCCCATAAGCGTAAACGTGCCATAGCTCTAATAAATAGTAGTGAAGATCACCAGCCCGATAATATTGAAACTCGAGATTTCTTATGGGGAAAACAAAATTGTATGCCAACATTACACGATTTTACTGGCGTAAGTGGTGTAACCATCAACGTCAATGGAATGTCCAGGCGCGATGTTTTCGAATTATTTTTCAACGTGGAACTAGTCCAAAAAATAGTTCTGGAAAATACGAGGAATATACAATAATTTGAATAGCCCTATAACACTATTTCTGATGAGAATAAACACTAAAAGTCGTCCTTGCGCATGCTGGTATCGGCAACGTTTAGCTGCGCATGTCGGATTTTTGAGTAAGATTGCGGATTTAGAGCGATGATGCAAATGGGTTAATTATTAGATAAATTATTGAATTATTTTAAATGAATTATTAACCCTTTTCGGACGCATGTCTGCTCTCAGACACCATAGCCTTTTTACCGTTCCGGTAGTACGTCTGCTCTTAGACACCAAAACATAAAACCGTTCTAATCATATACTGTATTCATACATGTATCAGTATACAATTTATCTGCACAAATATAAATATCTACAAAAGCTGTTATTTCTCGCTCGACATGCAATACGCTGAGGTAAGCCAGTCGCCTCTTGTGCGTAAAGAAATCGACACGGTTCAAATCGACACGAAAACACTTTGTAAAATTCCAAATAATATTTCTAAAATTATATTTAACTGTAATTAGGCATTCCCGTTTTTACAAATATTTGAAAATAAGTAGAAAAATTAAGGGCGGAAGACGTCAAACAAATTATTTTTGCAATACTTGCAGTCGAAAACCAGGACTGCACATTGGAGACTGTTTTGAAAAATTCCGCACATTGCAGAACTATAGAATATAATTTTTACAAACAAAAAACATTAAAACATATTATTCTATAAACATATAAATAAAGTTAGCATAAGTATTAATAAATCTTATTTATTCTTCATAATCCTGCATGTTAAGTATCACTGCGCTTTCAGCGGAAATTAATTCCGACCAGTACGATACCCATGTCCAAATTAAATACGTCCGAAAAGGGTTAAAATAAATAATATTACGTAGAATATTTGTTTCCGATCCAGATTTGTGAGAGTGATTTATGATTATTGCTTGCTGCGATCATTTACCTCATATTCGACAGTTGGTGTGTAATAAGGCGGTGTAGTCGTTCGCAGAGTGCTGAAAGGTGTAGGCGAGGTCAATACGTCAATGGATCGTTTTAGTACTGTCACTCTGGGGGATTCGATGCCGACCCAATAAGTCTCGTAGTCCTGAGCAAAAGTCGAGCTGTGGAAAAAAATTAACAACCGTTCGTTCGCTTCTTACGTCTTTTTTTATCATGTCCGCAAGCGTACAAACAGGATCGCAGAATTCCGATGAAAAAGTAAACGGCGAAGAAGAATGTGTTTGTCTCTACAGTCAGTCATATTGGTATTCAGACACTCGTTAAAAGAAATAACTTGTTTCAGATTATACAAAACAACTTGTGTGTTTGTGAGATGTTAACACTAGATTGCCCAAGGCAGTCATTTTGACTGTTTTTTAATTTCAATTAGCAAAACAATTATGAAATTGATGACACAATTTCTTAGAATTTCACTTTTTTATAACATATAAATGGGTTTATGAATAATTGTAGTTACTTCCGCCTTCCTTTATTTTTTTATATATATATGTGTTATACTTATATTCCCCAAAAGCAGTCATTTTGACTGCTTGGTAAATTTTAAATAATCAAAAGATTTTTATTTATTGAATTGAGTAAATTTCTTATATGACCTGTCCGGCTTTGTATTGAAATATGATGCATGATAAATTGTCGATTTTTTTTTTTGTATACTTGATAAATGTCAGTTGCTCAATAAGCTAAGGTAGTACTAGTTATTCGAATCTTTATAAAGTGTTGTTCTAACAAGTTGTTTATTTTATTTCTTTTGCGCCCTAACTTTATGAAAAAAATGTCGCACAGAAATGAGTTATTGGAAAAGCTAACGAACGTAAGTGAAGAGTGCTCCGATATAGAATCAAATGCAACAAATTCTGAACTATCATCTGAAGATGAAGCGGATTATATTCAAAGTGAAACATCTGACGCTGAAGATAGTGATGAAGAAATCGACACAATGATGAAAATGAAAATCATCAATATGCCCAGGAAAAGGTTAAAACTAGTTCAGATTCTGATGAAGAAACATGAAAATACGTTTCAGGAGGTCGAAACAGCTGCTGATGGTACTGTGTGGACAAAAATTGACGAAGGTGGTATTCCTGGAAGGATACCATCTGCTTGTATTTTCAAGAGTTGAAAGGGCCAACAGGTTACGCAAAAAGGAACATTGTGGCAGATAATCTTATCAGTGCATTATCGTCGATAATAGATAATTATATTATCAAACATATAAGAAAGTGCACAGAAGAATGTCGCCGAATTTACGGAACGGTTGGGCAATATCATTACCGGAAATATTTGTGCATTTATTGGGATTCTATATGCTCGTGGAGCTTACGAGGCAACAAATTTTTAATTGAGTTATTTATGGTCAGCGAAGTGGGGTCCCGAATCTTTTAGAAAAACTATGGCCAGAGAAAAGTTCAAGCAAATCCTACGATTTATTCATTTTGACAAAAGAACCGAATGCAGTAGGCGCCTACAATCAAATAAATTTGCCTTGCTTTCGGAAATATGGGTTAAGTTCATTGAAAACAGTCAATATGTACAGTTAATATTTACTAATAACCTGTTATATAACTGTAAGTAACATAAAAAATATTAAAAATTAATTTTAAACAAATTTCTTTACATATTTGTTATTTTTTCACAATGCAGTCATTTTGACTGTTTTTGGGCAATATAGGTATACAATAAATCTCGGGCAATCTAGTGTTAAAGATGTGTGGTCATTATGCGATAAACATAAATAATATCGAAAAAGTTGCAATTCAAAGAATTTACGGAAAAGATAATAAAGCCGAACTTCAACCTTTTTCTTATTTAAGCCAGACATTAGCAGATGAAAACATGTTTACACTGATTACATTTATATACCGGAAGTCTTGAAAATTTTTAATTTTCAGTATATTTCATTGTTTGTAGCTCATAGAAACATTCCTTGATTTCGATGAATGTTCAGCGTGTATATTCTATATATATATATAATATATATGCACATATGTATATATATATATATATATATATATATATATATATATATATATAATTGACATAATTATTATAATTGCGTATAATTGACATAAATCTACAAAATATATTATTTAATTCTAGTTACACACTTAGACAAAAAAAAAAATTGTAAAGTCTTCGCTATTTCTTCGTAAATCTTGACAATTGCAATTTTTTCAAAACTTTTTCCACCTGGAACCTAATAAACACACTCTCCTCATACTTGAACAAAATTTAAGTCGTCTTGCTCAACTTTAGAAAAGTCATTTTGTTTTAAAGAGCGTCTGAATATTAATGTGAATAACTGTATGTCTTTCTTCACACGTAAAGTAAATATATTGTGTGCGCGCGTTTTCGCAACATATAGACGCAACTTACTTAAAGATTATAGTACCCTCATAATTCACGGGCGCTTCCCAGTCGAACTCCAGATTGTGTTTCTTTTCCGTGCTCGAATGAGTCACAGCATTCTGAAACAGGTATGAAAGGATAAGGAAAAACGATGTTGTTTACTGCATCTTAAAATAAATATCGTAGAAAAACCAGCGCGTATAAAACGAACGATAAACGATAACATGAAAGTAACATGGTCAGCTACAAATTTGTAATAGTACACAGTATGTCGAAAAAATAACGGAACTTTTTAAATTTACGGAAAACAATTTATTTAAAACAATATATAATTTTTTATTATACATTTACATCTCTTAAAAGAATATATAATGTGAAAGCTGTATGTTTCAGTCACAGAACGCGCCGACGATCATTGCTATCGATCGAAGGATCGTTAGGTTATAGCGCTTAAAGTCAGAATACCTTTTGTCACCTCGTCACAAAAACACGATGAAGCAAAGAGCTTATATTAAATTTTATTTCTAATTCGGTAAAAGTTTTACAGAAACATTTGAAATTATGAAAAAAGTTTATAGTTGTAGGATCTCAAATACAGGGTCCTCTAATTGGCGATGAAAGGTTACCTATGATCCTCAATTATTATATTGATGTATCATAGGTGACGAGTTTGTTGAATTGTGTTATTTAGTTGCTGACTAGTCAGTTGACGATAAGACGTAAAGACGAAAAGGTCAAACGACGAAAGGACGAAAGACTAGGAAATAAGACGAAAGTGTCTTGATTGTGTTGTTATTGTTTATAAATAATATACTCTCTACTTTCACGTATTTTAATGCTACAATGGTGATGATTTCTTATCCCGTAAACGTGTGTTCGAGTGATAATAGCTCGTTCAGGACGGACGTGATTCTTTGAAAGACGACCCAAAGCCAGGAGGGACGAAAAAACAAAAATTGCGATGAGTTGGTAGAAAAAGGGCGTGAAATGATCGCCTACGATGCAAATTCCACTGTGAGATGGATAGCGGAGGAATTAAATACGATCAAAGACATGGTTCACGAAATTTTAAGGAAAGATTTAAAGAAACGGAAAGCCTGTGCTCGATTTCTTCCTCACACCTTAACATGTTCACTGCCGTGTCATCCGTGTTCGGGTGACGGCAAAAAATTTGATCAGACCGCGTCATCCGTATTGGGGTGCCGCTTATTTGAGTATTTACAAGATTAGTTAGTAGGCATTTCGAAAGATATTCCACAGGATATGATAAAACTATTAAATTGTTATGAAAGTAGCTTTAACCATTCGTCGCTACAGAAAAAAGATTTGTAAAAGAAGAAATCATTTTTGAATCGCACCCGCTCTCTTAGATACTTCGTTTTCGACGAAAAATTTTCAACTGAATGCATGTCCCAAAACGTTTCGTTCTAAATCTGCTTGTCTTTTGCTACGATAAGAAACCATAGTTGTAACTGAAAATGTAATAATCTTCTACTACAATGAGAAAGAATTCGCGAATGGTATGGCAGCGCGCGTGGCTTGTCAAAGATTTTTTTATAAACTCGCGTGTCACGCAACGTGATAACAAACAAGAAATCCATAACATTGTAAGAAAAACAGCCAAAGTGTTGTAACTCGTGATGAGAGTTTCAAATACGATCCTCAATTTTCCTCTCCGAAATCGAAAAAAATTGCGTTTCCAGAAGTGCCGAGAAAAGACAATGTTAACTTTTTTTTACCACCCTAAAGATATTATACTTCGGGAATTCGTTGCACAGGGTCAAAATGTCACTGGCGAATATTATCTGGGTGTTATGGAGCGTTTGTGGAAGAGAATCGTTGGTTGTTGTTGCACCCCAAATGCACCATCTGACAGGTCCGTCGCTGTTCAAACATTTTTGGCGAAAACGAAGTCTGTGTTCTTCAACATCATCCGTATTCCCCTGACTTGTCACCATTTGACTGTTTCCTGTTCCCGACACTCAAATTGGTTATGAAAGAAACGTTTTATGATGATGTTACACAAATCCAAAACGCCGTGACGAGAGTCATTGACGCGATTCCGAAAAATGACCCAAAAAAATCTATGGAAGCATTGGTTGAACGTGCCTAGCGGTGTATCGATGCGGAAGGGATGTATTTTGAATAAAAATAAACAAAATTGCCAAAATAACTAATTCTTTTTTTTTTTTAATTTAAAAAGTTCCGTTATTCTGGAAGCTTGCCGATATATTGTGTATAAAATTGCAACATAACTGACTGTTATTTTCTCGATGTACTGTGTATGCATTAATCGTTGTTAACGTGCAATGCTAATGTGCAGCATTCTGAATGACATCACTCGACTCACTTTATGCAATGCAATATACACAGTAATATACAATTATAAATAAATTTTTTCGAGTAAAGATACGAGATTGTTTGCCCTTCTGAGTGTCATGCATTTATAAGATGGACATTATATTCTTTTTTTTTTTTAATTTAAAAAGTTCCGTTATTTTCCGCACATACTGTGTATATTATTAACCATGTCGATGAATTTACTAGTGATTTATCAGATGAAAAAAATTTAAAAAGATTGACTTATTTGCGAAAATGATTTAAGCACAGAATTATTGTTAATATAATTGATTGCACCAATACAGATACACTGCAATGTGATCCAGTAAAATTTATAGATATTTCGTCTAATGAATCATGTTTCATCTAATGAATAAACTGCTTTATGGAATTCCACGTTTAAACGTTATTTTCCCGACATACTGTGTACGTTATGATATAGTTCTATGAAAAATGATAAACTCAAAGAAAATGATACATGTACGTCGTTACTGTTTATCCCAATTATCTAAACTACCGAATAATAACTCGGAAATCGTTAGTACAGACAAAATAGATACACTCATGTAAAACTGGAATTTCGCCAAAATATTTTTAATTTTATAATATTTGAATATATATTATTTTTGAGAATACAAGAAAAGTTTGATACAAATATGTCTGGTGGTTTTGAGAATAATCGGGAAGATGTGAGAAAAGAAAGAGAAAATGCCTCGTCAAACTGACTGGGGAAGTAACATAATGTTATGGACTGCATTTCAAAATATAAAAAGTCAGGAGTGTGTTTTACTGTGGACGAAACAGGTACCAAAAATGGCTAAGAAACCGTAGAATAACTTTTACCATTTATTACGTTAGTGGAAAGTGGAAACATTACTTTCTAGCAGAATATGCAGCCGTGCATAATTCAACTATAACGAAATAATGATTCCCGATGAACGAAACTCCAGTTTCATCCTCGACATCCCAAAAAGTCCCGATTTAAATCTAGTTGAAACTTACGGAATGTGATTGTTTAAAATGTGTATCATTTCCAACAGTTGGTAAAGTTGGAAGTATGGAAAATTACTGAATCTCATATGTTTACAGCACTTTTAAAAGAAATCCAAGAAAAAACGATGTAATAAGTTGTTAAAGGTGAATTCTTCTTTTGTGTTTAAATTTAGCTTTTCAAAAGACGTTGCTCACCTTGTTACAGCTGCATAAATAATGCGCTCTTGTTATTTTACGTACGCGTCTTCTTTAAACATTTAAATCAATAAGAAAAGCGGCATACCTTTTATTCAAATTCAACATTAAGTTCAAATTTTTCAATTGAAAAAAATACAACCGACGAGCAGTTAAAGGGACATTGATTTAAACACCCTTCAAAACAGAATAATCTTTTTAGAAATTTGGCAAAACGAATTTAGTTGTTTGAAATGTTGAAAAGATATGTTTACAAGGAAGATCTCTAAACATTGCAATTGATAACAACTACGAAAAAAATAAAGGTTGTCTTTTATCACTTTTTATCTGAGCTGATGATGGAAATTTGAATATTAGATCTTATATTTATACATTAATTATATGCATATTGAAAATTTCTTCAAAGTCAATTAACGTTTCCATGAGATAGGAACAATGCAAAAATTACAGATTTTCGTATCTCTGAGTCTATAAATGCAATAAACCTAAAGATTTTTATATCTTCTAATGCCTGTAATTTTCAATTGTATTTTCAGCATTAACCGACTTCAATTATATTTTCAACACGTACCTAGCTAATTTAAATCTAAAAAAAACATTACTGAAATCTTCATTAGAAACTTAATTAAAGATAGGTACTGTTTAATTAATCACTGTACTTTTTAATAAAGAAACTGTGTAATTAATAAATGTATAACATATCTACATCTATAGTCAATGTGAAAAATAAGCATTTTTGTAACAGCACCTGCGTATATATAAAACGCATAAATAACAATAAATAAGTAATCGGCATTTTTACTTGTATAATTTGACATTTTTTTTTAAAACTGTTTGCACCCTTCTAACGTCCCAAGGAAATAAAAATTGTTTTGACCGATTTTAAAAGTGTTATTTTGTTTTAAAGAGTGTGCGAATATAAGTATTCATTGTATATAACAATAAAATCTTGGTAATCCATAATAGTAACGTACGTATGACATTGACATTTGATCCCGCAAGTCTACAAAACTGCATACAGTCATACTTGTTAAGGTACTTTAGCCGCATGTCAAATATAGTATTAGGTCTACCGGAAAGTTCTTGTTAGTAATGTAATTTCTTCGCCATTAACGACGAGACATTTTTCAAAAGACAATCGTAGTCATTTTTAAAACTAGAATCATTAGTCTGGCTAGTGATCATAATAACGACGGTTTTATATTGTTCAATAAATATTATCAAATATATAAACAATGTATTATTTTCTTTATTGACAAACTATTTTACTTTCCAATAGACTTAATATTATCTATCGTGGTTATTTTACTTATACAGACTCTCGAGTTAGCATATTTATTATATCATAACGACTGCGACAACAAGCAAGACAATCGTAGTCATTGATTGACCACTGATAGAAGTACAAAGATTAGTCATCCTATTAATTGCAACTCATTAATAAACGGTTTTCACTTCTAGTTCTCAGATAAGTTATTTTTCACAATATAATAGTAAATATGAGTGGTCCCTTTATTGGTCAAACTATTTTATTGTTAATCGAATTAATGTATATGCTTATTCATATGTTGCAAAACCACGCGGTTCATTTTCAGGAGTCTGTATAAAAACAATCTTTTTTGTCATTATGATAAATTAAATAAATTTGAGATATGACGAATTCCAATAATTATAAGTATTATTAATAATTCGGATATTACAGAGAGTTTTTAATACTTTAATACAAATATGTGTCAGAACCACGTGGTTCATTTTCAGGTGTCTATATAATAACAATCTTTTTTATCTTGATGATAAACTGAATAAATTTAAAACACGAATAAATATTATTCAAACTCATTTAATTCGTTAAAATGTTAGAAAAAGTTCTTGTTACACAGACTCTTGAAGAGAAAATCTTATAGTTCGGATACATGGGTTATGTGTATAAGTTTGTTTGATTAACAATAAAATATTTCAGCGAATTAAAAGGGCACATTTATACCAACATATTGCTCAAAATTGGGCAATTTTACTTATAAAATGTTCAAATTAACAACAATACCCGTGTGAACTGTCAACTCAATCGATTGTTCCTTTATATGTTCCACAAAGCAACGATCTGATTATAAATAATAATAGCCTAAAACCTGCTCAGTTGACATTACTAAATAAAGTAATACGCCACTTTTATGCTCGCTATAGATCGTGGATAAAAGGAAACAAAACGTGGTGTTTAAACGTAATTTCTATTCCAATTTTAATCTTTCGTCACACTTTATAACCACTATAAATTTCAGAAAATATTTAAAAAGTAAAATTGTGTTTTTATGTACATTTATTTTTTCTCTATAATATTTTATTTCTATTTATGATTTCTTTGCAATATCTTTCATTTATTTAACATCCTGCTCGTTGCCTTTGAATATGACACACAGATTGTTGTCGAACCATTAGGGTTTTCGAGATGTCTGATGAATCACTATGTTGTTCAATATGTAATTGGTCGTGTAATGTCACGCTACGAGGAAAAGAACTCTTTTCCATAACGTCATTCACATCTACTTAATACATTGACGTCGAACGACACATATAGGCGTCTTTGGATTTGCCGCACTTCCACCTTGAAATAAATGAATGAAACTCCATAAATTCAATCACTCTAAGCGTATTTCGTACCAAATATTTGCTGAGATCAAATAATTGAATATGTTTGCAACTTCTTGTTTTATTTCGAGATTATCGACAATGGAACTGCATTTATGTTTGTCCGGGAACTCTCTACATGTGTCATACTGCGAAGTACAACTACATCTCGTTAATTGTTTTTAAGCGTACCCTACAAAATTTACGAATAAACTTACGAATTAACCAATACTAATAAACAGAGAGTTAAGACGAGAGTAAAATAAGAATTAACTTTAAGGCAAACATGCAGTTTTCGTTACTAGACGCACAGAAAAATTCTACATCAAAAAATAGCTAGAAAAAATCTAAACAAACTGTGACTTATTACTTTAACTGTGCTAAAACGCCATAACGATGCATAATTTATTTTAATGAATATCACAAAGAAAACCTGTAATATGCTATATGTTTCCGTATAAATCGATTAGAAATATTTATGTACGGTTGTGTGTATTGTTACGAATAAATACCTTCGTTACTCTTAAAACTCACACAAATATGTGGCAGAGAGAGAATCAGAGAGAGAGTAGAGAGTCTATAGACACGAAAGTTTTGTTAGAATGGTACGTTCTTATAAAATGCAAATATCATATTATAATCACATTCTTCCGGCGTAACACCGTATCATATTCTAATAGTAATATCATATTCTGCTGACGTAATTTTGTAGCTTTATAATATTTAATGTTTATTTCTATACATGCGTTATACGCATAAAACAGTTAATAACCGTAAATGATAGCGCATTAAACAGTGTCAATTATTATGCAACCCCGTAATCTCTCAGTTTTCCCAAAATACTTTGAAAAGTATTAATTGGTTACATAGTTACAGTGATTCTTTTAACATAACGCAATTGAGCAAACTTTTCCGATGCCAATATGTTAGCACTAAACGTAACAAGTGGGATCAAATGACCCCCTTCAAAATTTACTTTAAAATCGTGCATTCATTGTCATTTTTTTCGCTAATTTAACTTTTTCTCAATTCGCATATTATGTGATTATTCAATTTCTCTCTATAATAAATTAGGAATATTTGTCCGAAAATCAACGTTTATTTCATAAGGTGTCAAGTAACACCTCAATGACAACTCATGGTAAGAATAGGTAGGTGTAAAGTACCGGTACGTTTAATGTTAACAGTTTGGGTCTCAAATGGGTCTCACATCTTTCAGAAATTCCAAAACTTTCTTCATGAACGTTGTTGGATATGAACAATAGTTCTTTTCCAACTGTCAACGTAGCATCTCTTCAACGTTGACTGTTTCAAGAAATATAAAAATGGATGTGTAATAAATAAAGAATCTATTTCAACAACAATATAGGGTAAAGTAGGCAGTGATTGTCCGTTCTGCGTTCGTGAACGAATATCTGAAGATCGCTACAGGTATATTTTCATTATTTTGAATATCAGTCTAAAGCGCATTTTGTATGTGACCATCTTGCAATACAGAATTCTTGTGTAGATTACCTGTGATTAATAATACGCTGTGAAAGAATTGTTACAGATTTCTTAAGAGAAAGAGGTAAGTGCTTAAGGATATCTTTTAAAAAAGACTGGTGAATTTGTAATCATTTTGCAGTCTATATAATATTTCTAAAAAAAATATGTGATGGAATAACCTCACTAAAGGTTTTGTATCCGTCCCGATTTCCTAATATCGTAATTATCCGATAGTACTAGGGTGGTCAATCACCATATTCGTGGCAATGGATTTTGACAGCAATTGACCACTGATACATTTAATCAGTTTAATCGCTTAAAAATCATTGTAATTCAATACTCGTATGCTGCATGAAAACCGTCTTGTTTACGGTTGTCATGATATCCACAGACTTCTATCTTTAGCGTTTCTTTGTTTTTCTTTTTATGAGCATAACTAAAAAGCACACCGTGTCGCATTAGGTGCATACCCGAAGTATTTCATTTTTGCTCTTTCATTTAAATATGCTGATACGTTTCAACATGGTGCTACCGTCAAAAATTACATCCGATAACATTTAAAGGTAATACAGTAAAACTAACCGCTTAAATATTTCTCATTTCTCACAAGTTTACAAGGTGATCAATAACTGTAAATAACATGATCCATGACTGTCATTCCTGCGGTCAATCATTATGAATTGACAATATTAAATATATCGTTGTGTTATTAATAAATAAAATTTTGTTTCTGTTTCATTGCAAGCTGAACATGTTCTTAAAACATTTTCCTGTCCTAATATGCTAAAAAAAATAAAGAATACAACATTACACGTTTAAGTTATACGCCTTTCATTCAATCACTATTCTTAAGCGGTCAATCACTGTATACTTTACCCTATATAGAATGTGAAGCTAAATTAGGTGAAAAAGGGATCAGCTCACGTATAACAACAATATCATAAAACGTACCTTTATTCCGGTAATACACTCGACAGGTTTGGCGAGGTTAGGTATGTTGGCAAACTGGCCAACATATTCACCAGTCTCAGCGTCTCTCGCAAGAATCATAAAGCCTTCATACGCCAGACCTTGAGGACTTCCTAGTATGAGGCGAACTCTACCTTGTCCAGCGGCTGGTAGCACTTGGTAGGGCGGGGGTGATGCTTGTATAGATCCACCAGGATGTCGTGGTGTTAGATCAGCACATGTTCTCGGGGGTGCACCTGAACCGTATGCCAATGTTTCACCCACAAACAGACCGAAGATGCTAAGTACTAGCAAGTGTAACACCCCCATCATCCTATTGAACATCGACGGATTTTGGTAGGCAGGTGATCTTCGACGGCTTCCGCTCAATTTCCACCTGAATAGATAATGACAAATTTTTAACTAAAACATGTCAGGTTTATGTAACAACTTTCGTAAAATATTCGCAGGTTGTGTATTGCGAAAATGGTTAGGTAGTTTGGAACAGAGAAAATAAATTCTGCCATTAGGATGTAATGACGTTCGCAAAATATTCGCTAACACTAGAACTACCGCACCAGTCATTTTGGCTGGTTTTACAATTTGATTTAAATATTTCTACTTTATGTTACATTTTTTTTCCGAAATGGTATAATGACTTTTGTGGTGATAACTAAAGGAATGGTAAAATATATGTTTTAAATGTTTTATTTATTCTGAATCAAAATAAATTGATACTATGGTTACTTATACCAACAGCAGTCATTTTGACTGGTATTTATTAAGGCGTTTATTTAGATCTGAAGTCGTAAAACATTTGAAGATTCTGTTAGGAATGTGTTATTGTTTTGTTTTGGAATTTGCTCGCTTACCACATCACAGTATTATATCAGGCAACATTGTAAAAACAACCATCAAATAGAGAAGTTACTGCATTCAATCAGTGCGTTTATAACAGCCGCTGGAAGACCATCATGCTCTTGTTCATATAACAATACATTCAGTATACGACACATTATTTCAATTAGTGTAAGATGAGAAAATAAATACAAATATTATATACTCATTTTTATAATAAATAGTTTTGTTTTAGTCTTTCTAAGCCCTGAAAATGGCAAAACGATTGAAAACTTGTGAAGTATTGCAAAAATTGAATGATATACCAAAGGAATGCTCTGATATAGAAGATGGTGAACTTTATGACTGTGAAGATGGACCAGAAAAAAATGAAATTGAATCGTGGGGTATTGACGATAATCTTGTTGATAGTGACAGAAGTGACAATCATGATTTAGACAAAGAATATGTTCAGAAATCTTCAGAAAGCGAATGTGAAACTAATTCGAATTTACGTAAAAGTAGATGTGTTCGAGTGTTTTCAAGTTCTGAAGATTCTAATGAAGGTATTTTACTAGAATCACAAAATGAAATAGCTGCAGACGGAACTATGTGCGAGGAGCATTGTGTTTACTAATGCGTAAGGGATAATCCTAACTCATTAAATGAGTTAATAAAACCAAAAATGTATTACATAAAACATGGATTTCCTTTTGTAAGAAAGTAATGAAGCAACAAATTTAAAAATATTCTGTTATTAAGTATTTTTTTAAGACCAGTCATTTTGACTGGTTTTGGTAGAAGTAGGTTTGCTGAATTGTCGGTAGTTCTAGTGTTAATAGAGGAGAAATTTATGAAAAATGAAGAAGCTGCAAATCCAGAAATTTAACGAAATCATTCGATTGTTTAGAACGATGAGTTTGATAAAGTACATTATTTTGCAAGATTACACACTGATCATAACTTTGTAATGCAGTTGATTAGAGAATGCCTGCATCAAAGTGAAAATACTGATCATAACCCATTTTCGGCAGATTCACGAAATATTCAAAAAATGATCATAAAGCATAAACGATTTTGCAAGGTAGACAATCTTGGATCATTTCCGGTCAATTTCCAGCTGAATAAATCATGACAAATTTCAAAATTAAACGTGTCAAGTTTATGTAATAACTTTCGCAAAATATTCACCGGTTATGTATTATGAAAATTGTTAGGTACTTTGCTGCAAATTTAACTAAACTAAAAAGCTGCAAATACAGAAATTAAAAAAATCGTGCGATCATTTGGAACGATGAGTTTAATTAAGTAAATTCTTTTCCGAGATTACACACTGATCATAAATCTGTAATGCAGCTGATTAGCGAATGCCTGCGTCAAAGTTAAAAAACTAATCATAACCCATTTTCAACAGATTCACGAAATATTGAAAAAATTATCATAAAACATTAACGATTTTGGAAAGTAGGCAATCTTCGACCGTTTCCGCTCAATTTCCACCTGAATAGATGATGACAAATTTCAAACTAAAACATGTCAGGTATATATAATAACTTTCGCAAAATATTCGCGAGTTGTGTAGTGCGAAAATTGTTAGGTAGTTTGGAACAGCGACTTTCTCAACTGTACGATCGACAGAACTTTAGTTATAAATCTATCCCGTAATACATTATGGAAAATGCTAAGAGAAAATAAATTCTACCATCAGATTGTAATCACATTCGCAAAATATTCGTGAATATAGGAGAAAATGATGACAAATGCAAAAGCTGCAAAACCAAAGATTTTAAAAAATCATTCGATCATTTGGAATGATGAGTCTAATTCAGTAAGTATATTTGAGTTTAATTAAGTACATTCTGTTCCAAGATTACACACAAATCGGTAATTCAGCTGATTAGCAAATGCCTGCGTCAAAGATAAAAAACTGATCATAACCCATTTTCGGCAGATTCACGAAATATTGAATATAGGTGATAACACCTAAATAGATGATGACAAATTTCAAACTATAACCTGTCGGGTTTATGTAATACCTTTCGTAAAATATTCGCCGATTATGTATTGCAAAAATTGTTAGATAGTTTGGAACAGAGAAAATAAGTTCTGCCATCAGGTTACAATAACATTCGCAAGGTATATGTGAATAGAGGAGAAATTAATAAAAAATAAGAGTGCTGCAAATCCAGATATTTTAAAAATTCTTTCGATCATTTGGAACGGTGAGTTTAATTAAGTAAATATATTTGAGTTTGGTAGGGTAAATTCTTTTGCAATATTACGCACTGATCATAAATCTGTCATGCAGGAGGATTACACACTGATCATAAATCTGTAATGCATTTTCGGTAAATTCACGAAAGATTCAAGAAGTTATCATAAAATATAAACGATTTTGGAAGGCAGGCGATCTTCGATCGTTTCCGCTCAATTTCCACCTGAATAGATGATGACGAATTTCAAACTAAAACATGTCAGGTATACTTAATAACTTTCGCAAAATATTCGAAGGTTGTGTAGTGTGAAAATTGTTAGGGTAGTTTGAAACAGTGACTTTCTGAATTGTACGATCGACAGAATTTTAATTATAAATCTATCCTGCAATACATCCTGGAAAATGCTAAAAGAAAATAAATTCTCTCGTCAGATTGTAATGACATTCGCAAAATATTCGTGAATAGAAGAGAACTTAATGAAAAATAGAAAAGCTGCAGATCCAGAGATTTAAAAAAATCATTCGATCAGTTGGAACGATGAGTCTAATTCAGTAAGTATATTTGAGTTTAATTAGGTACATTCTGTTCCAAGATGACACACAAATCGGTAATGCAGCTGATTAGCGAATGCCTGCGTCAAAGATAAAAAACTGATCATAACCCATTTTCGGCAGATTCGCGAAATATTAAATATAGATGATGACAAATTTCAAACTATAACATGTCAAATTTATGTAATAACTTTCGTAAAATATTCGCCGGTTATGTATTCCAAAAATTGTTATGTAGTTTAGAACAGAGAAAATAAGTTCTGCCATCAGGTTACAATGACATTCGCAAGGTATATGTGAATAGAGGAGAAATTAATAAAAAATAAGAGTGCTGCAAATCCAGATATTTTAAAAATTCTTTCGATCATTTGGAACGGTGAGTTTAATTAAGTAAATATATTTGAGTTTGGTAGGGTGAATTCTTTTGCAATATTACGCACTGATCATAAATCTGTCATGTAGGAGGATTACACACTGATCATAAATCTGCAATGCAGCTGATTATGCGAATGCCTGCGTAAAAATTAAAAAAAATTGATCATAACCCATTTTCGGCAAATTCACGAAATATTTAAAAAGGTATCATAAAACACAAACGATATTGGAAGGTAGGCGATCTTCGACTGTTTCCGCTCAATTTCCACCTGAATAGAGAATGACAAATTTCAAACTAAAATATGTCAGGTTTATGCAATAACTTTCGCAAAATATTCATGGGTTGTGTATTGCGAAAATTGTTAGGTAGTTAGCGACAGAGAAAATAAATTCTGCCATCAGGTTGTAATGACATTCGCAAAATATTCGTGAATAGAAGGGAAATTGTAAAATATGAAAAAGCTGCAAACCTAGCAATTTTAAGAAATCATTCGATCATTTGGAACGATGAGTTTGATTAAGTAAATATATTTTAGTTTAATTAAGTACATTCTTTTCCAAGATTACACAAAAATCGATAATGCAGCTGATTATACGAATGCCTGCGTCAAAATTAAAAAACTGATCATAACCCATTTTCAACGGATTCACAAAATACTCAAAAGTTATCAGACAACATAAACGATTTTGGAAGGTAGGCGATCTTCGACTGTTTCCGCTCAATTTCCACCTGAATAGATGATGACAAATTTCAAACTAATACATGTCAGGTATATGTAATAACTTTCGCAAAATATTCGGGGGTTGTGTAGTGTGAAAACTGTTAGGTAGTTTGAAACAGTGACTTTCTGAACTGTACGGTCGATAGAACTTTAGTTATAAATCTGTCCTGCAATATGTACATCATAGAAAATATAAAGAGAAAATAAAGTCTGCCATCAGGTTGTAATGACGCTTGCAAAATATTCGTGAATAGAGGAGAAATTTATGAAAAATGTAAAAGCTGCAGATCCAGAGATTTAAAAAAATCATTCGATCAGTTGGAACAATGAGTTTAATTAAGTAAATATATTTGAGTTTAATTCAGTAAATCCTTTTCCAATTAGTATCCTATTATTATAAAACATAAGCGATAACTGATAATAAACCAGAAAGACGTCATTATATAATCTACAACATGCCTTTTTCACGAAATTAGTGTCATATTGTAATACTTATAGTGCAATCGTCTTAACGTCTTTGTTATTATTGCAAAAATAACCAATCCAATTGATAGTTGATATTGCTTAAAATAAAAAGGCTTAAGCTCTCTTTATTAACTCAACATGTTTCAGAACCATACGACTCCCCCATCACGAGTCTATACAATTATATGTATGTGAAAAATATGCTAGAGTTATGAGTTACTTATCTTACAGAGACACTTCGGTGTTCTCTGTTTGTTTACACAGTACCCGATATAATTTATTGAACTTATAAAAATACTTTCCAATTCTTTACTTTGGAAAACCTTATAGATACTGCATAAATGGTTAGTAATACTATTATTTGTTATAACAAACTGAAGTCCCTTTTATTGCTTGTTTTGTTTATTGATTAAAACAATTCTTGCTCTTGAATTAACTCCTCAAATGAACACCCTCTATGATTTCGAAACATGTAGAACAAGAATTGTTTTAAGAAATAAGCTAAAGAACCAATAAAAGGGCTTCAGTTTATAATATGCTTGATACAGTGGATTGTTTCCAATACAATTCATAATTAGATGAATTGCCATCAGTGTTTTTTGTAATAGTCGATATTTACAATTCAACCAGTGTTGGATAATTGTAATGTTACTGTGATGGTAAAAGGACAGAGGAAAGGGAAACAGGAGAAAAGTTAAAAATTTTTAAGTTTGAAAAATTACAAATTTAAAAGTTAAAAGCTAATTTGTCCCTTGATGCCTAATTTCGAAACATGTAGAACAACGATTGTTTTAATAAATAAATTGAATAATCAATAAAAGGGTTTCAGTATATAATATGCTTCATACAGTAGATTGTTTCCAATACAATTCATAATTCAATGGGTTGTTATCAGCGTTTTTTGTTATAATCTTGACTTAAACTTTTTTTGTAATGATATTTACAATTCAAGCAGAAAACTGTATAGGAATATTATATCCTATGTTACCGACGGTGTGATTGCAACAGGACAGAGAAAAGGGAAACAGCTGAAAAATTAAATATTTAAAAGTTAAAAGCTAATTTGTTTCTTGATGCCTAATTTCGAAACATGTAGAACAACAATTGTTTTAAGAAATAAGCTAAAAAACCATTAAAGGGGCTTCAGTTTATAATATGCTTCATAAAGTAGATTGTTTCTAATACAATTCATAATTAGATGATTTGTTATCAGTGTTTTTTATAATAATCGATATTTACGATTCAACCAGGAAACTGTTGGGGATTAATTATCCTATGTTACCGACAGTGTGATTTTAAAAGGACAAAGAAAAGGCAAATAAGGAGAAAAGTTAATAATAAAAGATTGATCAGATCGCATGGAAACGCTTAACAACACAGACGTGTCAAGAAGACTAAATAGTGAATTAGTTATTTTAACCTTTTAGATACGACGCGCCACTATAGTGGTTTTCGCGGATGTCATTTTTCACGTTAGCTGCAGCAAATATATCGTTCATCAGACGTTTACACTAATCAAAAAACATTTTCAAACGTATTGTAAATCCAAAAAAACTACAATAGCGTTACGAAATTGTATGGTACGTTCAGAAAACGATATAAGACGAAGATCAAGCTATGTGTGTGAAGATTGTGACGTGGGTCTATGTGTCGTACCATATTTTAAAATATATAATACCCAATTGTATTCTTAATTATTAAAGGGAATTGTTAAACTTAGAGTATGTGCAATATATTTTTAAGAAAAATTGTAATTTAATCATCAAATACTTCTTTCCAATGTACTAGTGTAGAGAACCGCATTGTCCGTCGGACATTGCAGTTCTATACCGTTCCAAAAAAACAATTTTTTTTTAAGCTCAGTTCGCGTTAGACTCTGCCGTCCATGAAAATATCCACACGCAAAATTCAGCCGTACCTCAATGGTTAAAACCGTTATATTTCTTGAGACTTTATTCGTTTTTAACTGTATTTTAAACTTTGTTTCATTCAATAATTAAATTTGGTTTCAAGAAACTACAACAGCAACAAGGCTGTGTCAAATCATAATGCTTGAACCGTGAGCTATTACAATAAAATGGCTGTCAATCAAACGAACAATACACATAACTGCGGATATAAATTACACAGAGAGAACAGCTAAAACTGTCATTACTACCGGGGTTCACCGAGAAGACTAATATAAAAGTTACACAGCGTTATCAGAATAATTTACTGCGATGCATTATCAACATACTGTACTGCATACAAAATGCAAATATCCACAAGGACTGCAAAACATTGGCGCCGGGTAACGCATATGTGCGTCTTCAGACTTTTCACACGCCTCAAGATAAATGTGTAAAGCTCCACAAATGATTCAATATTTCTTCAGGGATTTTAGGACACATGTTTCACGAGGTAGAATAATTGAATATGTTTACAACCTCTTGTTGTGTTTCGACATTATCAACACTGGAAGTGCATATGTGTCACAGGAATAAGATACGTGTTTGACGTAGCTTTACTTAAAAATTCGTCGACGAACCTTTTACATGTGCGAATACTGTGAAGGTACATTTTGGCAAATGCTTTCAACGATATTATAAAAAATTACTAACATCGATAATACGGTAGCAGGACTACAATGCTGATTTTTTAATTGTACAAATAAAGATATTAGGAACTACTCATAATAACATTTCGGAAAGTGTGAATTATTACACAAAGAATATTAATCGAATATAAGAAATATATTAATTAGTTAGAAAGTATTATATTATATATACTTCTACAAACAATTAATATAAATTTCTATACATTTCTATAACCGATTAATATATTTCTTATATTCACACTTATATTCACTTGTACTCACACCTACTGGTTTGACATATTTTCTTCTACCATTAGTACCATCCGGAACAATCAAGTAATCTGATTTGAAACACCTGACCGGTGTTATGGTCAGTATATATATGTTCTCGACCGTGTAAATAAATAAATAAATAAATAAATATATATATATATATATATATAATATATTAATGAACTTACGACTCATACAAATCAGTACTTTTTTATTCAAAATTTAAAATAAAGTGGACCTTGAAATCTCCAAAACGCCTCAACCAAAAAAAAAAAATAATGCATCTAATAATGCAGACCTCGGAACCACACAAATATAAAAAAAAAATTTTTATACGATGCATACTTTAAAAATGAAACAGGTGAGCATGTTACGTGGGACACCCTGTAAATATATACGTATATATATGTATATTTATTTATGTATACGGTCGGGTACATATATATACTGACCACAACACCGGTCAGGTGTTTCAAATCAGATCACCTGATTGTTCCGGTTGCTCTTAATCGTTGAACAGAATATGTCAAACCAATCTTGCATAGTGTTGAGAGGCATATCATTTTGTACAATTAGTTTTTTGATAGGTCGACACATAAAGATTACATGAAGATCAACTGCGTAATTTTAAATGATATGGTATACTTGTTTATTTATACTGTGATAGAGTGTTTAAAGATGAGTAAAATTACTTGCCATGAAAGTCATTCATAGTCACTCAAGGTCAAGTGGAATGGAAGACATATTGTCTGAAAGCACTCTTCGAATATTGCTAGTACAAGTGTTCAAAACGAAGACCTTGAACACCGATACATCATTCGAAACGTGGCGGTATGGATAACACTGCATGACGAATTTAAATTGAATCTATCACAAAGCAACGTCACTTTATACCAGGTTGCTCAATAAGTTTTGTCGTTCGATAAGAAAAACACAATGTTATGGTTCAAAATACACTTTATTATTCAGTATAATCTTAAACATTAATGCACTTGCTCCAACGATCCTCCAATCTGTGGATCCCATCCCTTGAGATTCTGTTAGGTCTGCAAAATACGCTTCAACAGCCGTTATGACCTCTTCATTTGACGACAAACGCTTGCCACGCATACATTTTTTGAGTTCAAACAAATGGAAGTCGCTGAAAATCTTTGAATACGGCGGATGCTCAACAATTCGAACTTTAATTCATGGATTTTAGCCATTGTCAAAATGCTCTTGTGACACGGTGCGTTGTCCTGATGAAAAAGGATTTTTTTCTTCTGCAAACCGGGTCTTTTTTCACGAATTTTTTCCTTCAACTGGTCCAAAAGGTTGCAATAATATTCAGAATGAATTGTTTTACCAGTTTGCAAGTAATCCACAAATAAAATTTTTCGCATCCCAAAAAACATGCATTCTGGCCGATTTCTGGACACGAACTCGTTTCGAAGCCGAACACCCAGTCACAAAACTATTTAGCCTCTTGTTTTGATTTAGGATCATGGTGATAGACCCAAGTCTCATTCATAGTGATGAATCGACGAAAAATCCATTTATCCTTTTTAAAACGCTCCAAATGTTGTTGAAAAATATGTGTTTTTGTTCAATATTAATCACAATACACACAGCTTTTTAAAACTCAAAATTTCATTTAAAATATGATGACATGCCTAATGAGATTCTTCTGCAATTTCTCAATCTTGTTTCCAAAACCATATGCATTACTTTGGCAACGATTTCTGGTGTTGATGCGGTTTTTGGACATCATTATCGTCTTCAAGGATGATCCACGTTTAAATTCATCATCTTTCTACTGTTCTAATTGAAGGTGAACGTTCATTATACACTCTTAACATTCGTTCGTGAATTTCTTTGACAAAAAATAAGAATTTTATCACTGCACGATATTCTTTTTTCCATTGTCGAAAATACCACGGCGACACTAAATTTGTAAACAAAGAATGAATTGACTGATTGAAATGAACCTTCACATACGTTGATAAGAAGAGTGAACCAACAAAACAAAAACAAATTTGGACTAGTAGCAACGCCCTCAACAAAACAAAACAAAACTTATTGAACAACCTGGTACATTTTTTCATGTCCTCTCCGATCAATCTGGCAAACTTCGAATTCTATGTAAATGATGAACGTAAAAACGTTCTGGGACTTAAGTCTTACCTTCTGTGTGATAGCAAGAAAGGAACATCAACAAATAAATAATTGCAAATATTCGAGTGATATTGAGTGATCTTCATAGTAGTTCATTGTATCAATCTACAAACGCTCTATCAGAGCATAAATGCTGTTTCAAGAAACGCATTTCACCTACGTATAACCACCACGTACCCGCCTGTCAAAAAACTAATTACAGCAAATTATGTACGCTTCAACACTATGTCAATAAATTTGATCTCACATATTCTTTTTTTGCCAGTAATAGCAGCCGAGATAGTCAGGCGAACTCTTTATAATGTCACACCTAATATCTAAGTAACACATACACACACATTCAGTAGTTGGCTAATGTAATTTGTTTGTCATCGCCGCTTTTCACATTATGTTAAAAAACTGCCGTGATACTTTATTGTAATACTCCTATATAAGTATTACCTACTATAGTAGTAATATTTTTTTGCCACTACTTATTTGAAAATTATAAACTGCTATGTATCGTAACATTAAATAATTTCGTTGATTTTTCCATGTAACAAGTTTTCGAGAGTAGTAATATAAAGACATATTATAGCAATTTTTTCAGTTAACACGATTGAATGCAATGCTTCGCTGCCAATGGGTTAAGTTAATTGCAGTCACAGGAAAAATCCAGCAATTTAACAAAATAATGCAAAATAATGATATCCAAGAAATATTGGACCGCAGAGTAATAGTGTGACGATTAAAAAGCATACATTTTTTATTGAACCGCAACACACGTTTTAGTAGAACCGAAAATTTGAATTAAGGCGTACATATAATGCAAAAAACTTCTGAAAAAGGGGCCCGAAGGTTCCGAAACACATGCACTTTCACCGTCAGAAAAGCACAATTAAAATCAAATTCGACCAAAGCAGGCGTTGAAACAAGTTCATTACATCAACATTAAGTAAATGTTATAAATAAATCCACTATATAAAATGTGTAAAAATATATACGCACCGGTATTGTTGACAATGATTGATTTTTTTTTTCAATACAATCAGAATTCTTCAAAAATAAATAAAAGCCTGAAGGCTCAGGGAATTTTTAGTTGCACGATTATCACATTCATAAATTAATATCGCTGACTGTATGCATCGGAGTGTAACGCACAATTTGAAATAAGGAAAAAGTAGTCCGAAGAAAAAATAAATAAGCAAATATATACTTTTCGTTACTAGACGCACCAATTCTAAATCAGCAAATAGCTAGAAAAAATCTAAACAAATTATGACTGATCACATTAACTGTCCCGAAGCGCCATAACTGTGCATAAATTATTTCAATGAATATCACAAAAAAAACTGTAGTCTGCTATATTTTTACGTATAAATCAATTATAAATATTTACATGCAGCTGTGTGTATTGTTACGAATAAATATCTTCGTTACTCTTAAAAGTCATACAAATGTGTGGCAATGTATCAATCGCCTATGTATAAGTGACGCCACTTACAGACATAAAAATTTTGTTAGATTGGCACGTTTCGTATAAAGTCCACAAATATAATGTTCTTCTGCCATAATAGTGTACCTTTATAATATTTCATATTTCACGTTTTGTTACTATGCATGCGTTATTTATTCATCAGCAGCTCTTCCTTAATAATTATCCATCGCCCATCTCCTTCTCGTGTACATTAAAACACGAATCAGTGTATTTTTATTTTTTAGAATAGAAAACTGATTTGGAATACAAAACTGAAAATTCTGTTTTATTGGCTTATTTCTCATATAGTACTCACAATATACTTTGGAATCAGTCCTGCAGTAGCAGCCTAGGCCTACGTACCAAATAATAGCAATCATGTCTGCATAACATTCAAACCAGCAGCGAAGTGTACGCCACCGTACAAATTGTAAATAAATTCCTACCGCTTGAAACGTTTAAGCAAAATGTATTTGATAAATGCTCTACATGTTTTGAGGCTATCAAAGTCTATTCATTATAAGACTATATTTGTAACACTTTATAGAATTTGTAAAAACATATAAACTATTTTCAATCTTTTTGAATCTATAATATTTTCCCGCTGATATTTTTAATATTATAAAGTATCTTTTATAGAATTACAAAATTTGTGTGTAGCTTGTTAGAGGCATCATATTTTGCAACAAGCTTACCAATTGTTAACGCTAACGCTTTTCCTTCTTCACACCTCGCAAGTTACTTCACTACATTTTAGACATGACATGATAGCTGTTATAAAATACGGGTTTACCCTAACACGATTTCATCTCGTTAAAACTACGAACATGATTTTGGATCATCTTAGAATTGGGAGAAAATGTATAACATCTGACAAGTTTTGAGACTTAAACAAACTCCCGTAAATCTGTAAGCGTGATCAGAAGAATTTGAATGCAATTACATATATTCAGATATATATGTTGTGCCAGACTTGCATAGTGAATTTTAGAATTCATTAGAACTTTAAATTCATTTTGTGCGACAAGTATTAAACCATTCAATTAAAAATATTATTTTACGACTTTCACTATTTGTTTTTCCATTGAAAGCGAAAAGGTACCTCTTATAAGACATTTCATCTCGTTAAAACTACGAATTCAGGTTTTGGATCATCTTAAATAGGAAGAAAATGTATTGTATGTTGTAGAAACGTTGAATTTAACCCTTTCAGTGCTATAAAATACACATATCTGTCCGGCGAAAGCTATTAATGTGGACTGTGGATGCAGATGTGCGTAAAAAGCATTATATCGTATTAATACATAATACTTTTGATTAAATATCTTTTCACTAAACACATTTCCAATAGTTATAAAAGGAAAATACAATATATTTTCCTTAACTTTTCAAATCAAACTTTACATTCTGTACTAATTCGTTCTTCCACATAAACTAAAAAATGGCAATTTTTGAAAAACTAATTACTGTCTTATGCGAGATTTACCTGCTTACGATTTTTCTTTGCAAGAATATGCACACGAAGAAGGGCGCATTTGTTGTGATTTTCGACAAGGACTAAACCAATAAAAGAGCACACTATTTTTATCCGTTTTGCAAAGGTTGAAAAAGATATATTTTAAATAAACTAAAGGGTATCACAAAATAGACTGACATTTTAATTTATTAATAAACCTTATTATTTATTTAAAACATACGAATGTTTTTATTTTAATACAGTATAGTTTCAATTAAATTAGTATAGTGTCATATACTTTTTATTTTAATGTTCATTAGTATTCTATGTTTACTCCAAAAAAATGGCGCGTAATTTAAAATGTCAGGTAATTTTAAGCCACCCTTTATAATCATTAAGCTGTCCAAACTGAAATACTTATATCCAATGTCTAAACGCAGAAAGTTGCGGCACCAACATCTACGATACAGTATTTTTTCAGGGCTCAATCAACACATCGACACACATCATGAAGTCAAATTGTTAGACTTGGTCTGCTTACAGTACATGAAACTAGAAAAAAACTATCAGAGTTAATAGGGAGGTCCAAGTTGGGAGATGCAAATCTAACCACCTGACCATAAATTCCATCAAGTCAAATGATGGTCAGTAACATCGTGCACCTGTACTGCTCAACGTCCTTCGCCCTTATATCGAATTCACAATCACCACAGCCGGTGCAGATTGTAGCTTTCAAAATGATCGAAAGTCTCATGCATTTTTCCATTCAGTGCCACGCTGACAATGTAAAGGGTGTCTCAAAATGACCTGACATTTTAAATTACGCGCCATTTTTTTATATAATCAATAATACGATTTATTATTACATTAAATAAAAAAAAATTAACCAGTTAAGTCCCCGTTCGGCGGGTCGGACATTCTACTTAACGTGTATCGTCGTAAAATAAAAATTACCATTCACTATAAAAACTCGAAATCTCAATAAAATGTAATAAAAATATCATTTGGTGGTATGTTCCCTTTATATGTGTATCATCAACTCACACATATGGAGGGGGACTCGTTTAAAATAACAAAACAACAGAAGTGCCGTTTGCTGAAAAAATGGAAAACGTAAAAGAGTCACAATTTTGACACCTGCGAAACATTTTGTGAAAAACATGTTTACATAAATAGATTGAAATGTTTGTAATTATTTTCTTATTTTTCTTGTTTATGTATTTTATTATTTTTTGACCATTTTCAAGCGTTTAGTAAGAGTAACGTATTCAGAAACGAATTGTTAGTTTTTTTGACAAATAAAAATATAATCTTTCCTCGTTTTTTTGTAAAATCTATAATATGACCATTTGTTCTGCGTTCGACGTGTATACACGTCGTTGCCCATTTTTAATTTCGTACCCTGTGGGGCTCTTTTGAAACTAAATTCCATAGTAAACTGGTTAATAAATCAAATCATATAATGAATCATTCCTTTATATAATAAATAATACGATTTATTAATAAATTAAATAAAAAAATATCAATAAAGTAAATTATATAATAAATAATACGATTTATTAACCCTTTGCGATCGGTGTCCCAGCAGGGGGACATTTTTAAATCGTCGTAGAAGTCGATATCCCGCAGCGGGAACTTTCAAAAATACAATTATTTATTGGGGTATGGAGTTGTGCGTCATCAACTCACACATACTGTATAAAATAACAAAACAACAGAAGAACGAAAAGCTACTGACACACTTAAATTTTATGAAATGTTTAGTCGATCAGTTAGTAAGAAATTTCCAGCACCGAACACTATCTACACCGCAACCCTTAACGGTATTCGTAGACATTAGACTAAACAATGAATTTCATATAATTCGTTCAGAAGGCAAGAAAGACTGTGCACTATGTTCCGACAGGAAAACTGCGGGGGAAAGACGACAAACACACACGTACTGTGAGACTTATGCACGAAAGACAGAACTTCATATCGGTGATTGTTTCGCGAAATATTACGCTTTAGAACATTACAGAGATTGAAAATTTGTATTGTTACATATTCGAAGTAGTAATAAACACAACAAATCAGTTTCAAGAAATTCTGTGTGTTTTAATATCCATATATTGACTTTAAATTCTGTACGGAAGAACACTACGAAGAAATCCGCGTTGTTTTCTAAAGTCGAAAAAGAATAAATGAAATTAAAAGATGTCGGTTTTTTTGCATTAAAAGACGGTGTTGTCGCACTGGTCGGATTAATTTCCAGAGAACAGACAGTCAACAAATATGTAAGATTATAAACAAGATTTATTAATTCTTTTGTGATCTTTGGATATATGTTTACACAACAATGTGTTTTAATATAATGTTTTTATGTGAAAATTATATTTTATAATTCTCCATCGTGTGGTATCTTTCAAAGTAGTATCCAACATAAAGTTCTGCTTTTTTATTTCATGTGTCGCAAAAATAATTAGATTTGTTTCGTCCTGAGTTTTTCTGTTTGAACAAAAACAATACGTTTTGACAGTACTATAGTCACCATTAAGTAATCATATATAGTTTTGAAGATGCTCCTTCATGAAAATCATCTACAAGTTGTTCCACCAATTTTCGGACAAATATTAAATATGGCACTGGCGTCTTGTTTTCTCTTTTTACAGCACTCGGGATGGATCTATTGAAAAATCGAAGACCTTGATGGACATAAAAAAATATTCTCCACCATTTGCGATTTTCTCGTGATTATGGATCAAGCGCTCAGTATCGACACCTCCGTTACAGTCGATTATAATTTATAATAACATTTGGTTTGCTAACGTTGACGTTTCAATTCTAGTCATAAACTTGTATTTTCAATTTTATGAATAAATTCTTAAAACTTTTTGATCAAGGTGGTATCATGCTTTAGAACATTACAGAGATTAAAAATTTGTATTGTTACATATTACAAGTAGTAATAAATACAACAAATCAGTTTCAACAAACTGTGTGTGTTTTAATATCCATATATTGACTTTAAATCCTATACGGAAATACAATATAAATGTTATTATCCGGTTCTTGCTATGGTCTTAAAAGCGAAATCTGCCGACCGCAAAGGGTTAATAAATTAAATTAAAAAAATTAATAAAATACGTATTAATAAATTAAAATTTTATATAATAAATAATATTATGTATTAATAAATTAAAATGTCGGTCAATTTTGAGACACTCTGTACAAATTTTTGAGAACACGGAAGCATTATATATTACGCGAACGATTTCCTTCTCTATCGTAATGCAAAGAGCGTCTGGTAAGAAACGCAATGTGAGACATTCATCATGGTACGGCCTTGAATCAAACTATCCGAGGAATGGAGTTCTCTCGTACGTCACTGTAAAACCAAAGCGACCACCACACGTGCGTTTCTTGAAAGTAACGACGTCGTGTTAATGTGAATGCTGCACGCTGCTCTTCTGGAGAAAGCAACGCGGTATTTGTAAATGTCCAAATATCGACATTGCTTCTGTTGCAGGCGTCGGCCACCGTTCACCAAGCTTTTAACACGTTCAACGCCATGTAAGCCATATATGGATGACGGACAAGTTACCGCACGTTTGCGAGAGTTTTTAATCGTAACAAAGGCATTTCTAGGTAGCAACGCTGACAACTCTATAGAAATACTTAATTTCTTAACTGTGAGTCACAAAAGTATTGAACATACATAAATATATAACCATCCAATATATATATACCAATAGTAACCATCATAGTAATATATATAACAATAGTAATTATCATAATAATATATATATACCGATAGTAACCATAATTTACTGGTAAATTAATATTTTTAAAGACTAGAACGTATTTGTACATTTTAGATAATTGAGAACATTTTGAGACAAGAACGATATTGAAGAAGATTTAAGAACTTCACTTGAAAAAAGTTGCACAATGCGATCCATTAAATGTTTGCGAATATATGACTATATTTTTTTCTTTACGTATTTATTAATTTGTTATTTATTAACTAAAGGTGTCTGTTCTAGTTTTTGAAAAAGTAACTTCCTTCCAGAGAAATAGAATGATACAATAGCATATTTATTATATCTTAACGACCGCGACAACAACTGATTGATCACTGGAAGAACTGGAAGTATTAGTCATGCTATTAATTGTAATTCTCTAATAAACGGTCTTCACTTCTAATTCTCAAATAAGTCAATTTTTACAACACATTGGTAAATATGAGTGATCTCTTTATTGATTAAGCTATTTTGTTGCTAATTAAAATAATGCATATGCTCAACATATGTTGCAGAACCACGTGGTTTATTCCCAGGAGTCTACATAAAACAATTTTTTTTTATCATTATGATAAACTAAATATATTTACGATATGACGAATTTCAATAATTATAAGTATTATTGATAATTCGGATATTACAGGGTGTTTTTAATCGTAACAGAGGCATTTCTTAGTAACATCGCTGACAACTCTATATAAATACTTAATCTCCTAAATATGGGTGACAAAAGTACGAAACATAGATAAATGTGTATATACCAATAATAATCATCATAGTAATATATATGCCAATAGTAACGATAATTTACTGGTAAATTAACATGTTTGTAAAGACTAGAACGCACTTGTAAATTTTAAATAGTTAAGAATATTTTGAGAAAAAAACGATATTAAAGAAGAATTAAAAAATTCACTTGAAAAAAATTGCACAATGCGATCCATTAAATGTTTACGAATATATGACTATATTTCCTTCCTTACATGTTTATTAATTTGTTATCTATTAACTCAAGATGTTTGTTCTAGTTTCGGAAAATCTAAATTCCTTCCAGAGGAATAGAATGACACGATAGTATATTTATTATATCTTAACGACCGCAACAACAACTGATTGATCACTGAAAGAACTAGAACAATTAGTCGTGCTGTCAATTGCAGTTCGCTAATAAACAATCTTCACTTATAATTCTCAGATAAGTCATTTTTGACAACACATTGGTAAATATGAGTGATCTCTTTATTGGTTAAGCTATTTTGTTGCTAATCGCAATAATGCATATGCACAACATATGTTGCAGAACCACGTGGTTCATTTTCAGGAGTCTATATAAAAACAATCTTTTTTATCACTATGATAAACTAAATAAATTTAAAATATGACGAATTTCAATAATTATAAGTATTATTAATAATTCGGATATTGCAGAAAGTTTTTAATCGTAACAAAGGCATTTCTTAGTAACAACGCAAACAAGTCTGTATAAATACTTAATTTCTTAATTGTGGGTGACAAAAGTATTGAACATATATATATATATATATATATACTAATAAAGAGGAATGATATTAAAGAAGAAATAAAAAGTTCGCTTGAGAAAAATTGCACAATGTGATCCATTAAATGTTTACGAATATATGATTATATTTCCTTCCTTACATGTTTATTAATTTGTTATCTAATAACTCCAGATGTTTGTCCTAGTTTCGGAAAATCTAAACTCCTTCCAGAGAAGTAGAAAGATACAATGGCATATTTATTATATCTTCACGACCGCGACAACAACTGATTGATCACTGAAAGAACTAGAAGGATTAGTCGTGCTGTTAATTGCAGTTCACTAATAAACGGTCTTCACTTATAATTCTCAGATAAGTCATTTTTCACAACACATTGATAAATATGAGTGATCTCCTTATTGGTTAAGGTATTTTGTCTTTAATAGAACTATTGTGTATGCTTAACATATGTTGCAGAATCACGCGGTTCATTTTCTGGAGCCTATATAAAAATAATCTCTTTTATCATTATGATAAACTAAATAAATTTAAGATATGACGAATTTCAATAACTATAAGTATTATTAGTAATTCGGATATTACAGAGAGTTTTTACTCGTAACAAAGGCATTTCTTAGTAACAACGCTGACAACTCTATATAAATACTTAATCTGTTAATTGTGGGTGACAAAAGTACTGAACGTACATAAATATATAACCATCCAACATATATACCAATCATAATAATATATAAATACCAGTAGTAACCATCATTTACTAGTAGATTAACATTTTTGTACAAACTAGAAGAACATACTTGCCAAGTTTAGATAGTTGAGAATACTTTGAGACAAGAACGATACTGAAGAAGAATTAAAAAATTGAGAGAAAAATTGCACAATGTGATCCATTAAATGTTTACGAACGTATGACTATATTTTTTTACTTACATGTTTATTAATTTGTTATCTGTTAACTCAAGGTGTCTGTTCTAGTTTTCGAAAAACGGAACTTCTTCCAGAAAAATGGAATGATAAAACTGTTGCTCGTTACCATTACAAACATTTAAAATTTAAAATAGTAATACAATATAGATATACATTTTCAAAAACGAGCTCCACAACTAAGAGGTCAATATTACATTTGTTCCTTATACTATACTTCGAAAACGTTTGGGCAAATTGTTAGCGTTTTAGGACAGATGAAGTAATAAGTTATAGTTCTTTTTTTACATTTCTTACAGCTATTGTCGATTAAGAACTTGTATACTTATCGAACAACACAAAAATGCACATTCGTCTAATTTGCTTTTTCCTCAGACCTTGTTTTAACAATCCAATTGTGTATTATACACCGACGTATACTACCAACGCTGCTACTTTAAGGTCATGATAATTTTGTGACTTAAACTCTATAAATCTTGCAATTTATATCCGGTCTCGAACAGTTCCGATTGTTAACTAAAAAAATTAATTTTACGATCGCGTGCGAATTTAATTAACTTTTTAAAAATTTAATTTTTCGGTCCCTGGACGAATATATTTCTTAACCTTCACCATATGTTTATAACTTATGCGGATGTTCAACACAGACGCACATCCTCCTAAACAAAAAAATTAAAATTTTCTAGTCCGAAAAACCAGCATGTAAATATAACTTCCTAAATTAAATATTTACATGAAAAAAATGCAAGATAATAAAAATGCAGATTGTACTGGAAAAACAAATAAATCATGCTCAGCCGCTTACATGCCTACTGAATTTACATTGAATGATCAATGCGTGAATGAATAAGCATTCTACTGGCAGCCACGCCTAAAAATAACGCCGTCTTTCGTTAAGTCACAGAGAGACGGATGGCTCATGCTTCCACGCATTCATCAACTCGTTAATCTCGGAGGCCTAATGAGATCACTGCTGTGCTGTTCGACGTCAAAACCATCCAGTGATTATTTCACGCGATTCAATAACTTTCGCATGATGCGCGAGCCCACCCACTTCACCGGAACCCAATGCTGAATTATTAATAGCGCAATGGATTATTAGCCAACCGTCTCTCAAAACTTTCTCCTCCCGTTGTTTAACGAATGCCGACGATGATGCTTCGCGAAGATACACGAAACATGCCAATAGTCTAGTACTGTTAGAACTTTCAAACTCGAATGTAGTATGTATGAAATAATAACGTTTTCACGGTTAAAAGTAACTAATGCGTTTGTTGTGTGCAAGTTGTCACTTTACGTGTTTCGAAACCAGTGACTTCCTCCGCAGACATTTGTATACAATGGGTTAGGTGGGTATATTTGTTATTTAAAAATTGTGCTATTGATAAAAATGAACGTAAGACATTTTTTTATGATTTTTAATAGGAAAATGTTTAGAGAAAAAGAGAGACGTTTACTTAACATATTGTATCTCTACGTAATAATACAATGTGTCAGGTGAGTATATTTGTTATTTAAAAATTATTGTGTTATTGATAAAAGGGAACGTAAGTAATTTTTTTTATGCTTTTCAATAGAACATGTTTAGGAAATAAGAGAGACGTTTATTTAACATATTGTATCTCTACGTAATAATACAATGTGTCAGGTGGGTATATTTGTTATTTAAAAATTGTGCTATTCATTACAGGGAACGTAAGTAATTTTTTAATACTGTTCAATAGAAAAATGTTTAGAGAACAACAGATGCTTATTTAACATACTGTATCGCTACGTAATAATACAATGGGTCAGGTGGGTATATGTGTTATTTAAAAATTATGCTATTGATTAAAGGGAACATAAGTAATGTTTTTATGCTTTTCAATAGAAAAATGTAGAGGTAATAAGAGAGGCGTTTACTTAACATATTGTATCTCTACGTAATAATACAATGTGTCAGGTGAGTATATTTGTTATTTAAAAATTGTGCTATTGATTAAAGGGAACGTAAGTAATTTTTTATGCTTTTCAATAGAAAAATGTTTAGGTAATAAAAGATGTGTTTACTTAACAAATTGTATCTCTACGTAATAATACAATGTGTCAAGTGAGTATATTTATTATTTAAAAATTGTGCTATCGATTAAATGGAACGTAAGTCATTTTTTTATGCTTTTCAATAGGAAAATGTAGAGGTAATAAAAGAGGCGTTTACTTAACATATTGTGTCTCTACGGAATTATGCAGAGTGTCAAGTCAGGATATTAGTTATTTAAAAATTGCGCTATTGATAAAATGAACGTAAGTAATTTTTTAAGCTTTTCAATAGGAACACGTTTAGGTAACAAGAGAGACGTCTATTTAACATATTGTATCTCTACGTAACAATACAATGTTTTAGGTGAGTATATTTGTTATTTGAAAATTGTGCTATTGATTAAAGCGAACGTAAGTAATTTTTTATGCTTTTCAATAGAAAAATGTTTAGGTAATAAAAGATGTGTTTACTTAACAAATTGTATCTCTACGTAATAATACAATGTGTCAGGTGAGTATATTTGTTATTTAAAAACTGTGCTATTAATAAAAGGAACGTAAGTAATGTTTTTATGCTTTTTAACAGAAAAATGTTTAAATAACAAGAGAGGCGCTTACTTAACATATTGTATCTCGACGTAACAATACAATGTGTCAGGTGAGTATATTTATTATTTAAAAATTGTGCTGTGAATAAAAGGGAATGTAAGTAATTTTTTTATGCTTTTTAACAGAAAAATGTTTAGATAACAAGAGAGACGTTTACTTAATATATTCTATCTCTACGTAACAATACAATGTTTTAGGTGAGTATATTTGTTATTTAAAAATTGTGCTATTGATAAAAGGGAACGTAAGTAAGTTTTTATGCGTTTCAATAGAAAAATGTTTAAATAACAAGAGAGACGTTTACTTAACATACTGTATCGCTACGTAATAATACGGTGTAATAGTTAATAATACATTTATTAAATAACAACAAATGTATGCACCCATTTGATCATATCAGTACGGTACCATCACAGACTGAGCATAAAGCGTACGTGAATCATTTCCATCCGCAGCACAATCCGTAAACAATAAGAAATATGTTCACTCAACACGTTGTTCCGTTACAATATCGTCACTACATGAGTATAAAGAGAAGGTAAGAATTTTTTTTAATCTTCACCAATAGCTTAATTCAATACTTTGACTGCCGTGGTGGTCAATAAAAAAAATAATAATACATCTAATACACATTGTATACCCACCAATATAAAAATCACTGATTTCGAAATAAAACGTAGAATGCGAAATTGCACATATATATATATACATTATATGTATATACTTTATATATATGTATAAACATTCAAGAAGTAATCATCATTTCACGTAGAATAATCTAGGTGAGCACACCTATTTTTCTTAACGTATGCCAGTAGCACTGTGTTGTAACGTGTTAACAACAATAAATACAATCACTCAACACATTGTACACCCACCGCCTGACTAGAAAATCGCTGATTTCGAAAGACGTAGAATGCGAAATTGCACATAATAAAAGATTTTGATAAATACTTCTTGTTTGAAAACTTTCAAGAAGTAATCATCATTTCACGTAGAATATTCTAGGTGAGCGCACCTATTTTTCTTAACGTATGCTAGTAGCACTGTGTTGTAACGTGTTAACAACAATAAATACAATCACTTAACACATTATACACCCACCGCTTCACTAGAAAATCGCTGATTTCGGAAGACGTAGAATGCGAAATTGCACACAATAAAAGATTTTGATAAATACTTCCTGTTTGAAAACTTTCAAGAAGTAATCATTTCACGTAGAATAATCTAGATGAGGGTACCTGTTCTTCTTAACGTATGCCAGTAGCACTACGTATAAAAGGTAAGCTGCAAAGACAGGCTGTCAATGCTTATTACTCTGCTGCGAAGAACGCAGCGGGATCATTGTGGAATGCTTAGAAACGCATCAACGCAGGACCAGCAGACTACGAACTGAATCGGTGAAAGTCACTTTTCTTTACGTGTACGCCACATGGAAGAGAAATAGGCAACCGAGGACGCACTTAACTGATAAGTTTGTGTCGTGCGTCGAGTGATTGTTAAACCTTTGTTGAGTTGCTGAAACAATTGTAACGATTTTATTTTGTTTCTAACAATCGTGTGTTAGAGGTACTTCTCGTAGAAGTGAAAATTGTTGCTGATTGTTCAAGTCCAATCCTTTCCTTGTATTTTGTTTAGTTATTTAATCATACTTGAACTGATATTATTCACAATTCGTCAAATTCCGTTTCTGCTTTAGTAAAATACAATTTTTTGAAAGAAATCTGTTAAATAAATTCAATATTTTTCCTTGTATTTTGTTTAGTTATTTAATCATATTTGAACTGATATTATTCACAATTCGTCAAATTCCGTTTCTGTTTTAGTGAAATACAATTTTTGAAAGAAATCTGTTGAATAAGTTCAATATTTTTTCTTGTATTTTATTTAACGATTTAATTATATTTGAACTGATATTAGTCACAATTCATTAAATGCCTTTTCTGCTTTAGTAACATACAATTTTTGAAAGAAATCTGTTAAATAAGTTCAATGTTTTTCTTGTACTTTGTTTAGCTATTTAATCATACTTGAACTGATATTAGTCACAATTGGTTAAATACCTTTTTTGCTTTAATAAAACACATTTTTAAAAAGAAATCTGTCAAATGAGTTCAATTAAAGTTAATGAAAAATATTATAGCTTCCAACGCAAAATTATTTATTTCGTACAAAACTACACTTTGAAAGAATTCCAAAACATATTCTTCAATTTGAAGTTCATCTTTATATCATATTATTTATATTTAATGTTTCCTTCTGCATAAACTACAAAGAAATACCTAATTATGTTATTTATTGTTAATTTCATGTTTTGCGTAAGCTATATGCAATTAAAAAGAATCATTACCACCAAGTATAGTTTAACCATTAAAATCGTTTCTATCTGATGTAAAAACGTACAATTAGTCAGCAGACTTATTATATTATTATAGAGTTATTAAGCAGAGTTAAACCTAAAACATTCAAGCTTCATAATGCGTATTATTTTTTAAAACTCTTAGATTTGTTCATCGTGTCTCGTGTTAATGGAACCATATTTAAACGTGTAAATTAGCAAAGTGGGGCAACTTGTCACACAGTATGATGGACTACTTGTGGCAGATTGTTTGCGTTGAACATAAGGGGAGGCCCCCACGATAAATATTTGAAAAACCAGAGGGCCGTTATGTATGGGTGTAATTTATATAAACTAAATTAAGAGAAATATTTTATTACACAGTATGTTAAAGTCCGGAAAGTAATACAAGTGATTTATCATTTTTCATTAGCGAACAAGCACAAAAGTACGTTTTCGGTTACGTCACGTGTAATTAGTTTCTTTAACAAAAAATGTAAAAAGTGATCGTAATGTATTTTCATTTTAACACATTTAAAACCAGAGACAATATTACACTTCCTATAACAGTAAATCCAGAGGTGGTACAAATGTCGCACTTTAATTTCTGTTTAGACAGAAAAGTAAGTTTATCTCCAATCTTTGAAGCATACACATTTTAAGATACTCAAATAGTGAAACTCAGCGTAGTCGAACATCTGTATTAAATCGTAAATTGACCGTTATTTGGTGTTTGCGGAATAGAAGGAAATAGTGGCATTTTAGAAATAGTGGCATATTCATACGATCACTGGTAAAGTTTTAGTATTCATTTAGTACAATTTTTTAATTCAAATGTTTAATTTTACCAGTTCATTTTACG
Organism: Cryptocheilus praepositus; assembly: GCA_033815515.1. Classification (NCBI taxonomy): domain Eukaryota; kingdom Metazoa; phylum Arthropoda; class Insecta; order Hymenoptera; family Pompilidae; genus Cryptocheilus; species Cryptocheilus praepositus. The sequence goes on along the minus strand of JAWWQZ010000177.1, from coordinate 159,278 downwards.
AGTGTAAACTCACCACCATTTCTAAGACAACTGTTTATTCTGCGACTTTTCGATAGATTTATAAAAAAAAATTATGAAAATAGAAAAATAAAAGGCGTCTACTGCTTCCGATCTGCAACATTCTGGTTCTTTTGGCTGAGAATCGCAACAAATAGCGAAGGTAACTCGACTCACATAAAATATTGTTGACCAGCAATTTTAGACAAAAGCTGCCTCAAGTCACCGGCTATTATTTCGTAATTGAACGTGGAAGTGAAACGTTGTAAATAAACTTCAATAAAGTTTGTTTGCATAATGAATTCAAATTGAACCTTAGACATAAATTGTATGTAACTTTTAATATTTTTACGTATGATTAACTGTACAGCAGTAATTTACGCCTAGATGTAGACAAGAGATTTTGCACAAATTTCTTTCGTTGCGCTTTCCTTTTAAACAACTAGATCATGCCCTTGTCATTTAATTTTCAATAATCATTTTCCAAATGACTACAACTTATTTAAAAATCACTCGGGCAACCGGATAAAGCATTCACGTATAATTCACTGAAAAATGCTTCACTGCCACGCTCCGCCATTCTTGATACTTTCTAATACAGTAAAACCTGTTTTTGTGCGGTCCTTTTTTATGCGATTTTGTTTTTGTGCGATTTTATTTTTGTGCGATTTTTTTTGTGCCATTTATTTTTATGTGGTATATGAATCTAAGCGGCGTTAGCACCAGTTTAATGTTTCCTATCAATGTACATATACATGTTGTGGACGAAATGTATGAATGTGTAATTAATCGAAACGTTACCGAAAACGCGTCAAAGTTATTATCTGAAATTAGTGCGCTCGCACATAACATCGGCGGAAAAGGCTTTGATTCTTTCGGCGATAATCACCTGGACGAGATGATTGAGGACCAAACTGTCGATGATAGTGACATTATCAATAGTTTGATAGATTATGAAAATGGACAAGAAGAACCGGAATCTATTACAGCAGATAAAATATATGCAGGGATCCAGATTTCGAAAAAATTGGAAACGCATTTTCTTAAAATAGATACCAATGCGGAAAGACGCGTAAAATTCCAAAAAGAGCTGAGATCATGCATGTCTCACTATCGTGGCGTTTGCAAGCAATTGACCAGTCAACCGTCGTCACAAAAACTGATCACTGAGTTTATGGTACCAAAAAACAAATCAATTGAAATCCTATCTCTAAGCGACGAAAGCGATTTTCAACCAATTCATCACAAGAAGATGCGCGTTTTGGATTACGATGAGTAGCAGCAAACTATTTAATGTATAATGTGAAAACTTCTCCATGTATATGTACAATGAAGAATTAAATATTTTTACAATTTCTTTAGGTCTAATTTAATTATTTAATTTAATTGAAAGCATTCTCTCATCTATTTCATAAATCATTGATGTACTTTCTAAGTCCGACTTTTTTAATGCGGTCCCTATCCACGGCATAAAAAAAATTTTAGGTCCTATATCGTACAAAATTGTTTATTATATGTAAGAATTTATCAAATTTTCGAATATTTTTTTGTACGATTTCTTTTATGCGGTCCCTATCCACCGCACAAAAACAGGTTTTACTGTACTAGAATTGTAATAAAAGCCTCAGTACCAAGATATATATTTTTATAATAAAGCGGACGCGATTGAACACAATGAACAAAATTTTCCTATATTCTATGTAGGATCTCAAATACAGGGTCCTCGAATTGGCGAGCAAAGGTTACCTATGATCCTCAATTATTATATTGAGGTATCATAGGTGACGATTTTATTGAATTGTGTTGTTTGGTTGCGTAGTAGTCAGTTAACAACAAAATAAGACATAAAAACGAAACAACGTAAAGGTGAAAAGGCAAAACGACAAAACGACAAAAGGTTAGGAAATAAGACTAAAGTGTCTTGCTTGTGTTGTTATTGTTTATAAATATTATACTCTCTAGTTTCACGTATCTAAAACCTACATCTTTATTGCCTTGCATTTCAAAAATTAAAATAGTCGACGCAAATGCAAAGACGAATTAACACGTTGACTGGCAAGTGTATTTTGCTACGTTAGAATCGCGATGCGATGAAATATTGTAGAGTATGATTAAATTGTATAAATGAAGGTAACACAGAGTTGTTGAATGCTAAAGTATTGAAGCACCGTTCCAATATCAATTGTTTTTATAAGATTGCAAATAGGCTTTATTGCGAATGTTTTGCATTTTTACTAAAATCTTTTGCACCAGTCAACGATGACCACCGTGGCACTCAACGTGTTAAAAACGAAGAAAGTTTCAAGAAATATAACGATTTTAAAATAACTAATTCACTATTTCCTCTTCTTGGCACGACCATCTTGTTAAGCGTTTGTATGCGATCTGATCAATATTTTATTATTAACTTTTCTTCTGTTTCCCTTTTCTCTGTCCTTTTACAATCACACCGTCGGTAACATAGGATATAATTATCCCCAACAGTTTCCTGGTTGAATTGTAAATATAATTATTACAAAAAACATTGATGACAAATCATCTAATTATGAATTGTATTGCAAAATTGCAAATATACAAGATTGCAAATAGGCTTTATTGCGAATGTTTTGCATTTTTAGTAAAATCTTTTGCGCCAATCACCGATAACCACCGTGGCAGTCAACGTGTTAACTCATAACCGGACAGCCATGTGTTAAGTACAATAAAATGTGTCCACGCACATACATTCCCGAGAGCCTTCATTACGAGAAAGGTGGAAAGAGTGGGGGACTCGAAATCCTTTGGATTCGAGGTCAGTGGTCCCGTTCGAGTTGATCGGTCACGACCACTATTCGATACACTACTGTAAATTAGAAACTTCAAACAGTGCGTTAACACCAAACCCTCTGTGGCAACATCCATATTTCTAACGCCCTGAAAACATTTTCCCACGGTGACGATCAACTAATATGACTCTTCTACCATTTATAATGCTCCAAAAAAAAATCATAGTGAAAGGTGGATATTATATATATGTTACCGTGAATGACCGAAATTGAAGAATGTCGACTTTCACCGGTGAATGTCAACAGGTACCAAATACGTCGGTGACAGATCGAATATTTCATTACATTGTTGTACATTCGGACCCTCTCCGGTGTGTGTCGACAATTAGTGCATGGTGAATGTCAACATTTACCGGTGTAAGTCAGAAATAAGGGTATTTAGCAAATATTTCGGACATACACCAAGCGACTATGTGAATGTTGACATTCACCGGTGAAAGTCGACATTCTCCAGATTTCGGTGTTTCACTGTAACATATACACAGTATGTCGGGAAAATAGCGGAACTTTTAAAATTAAAAAGAAATAATTAGTTAGTTTGGCAATTTTGGCAAAATATATCCCTTCCGCATCTATACACCGCTGGGCATGTTTAACCAATGCTTGCATAGATTTTTTTAGGTCATTTTTCGGAATCGCCTCAATAACTCTCGTTACGGTGTTTTGGACTTGTGTAACATCGTCATAAAACGTTCCTTTCATAGCCAATTTGAGTTTCAGGAGCAGGAAATAGACAAATGGTGACAAATCAAGGTAATATGGAGGATGTTGAAGAACACAGACTTGTTTTTTCGCCAAAAATTCTTGAACAGCATGGACCTATGAGATGATGCATCACAAATCGAGCATAGGCTTTCCGTTTGTCTACATCTTTCGTCAAAATTTTGTGAACCATGCCTTTGGTCGTATTTAATTCCTCCGCTATCTATTTCACAGTCGAACTTCCATCGTAGGCGATCATTTCACGCACTTTTTCTACCAACTCATCGCGATTTTTGTTTTTTGGTCGGTCTGGTTTTGGGTCGCCAACCAAAGCATCACGTCCGTTTTGAAATCGGTTATATCACTCGAACACACGTGTACGGGATAAGCAATCATCACCATAAACTTTTCCCATCATTTCAAATGTTTCTGTAAAACTTTTACCGAGTTTGAAACAAAATTGAATATTAACTCTTTGCCCCATCGTGTTTTTATGACGTGGTGACAAAAGGTACTCTGACTTTAAGCGCTATAACCTAACAATCCGTCGATCGATAACAATGATCGCGGGCGCATTCTGTGACGGAAACTTACAGCTTTCAAATTATATATTGTTTTAAGAGATGGCGGTAGTAATTTTCCGTAAATTTAAAAAGTTCTGTTATTTTTCCGACATACTGTGTATATATTGACCGTTGTTAACGCTCAATGCTAATGTGCAGCATTCTGAATGACATCACTCGACTCACTTATGCAATGCAACGTTATTTGCATTGTAACTAATTTTTTTCGTGTGAAGACGCGAGATTTTTTGTCCTTCTGAGTGCCATGTATCTATAGGATAGTCATATTATATATACATTGACCGTTTCTAACGGACAATGCCAATGTGTAACATTCTGAATATCACTCGACTCACTTATGCAATGCAACATTATTTGCATTGAAACCGAATTTTTTCGTGTGAAGACGCGATATTTTTTGCCCTTCTGAGTACCATGTATCTATAGGATAGTCATATTATATACACATTGACCGTTTCTAACGCACAATGCCAATGTGCAGCATTGTGAATGATATCACTCAACCCTCTTATGCAATGGGACGCTATTTGCATTGTAACTAATTTTTTTCGTGTGAAGACTCGAGATTTTTTGCCCTTCTGAGTGCCATGTATCTATAGGATAGTCATATTATATATACATTGACCGTTTCTAACGCACAGTGCCAATGTGCAACATTCTGAATGATATCACTCAACCCTCTTATGCAATGCAACGCCATTTGCATTGTAACTAAATGTTTTTCATGTGAAAACGTGTGATTTTTTACCCTTCTATGTGGCATGCATTTATAAGATCGTCATATTATATATACATTGACCATTTCTAACGCATAATGACAATGTGCAGCATTCTGAATGATATCACTCGACTCACTTATGCAATGCAACGTTATTTGCATTGTAACTGATTTTTTTCATGTGAAGACGCAAGATTTTTTGCCCGTCTGAGTGCCATGCATCTATAGAATAGTCATATTATATATACATTAACCGTTTCAAACACAAAATGCTAATGTGCAGCATTCTGAATAACATCACTCGACTCACTTATGCAATGCAACATTATTTCCATTGCAACTGCATTTTTTCATGTGAAGATGCGAGATTTTTTGCCCTTCTAAGTGGGATCCACCTATAGCAGAGTCATATTATATATATATTGACCGTTGTTAACGCACAATTCCAGTGTGCAACATTCTGAATTATCACTCGGCTCACTTATGCAATGCAACGTTATTTGCTTTGTAACTAATTTTTTTCGTGTGAAAATGCGAGATTTTTTGCCATTCTGAGTACCATGTATCCATAGGATAGTCATATTATATGTATATACATTGACCGTTTCTACCACACAATGCTAATGTGCAGCATTCTGAATGCACTCACTTATGCAATGCAACGTTATTTATATTGTAACTAATTTTTTTCGTGTGAAGACGTGTGATTTTTTGCCCTTCTAAGTGCTATGCATCTATAGGATAGTCATATTATATATACATTGTCCGTTTCTAACGCACAATGCCAATGTGCAGCATTCTGAATAACATCACTCGACTCACTTATGCAATGCAACATTATTTGCATTGCAACTGAACTTTTTCATGTGAAGACGCAAGATTTTTTGCCCTTCTAAGTGGCATCCATCTATAAGATAGTCATATTATAAATACATTGATCTTTTCTAACGCACAATGACAATGTGCAGCATTCTGCATAATATCACTCGGCTCACTTATGCAATGCAACGTTATTTGCATTGTAACTAATTTGTTTCGTGTGAAAATGCGAGATTTTTTGCCCTTCTGAGTACCATGTACCTATAAGATAGTCATATTATATATACATTGACCGTTTCTAACGCAAAATGCTAATGTGCAGCATTCTGAACAACATCACTCGACTCACTTATGCAATGCAACATTATTTGCATTGTAACTGAATTTTTTCATGTGAAGACGCGAGATTTTTTGCCCTTCTAAGTGACATGCAAGTATAGGATCGTCATATTATATATACATTGACCGTTGATAACGCACAATGCCAATGTGCAGTATTTTGAATGACATCAGCCGGCTTGTTTGTGCAATGCAACGTTATTTATATTGTAACTGCATTTTCTCGTGTGAAGACGCGAGATTTTTTGCCCTTATGAGTACCATGCATCTATAGGATAGTCATATTATAAATACATTGACCGTTTCTAACGCACAATGCCAATGTGCAACATTCTGAATAACATCATTCGACTCACTTATGCAATGCAACATTATTTGCATTGTAACTGAATTTTTTCATGTGAAGACGCGAGATTTTTTGCCCTTCTAAGTGGCATCCATCTATAAGATCGTCAGGAAGCGTACAGTAACGCAGTCATATGAAGTAGCGTAGTTACTGCGCAGACTTTTTCCGTCACCTTTTACTTTAGCGAAGCTCCAGTACTATCCATACATATGCATACGCCTCGCTATTCCTTTACACAATCTCGCCGAGACATTAAAGAACCATTCATTCAATAGCGGCAATTATAGCCACTGATTTCTTGTCGTTACTGGGAAAAAGTGCGATTATTTCGAAACACACGCATGCGACTAGTTGCGACAATTGCGAGAATTCTCACTGTGACCATTTCGAGGCAGTGTCTCTCAACTTAACTGTTCTGCGCATCCCACCTGTGCCGTGACTGACCCCATCACGCTCATTCAATACTTCTGGGTATTGACCCTATGCTGTACATTCAACCACAAAGAAACTACATTCGAATATACCTCGAACTACAGCCAAGTAATGTGAATAATTTGGACCGTACAAATGGACCGTTTATTTTTAAAGTGGGGCAAGTCCATTTTTCGTTGCTTCGAGAAAATTAAAGGTTAGCATATTAGGCAATTGGAAAATATAAATGAATTATGTTAAGTCTGGCAATGTTTCTACTAATTTATCAATATGTCAATTGATTATATAAATTTCTTTTAGACGAATTTAACTAAAATAATATATATTTACGGGCAGTAAATGGACTTACGATTATTTGGTATATATTATGATAAATATAATGGACGATATTTAGATATCACTTAAAATATATTTTGTATTAATCCAATTTTGGTTATAAATAATAAGAAGGAATAAAATAGGAGTAGTATTTCCGGTTTTGAACGGTAATTATATTTATATATTGTTAAACTTAACATAAGATATTGCTCTTATTTGTTCATCCTCTTTATGTGACAGTCTTTTGAAATATTCATGATGCACACGAGATATATAAGGTAATAACTCCTCTATATTTAGTATTCTTTAGTATTTTATCTTATATTTTTCGTATTTAATAGGTCTGGTATCGTTATATAAAGGCGCCAGGAGGATTCTTTCAAATTTTGCCGGTATTCCCCAACATATAGCTGATAAATATTAAATTAGACATCACTTAAAATATACTTTGTATTAATGTAATTTTGTTTATAAATAATAACAAGAAATAAAATAGGAGTAGCTTTTTTTATTTTGAATGTTAATTATATTTATGTATTGTTAAACTTAACATAAGATATTGCTATTATTCATTTATGCTCTTTAGTTGGCAATGTTTTGAAATATCCAAAATGCACATAAGGTATATAAGGTAATAATTGTTCCATATGTTTATATTTTCTGTATTTTACGGTCTGCCATATTATACAGATGTTTTCCCCGACATTGAGCAGATATCTATAAACGTCGTAAATTGTGTCCTTCACCGATGCCTTATATAAAACAGTATATGGTGCACTTTTGCAGAACATCATCCAACATATTTCCCGCCAGTTTAAATTTTCGCCGTTAATATTTTTTCTTATCCGTCTTTGAATTGCGCTTTGTAGATTTTTTGTTGAAACGAATTTCTCTCATCTCATTTCGAGTAATGTAAATTTATTATTTTTTCAGCATTGTTTTATAACATCATAATAGTCCTGTGGCGTGTAGAAGAAATTCTTTTTTCGTAAATGTCTATGGAAATTGGACTTACACCACTTTCATAATCAATCGCTACACAATTTCTTTGACTGGCCAATTTTTAATTGGACAAAGCATTGGTATTTTTTAAGATATTAAATATTATCTAGTTATAAATAAAAAGTTTACACAAAGTTAATTACAAATTATGTGATATGTCATTTTTTAAAAGAATGGACTTTCACCACTTTCATTATCAATCGCTACACAATTTCTTTGACCGGCCAATTTTAAATTTAACAAAACATTGGTATTTTTCAAGATATTAAATCTTATCTAGTTATAAATAAAAAGTTTACACTAAGTTAATCACAAATTACGTGATCTCATTTTTTTAAAGAATGGACTTACACCACTTTCATTATCAATCGCTAGACAATTTCTTTGACTGGCCAATTTTAAATTGAACAAAGCTTTGGTATTTTTTAAGATATTAAATATTATCTAGTTATAAATAAAAAGTGTATACTAAGTTAATCACACATTACGTAACATCTCATTTTTTAAAAGAATGGACTTACACCACTTTCACAATCAATCGCTCCACAATTTCTTTTACTGGCCAATTTTAAATTTAACAAAGCATTGGTATTTTTCAAGATATTAAATCTTATCTAGTTATAAATAAAAAGTTTACACAAAGTCAATTACAAATTATGTGATATGTCATTTTTTAAAAGAATAGACTTACACCACTTTCATAATCAATCGCTACACAATTTCTTTTACTGGCCAATTTTAAATTGAATAAAGCATTGGTATTTTTCAAGATATTAAATATTATCTAGTTATAAATAAAAACTTAATACTAAGTTAATCACAAATTACGTGATATCTCGTTTTTTAAAAGAATGGACTTACGCCACTTTCATAATCAATCGTAGCACAATTTCTTTAACTGGCCAATTTTAAATTGAACAAAGCATTGGTATTTTTTAAGATATTAAATATTATCTAGTTATAAATAAAAAGTTTACACAAAGTTAGTCACAAGTTATGTGATATCTAATTTTTTAAAAGAATAGACTTACACCACTTTCATAATCAATTGCTACACAATTTCTTTTACTGGCCAATTTTTAATTAAACAAGACATTGGTATTTTTTAAGACATTAAATATTATCTAGTTATAAATAAAAACTTTACACTGAGTTAATCACAAATTATGTGATATTTCATTTTTTTAAAGAATGGACTTACACCACTTTCAAAATCAATCGCTACACAATTTCTTTGACCGGCCAATTTTAAATTGAACAAAGCATTGGTACTTTTTAAGATATTAAATATTATCTAGTTATAAATAAAAAGTTTACACAAAGTCAATTACAAATTATGTGATATGTCATTTTTTAAAAGAATAGACTTACACCACTTTCATAATGAATCGCTACACAATTTCTTTTACTGGCCAATTTTAAATTGAATAAAGCATTGGTATTTTTCAAGATATTAAATATTATCTAGTTATATATAAAAGGTTTACACTAAGTTAATTACAAATTACGTGACATCTCATTTTTTAAAAGAATGGACTTACACCACTTTCATTATCAATCGCTACACAATTTCTTTTACTGGCCAATTTTAAATTAAACAAAACATTGGTATTTTTTAAGATATTAAATATTATCTAGTTACAAATAAAAAGTTTACACTGAGTTAATTACAAAATATGTGATATCTCATTTTTTAAAATAATGGATTTATACCCCTCTCATAATCAGTCGCTACACAATTTCTTTTACTGGCCAATTTTAAATTGAACAAAGCATTGATATTTTTCAAGATATTAAATATTATCTAGTTATATATAAAAGGTTTACACTAAGTTAATTACAAATTATGCGACATCTCATTTGTTAAAGGAATGGACTTACACCACTTTCATAATCAATCGCTACACAATTTCTTTGACTGGCCAATTTTAAATTGAACAAAGCATTGGCATTTTTTAAAATATTAAATCTTATCTTGTTATAAATAAAAAGTTTACACTAAGTTAATCACACATTATGTAACATCTCATTTTTTTAAAGAATGGACTTACGCCACTTTCATAATCAATCGCTACACAATTTCTTTTACTGGCCAATTTTAAATTGAACAAACCATTGGTATTTTTTAAGATACTAAATATTATCTAGTTAGAAATAAAAAGTTTACACTAAGTTAATCACAAATTACGTGATCTCATTTTTTAAAAGAATGGTCTTACACCACTTTTATAATCAATTGCTACACAATTTTATTACTGGCCAATTTTAAATTGAACAAAGCATTGGTATTTTTCAAGATAATAAATATTATCTAGTTATAAATAAAAAGTTTACACTAAGTTAATCACAAATTAAGTAACATCTCATTTTTTAAAAGAATGGACTTACACCACTTTCATAATCAATCGCTACACAATTTCTTTTACAGGCCAATTTTAAATTGAACAAACCATTGGTATTTTTTAAGATATTAAATATTATCTAGTTATAAATAAGAAGTTTACACTAAGTTAATTACAAATTATGTGATATCTCATTTTTTAAAAGAATGGACTTGCACCACTTTCATAATCAATCGCTACACAATTTCTTTTATTGGCCAACTTTAAATTGAACAAAACATTGGTATTTTTTAAGATATTAAATATTATCTAGTTATAAATAAAAAGTTTACAGTAAGTTAATCACAAATTATGTGATATCTCATTTTTCAAAAGAATAGTCTTACACCATTTTCAAAATAAACGGTCTAAATATTGAACCCCCTGCGGTTTCCACAATATTCACGCCGATGACCGAAGAATAACGTGGTCTAATGATAATCTCTCTATCCAAGAAATATCATCGCACGCCATCTCATTCCATTGTCCATAGGAAAGAGTACAAGGTTCCGTGCATACCGCTGTGGTTACAACACAAATCGTCTATCGTGTGCGTAGATATTTATGTCGCCCATTGCACTACGCGCGACACCATGCATGTTAGTGTACCTAACCCAAAGCCACCATGGATGACGCCAGGTGTTCCCGTAATATATGTCAGTTGTGTCGTCAAATGACAGAACACGGCACAGTCTGTATACACACTCCATGCTTCTGTATATCACGCTGAAGGCCGTGCTGCTTGTATATGGCACATATATATAATAAGTTTTCACGAGAAGCGCTAGCCGTAAGTGGCCGACGGTTTCTCACGTAATTATCGGAGTTCTACAAATCATTTGCGGAAGTTTTTAAGAATAACGAAGGTTTTCATTCATATGAACAAACGTAACTGTACGTAGGTGCTTATTAGTATTTTGTACGTCAAAAATATATAATGTACCGCAATATATATCAAAGTTGAATCGTCAAATAATAGAACACGTAGTCTGTACTCGCAGTCTAAGTATTGTGTCACTCGAATGTGTGTTACAGTTTTTCCACCTAATTTTCAAGATTGCACAAATCATTTGCAGAAGGTTTTAACAGTAATGAAGGTTTTCATGCTATTAGTATTTTGTACGTTAAAAATATGTAATGTACCGCAACATATGTTAAAGTTGGATCATCAGATAATGGAACACATAGTCTTGTACAAATCATTTGCAGTGTAAGTATTGTTCATTCGAAAACGTGTGTGTCCGTCGAGAATATTTTTGTATCGCAACATAATTTTCAAGATTGTACGATACATTCGCAAATATTTTTTAAAGGGGCAAAGGTATTTAATAGTAGCGACACATACAACTATGTACAGATGGTTTCAAGCACGGGGTTCTACAAATGATTTGCAGAAGTTTTTAAGAGTAACGAAGGTTTTCATTCATATCAACACACATAACTGTACGTATGTACTTATTAGTATTTTGTACGTTGAGAATATGTAATGTTGTATCGCAATATAGGTTAAAGTTGGGTCGTCAAATAATAGAAAACATAGTTTGTACTCGCAGTCTAAATATTATATATCACTCGAATGTGTGATATAGTTTTTTCACCTAATTTTCAAGACTATACAAATCATTCGTAAGCATTTTTGAAATATTATTATATATTATATACAGATGTTTACAAGCATGGGGTTCTACAAATCATTTGCGGAAGTTTTTAACAGTAACGAAGGTTTTCATTCATATTAACACGCGTAATTGTATGCAGGTGCTTATTAGTAGTTTGTAAGCTAAAAATATATAATGTATCGCAATATATGTCAAAGTTAGATCGTCAAATAATAGAACATATAATCTGTATTTGCAGTCCGAGTATTATGTATATCACTCGAATGTGTGTTACAGTTTTTCCACCTCATTTTCAAGATTGCACAAATCATTTACGTTTTTAACAGTAACGAAGGTTTTCATTCGTATCAACACGCATAATTGTAATGTAAAGGAATGTTTTACTGCAGTATATGTCAAAATTGGATCGTCAAACAATAAAACACATAGTCTGTACTCGCAGTCCGAGTATTATGTATATCGCACGAATGTGTGTTACAGTTTTTCTACCTAATTTTCAAGATTGCACAAATCATTTGCAGAACTTTTTAACCGTAACGAAGGTTTTCATTCATATCAACACGCATAATTGTATGGAGGTGCTTATTAGTATTTTGTATGTCAAAAATATATAATCTACCGCAACATATGTCAAAGTTGAATCGTCAAATAATAAAACACATAGTTTGTATTTGCAGTCCGGGTATTATGTATATCACTCGAATGTGTGTTATAGTTTCTTCACCTAATTTTCAAGATTGTACGATTCATTCGCAAGTATTTTTTAAAGGGATAATGATATAATATATTATATATAATATAACATTATATGTTATATATATTATTATATTATATTATATATTATATTATTATAATATAATATAATATATAAATATATACAGATGCTTACAAGCACTTTATACGTGAAAAATGTATAATGCGACAAACACTTTTTGTGCTGATCTTCAAAACAATTGAAATATACTTGCTGTCCCAGGAAAAACACTCTATTTCTATGCGGTGATCAACGTAATATACCCATTTATCATCTTATTACAAAATGGGAGCATTGATCGCTGCAAGCATTATTACACGAAACTGGAGCCAATAGAATATCAAGCCAACAAGTGTGGCGTTTGAGAAAACAGTTTCAATGTGCAGACATTAAAAGTTCGTTTGACCGATGATATACGATACCGACAAAGTAGGATTGTGTATGATATTGTGCAAAATACCTAAATGTTCCATAGACCGTCTTTTATTTTTGATAAAGTTTAAAATTAGCTCTTTTCCATCGACTTTTGGATGTCGTTCTTAGACATTTTAATATCAAGATATTCTATAGAATGGGACAAATATGTAAATATATAAATATATGAATTAATTTAGACCAGAATAATAAGCACATGATAATCATTTCTTATGTACATATATATATATAAGAATATAAAAGAATTGATATATATATGTAATAATAAATAAGTATATAAATGGATATATATATATATATATCTGTGTAAGAAATGATTATATATTTTCAATTCTTGATGTGGTTATTCTTACGGTCTAAATGAATTGTAATATTTATTTATTAGAACATATATATTACACATATATATATATTTTACCTATGTACTATTTATTTATTTACATATGTATGTAAGAAATGATTATCGCGTGGTTGTTATTCCGATCTAAACGCATTTATATATTTTCAATTCTTGCATCTATACATACCATTCTATAGAATGTTCAATATTTTTTGCGAAGTATGTCTCAAGATTCTTTATTATTACCTTATGTACTTATTCTAGTATTCTATAGAATGACTACGATTTGGCAAAGTATAACGTAGTAGACAACATTCTACACGAAAATGGGTTACGTCCGACTTAAAAGCAACCACAGTAGGCAGTAAAGTGACACTTTATTAATGAACTCAAATCCATGAAGTCTAATTCACACATTCTTTGTTGCAGCCTTGTCATATCACACTTTACTTGAAACAAATCAATTTGGTTTTATACACTATCTCGAAGTTTTAAACATTCCACAGTATATCTTGGCATTCTAAATAACGACGCGTTTCACTTTGCTTGTAACATGTAGACATCGTCGTTATTATTCGGATCTAAACGCATTTATATATTTTCAATTCTTGCATCTATACATACCATTCTATAGAATGTTCAATATTTTTTGCGAAGTATGTCTCAAGATTCTTTATTATTACCTTATGTACTTATTCTAGTATTCTATAGAATGACTACGATTCATTTGGCAGAGTATAACGTAGTAGACAACATTCTACACGAAAATGGGTTACGTCCGACTTAAAAGAAGCAACCACAGTAGGCAATAAACTGACACTTTCTTAATGAACTCAAATCTATGAAGTCTAATTCACACATTCTTTGTTGCAGCCTTGTCATATCACACTTTACTTGAAACAAATCAATTTGGTTTTATACAGTATCTCAAAGTTTTAAACATTCTATAGGATATCTTGCCATTCTAAATAACGACGCGTTTCACTTTGCTTGTAACATGTAGACATCGTCGTTATTATTCGGATCTAAACGCATTTATATATTTTCAATTCTTGCATCTATACATACCATTCTATAGAATGTTCAATATTTTTTGCGAAGTATGTCTCAAGATTCTTTATTGTTACCTTATGTACTTATTCTAGTATTCTATAGAATTACTACGATTTATTTGTAATAAATGTTCAGAATATAACGCAGTAGACAACATTCTACACGAAAATGGTCTAAGTACACAGTAATATTAGTATAAAATTCACACAAAATTTCATATTCTAATAAACTCAAATCCATTCTAATTCACATATTCTTTGTATGCAGCCTTGTCATATCACACTTTACTTGAAACAAATCAATTTGGTTTTATACAGTATCTCGAAGTTTTAAACATTCCATAGAATATCTTGGCATTCTAAATAACGACGCATTTCACTTTGCTTGTAACATGTAGACATCGTCCGCATTTAATGAATCTAAAGAGCGACCTATCCCAACGAGGAAAAGAACTTACGCAAATGTGATGCACTCAGCATGTCGAGTTATCAGGATGCAACAATAGGAACGCTGGTCAACGAAAGAAAATGCGTGACTCACGCCGCTGCGTACGTCACTTGCGTAAATACAGACAAAATTTACCGAAGGCTGCCACATTTCTGTCGTCGATCGACTTGATTGCTACGCAATCGGTGCGGTAAATTTTGCAACTGAAAACGCGTGAAGTAGCTTTCGTTTTTTACGATTTTGTAACGACATTTCACCGAACTGCATACCCAAGCAAGAAACAATAATCGAGGTAGTGTTATGAAATTATCGTTTAGTGTATTTGTATGGCATTAACCCATTTGCATCATTTGACGGAATAATCCGCAAACAAAAACTGACCATTATTACCAGGAGCGGATAAATTTGTACGCAATAATTTTTGTTTTATTTTTCAACTTATCAGATAATAATTAAAGATTTAAATAATAAAATTTATTATTTATTATTATATATAATTTATTAATAATTTATTAATTAAAAGAGTCTCTACGGTGAACAAACAATAAAGAATTTTGTGTAGAATATTATTTTTCTTACTTTTCTGATTGTAAGCTCGAAATAATAAAATAATAAAAAAATATAATAGATAATAAAATTTAACAAAATTAGGTTACCATAATGAATTACAGTTCGGATTTGGATTCGAGCATAGAAATGCAAATATCCCATAAGCCTAAACGTGCCATAGCTCTAATAGATAGTAGTGAAGATGACCAGCCCGATAATATTGAAACTGGAAATTTCTTATCGGAAAAACGAAATTGTATGCCAACATTACATGATTTTACTGCCGTAAGTGGTGTAACCATCAACGTCAGGCGCGATGTTTTCGAATTATTTTTCAACGTGGAACTAGTCCAAAAAATAGTTCTGGAAATACGGGGAAAATACAATAATTGAAATAACCGTATAACACTATTTCTAATGAGAGTAAACACTAAAAGTCTTCCTTGCGCATGCTGGTATCGGCAACGTTTAGCTGCGCATGTCGGATTTTTGAGTAAAATTGCGAATTTAAAGCGATGATGCAAATGGGTTAACACTAGATTTACCAGACCAGTCAAAATGACCGGTCTTGCAGTTTCAATTCAAAATTCCTACTGCATGTAACATTTTCTTTCCGAAATGATATCATGACTTTTGTAGCCATAACTAAAGAATCAGTTTTATGAACTTTATATTATTTTATATGTATTCGTAACAAATATATTTTTTGTTATTGACACTTATGCCAGCACCAGTCAAAATGACTGGTGCATGTTTCAATGTGATGAAATGATCTTGGGGCAGCTACAACAATTAATAAATACTGCAATGTTTTTTCGGGACAGAATATACGATGCCAAAATATGATTTCAAAATATATGATTCCAAAAAATTGAAGGAGGAGGTGTTGCTGGAAGATTAGCAGTTCAGTGTATTTTCAAAGATGTACCCAGGCCTACAGTACATGCAAAAACAAATATTATGAAGGGGGAGCTAAGTAGCGCATTTTTATTACTAATTGACCAGCATATTTTAAAACATGTAAGAACTTGTGCACAATTAGAAGCCTCCCGAGTTTTGAGGAAAAAATGGACACTTACACAAGCAAAATTGAAGGCGTTTATTGTAATATTATATGGACGTGGGGCGTACGAAGGAAACACTTTGAGACTTGAATATTTATGGAATAACAAGTGGGGACCAACATTTTTTTCCACAACTATGAGTAGATGTGATTTTACCGAGATTCTACGTTACATTCGTTTCGACAAAAAAAATCAGAGGAGTCAACGTTTACAAAGAGATAAATTCGCTTTAGTTTGGAACAAATTGATTGAAAATAGCGAAAATTGCTTCAAACCAGGTGTTTATGTTACGGTAGATGAGCAACTCTTTCCAACGAAGGCAATATATGCAAAAGAAGTGTATGCGGAAAGTATACACTGAGGAAAATCTACATATGTAAAAATTGTGATCGATGAACTAAAAACAATTAAGTGTTTGATTAATTGATAATGTCTATATATCTATTTTTGTATTACAAGTAATATTATTCAACTTTTTTCATCATTTTTTAAAAGTAAATAAAGACTGGAAACACCACTACGCATTTTTTTTCTAAAGACCGTTTTTTTCAACGACCGAAAACTGGGTGAAATTCGAATAACGATTGTGGACGAACGAATAAACATACACAAATTTTCTTTCTTGCAGGATTTTGTGCAATCTTAACAAACAAATCAAGCTTTAAAAATGTTAAAAATATTAATAATTAAAGGAAACATTTATATCTGAAATATTTTCTTAGCGCCATTTGATTGGAGAGATTTATTTTTGTAGACTGAACTTAAATTCTGTGACAAAACGTCACAATTGACGCAATGGCGACCAAAAATCGAAAAACTTGACAAATTTAAGTTATTTGTTGTTAAAAGCGATATTAAAAAATTAATTTTTATATACAGACATCGGTTCAGTTTATGGAAATATATATATCTTCAATTTAAAAAAAAATCATATCGATATGTTCAACCATTCTTGAGTTATCGCGGCAAAACCAATGGAAAACACTGTTCTGAGAAAAACGCGGATAAAGTTTGGAAACAGGATTACATGCATGACCTCACATTTTTGGCATTCCTCAACTCAATTTTGCGAACATCGAAATTTTTCTTGCGCCAATATGTTCTTAAAAATTGTACTAACCGATTATGTAAAAAACCAAAAATCGATTTTTTTGAAATTTCAAACCTTTCTGGTTCCCTTAAAACGATACGAAAGAGAAACAATTTCGGTAAAACATCTTGACATGGAAATTTTCCGAATACCCGGTCAATGTGGTCCGATCGTAAACTTCATGTTTACCAAATGTGTTGTCATGACGACGTGTGCTCATTCCGTTGCCGACGGCTGTTTCTCAGGAATGAAGGAAGTACTTAATAAACAATGAAGTAGTTATGATAAAGCGTACCGATAATCCCGTAATTACGCATATTCAGGATATACATATGTAAGAGACCGACGGCTTCTACTTTAGTACGTTTTACGTCAATTAAGTATTTACGCCTAAGCACATACTGAGCACGTATGTTCTTCACTTCTTTTTCAATTGCCTGATGTAAATTTGATATCATGAATGCCGGATTATATTGATTCAACTGTAAAGTCATATTTGTATTCTGCATATTTTACATTTTTAACATCGCACATCGTAATTTCAATATAGGATCAGCGCTTCTTTACAATTAATCTGTAAGTGATTTTTCTGATTTTTAACAAAATTAAAACATTAAACGAACGAAACATTTTATAAATTTACGATTTATTGTAGTCAATCATGTCTTCCTAGGTTTAAATGAGGAAAAAAGCAATATTCCAATTTTTGGTTAATACTATTTCATAGAAAATTCTTAATAATTCACACACTTGTGCACGTTGTAGTGACAAGCGGAAAATTACGTTTCAAGAAACCTGTATTACGAATTTCCATTTAATTGGTTCATATTCTCTTAACACTGTATGAGCAATCATTTTTTATTGCTGTCAATGAGTTGCTATTATGACTCATTATCAACGGGAATCCCGTCTTATGTTATTCTTGGCAATTGTACGACATTTCTTAGTTGTACTATATGTTCCATGTCAAAGATTACAAATACAATCCATTTCGATTACTTACGCCTTTATAATAATTAACGCAAATATTTCTATTTCACTTCAAACTTTTCATCGTAATACTAGTTTCACTGACTTCCAAAACTGTTTACTATACAATTTCTTGTAATTCTCATGACAACTAAAAATCCTCTTGCAAACTATCGCAATGGTTGCTTTCCATTTGTTTTATATATAACATAATATCTTCCTTGTATAAAACACGCTACTAAATTTTTAACTTTTCACATTCAATCACAGCCATCACAACACTTGCATAATTTCTTTCGTTTATACTTGCAGATTACGTAGACACGCTGTATCGCGCAACAGTCCAATTTAAATGAGATAACTCTGGAATTTATTCATACAATTTACACACGCGATTTGTCCTCCATTAATTAACTACCAGCCGGTTTCCTTCCCGTTTTCGCACAACACTCTATCGGCTAGCCAATTAACACGTTGACTGCCATGGTGGTCATGGGTGACCGGCGCAAAAGGTCTCACGAAAAATTAAAAAAAACTACACAATCGGTAGTATTTATAATTTTGTAAATGCAATTAATATTAAATAGTCACTCAGTTCTTTGGTCTCCGATATCTTCGAATTATTTTCATTTTACACAATTCAATCATACTCTGTAGTACTTCATCAGGTTGTGATTTTAGCACTTTGACTGGCGTGATGGTCACCGATGTATGGCGCAAGAAATTTTACTGAAGATCTAAAATATTCGCAATTGGTGGCAATAATTATTTTATAAATGCAGTTATTGTTAGAATAGTGACGCGATCCTTAGTCTCCAATACCCGCACATTATTTACATTTTGCATAATTTAGGCAAACGCTGTAGTATTCATAGTATCACTGTTCTAATATAGCAAAATACGCACGGCAGACAACGTGTTAACACCTTACGAAAAATTAAAAAAATACCCAGTATTTTTAATTTAGTAAATATAGTAGTATTTATAATTTTGTAAATGCAATTAATACTAAATAGTCACTCTATTCTTTGGTCTCCGATACCTTCGAATTATTTTCATTTTGCACAATTCAATCATACTCTGTAGTACTTCATCATGTTGCAGTTTTAATATATTAAAATACGTGATCCCCGGTGACCAGCGCAAAAAATTTTACTAAAAATGCAAAAAATTCACAATGAAACCCATTTGCAATTTTGTTAAAGCAATTGATATCGGGACGATGCTTCAATACTTTGGCTTCTAACAATTCTGCATTACCTTTATTTTGTACGATTGAATTATACTTTGCAGTATTTCATCGCATCGCAGTTCTAACATAGCAAAATACGCAAAAGATTTTACTAAAAATGCAAAAATTCGCGATGAAGCCCATTTGCAATTTTGTAAAAGCAATTAATATTGGGACGGTGTTTTAATACTTTGGCTTCTAACAACTCAGAGTTACCTTTATTTTGCACGATTTAATTGTAGTCTACAGTATTTCATCCCGGCGCGGTTCTAACATAGCAAAATATGCTGTAACCAGCGCAAAACATTTTACTAGAAATGCAAAAAAATCGCAATAAAGCCCATTTGCAATTTTGTAAAAGCAATTGATGTTGGAACGATGCTTCAATACTTTGACTTCTAACAACTCTGCATTACCTTTATTTTACACGATTTAATTATACTCTGCAGTATTTGATCGCATCGCGGTTCTAACATAGCAAAATACGCAAAATATTTTACTAAAAATGCAAAAAATTCACAATGAAGCCCATTTGCAATTTTGTAAAAGCAATTGATATCGGGACGGTGCTTCAATACTTTGACTTCTAACAACTCAGCGTTACCTTTATTTTGCACAATTTAATTATACTCTGCACTATTTCATCGCATCACAGTTCTAACATAACAAAATACGCAAAAGATTTTACTAAAATACTGCAAAAACCTTTATTTTGCACGATTTAATTATACTCTGAAATC
Source organism: Cryptocheilus praepositus (assembly GCA_033815515.1). Lineage (NCBI taxonomy): Eukaryota > Metazoa > Arthropoda > Insecta > Hymenoptera > Pompilidae > Cryptocheilus > Cryptocheilus praepositus. The sequence continues at coordinate 138,524 of JAWWQZ010000177.1, read as the reverse complement.
CCATTTGCAATTTTAGTAAAAATGCAAAAAATTCGCAATAAAGCCCATTTGCAATTTTATAAAAGCAATTGATATCAGGACGGTGCTTCAATAATTTGGCTTCTAACAATTCTGCGTTACCTTCATTTTGCACAATTTAATTATACTCTGCAGTATTTCATCGCATCGCGGTTGAAACATAACAAAATACGCAAAAGATTTTACTAGAAATGCAAAAAATTCGCAATGAAGCCCATTTGCAATTTTGTAAAAGCAATTAATATTGGAACGGTGCTTCAATACTTTGGTTTCTATCAACTCTGCGTTACCTTTATTTTGCACGATTTAATTATACTCTGCAGTATTTAATCGCATCGCGGTTCTAACATAGCAAAATACGCAAAAGATTTTACTAAAAACGCAAAAAATTCGCGATGAAGCCCATTTGCAATTTTGTAAAAGCAATTGATATCGGAACGCTGTTTCAATACTTTGGTTTCTAACAACTCTGCGTTACCTTTATTTTGCACGATTTAATTATACTTTGTAGTGTTTCATCGCGTTACGGTTCAAACATAGCAAAATACGCAAAAGATTTTACTAAAAATGCAAAAATTCGCAATGAAGCCCATTTGCAATTTTGTAAAAGCAATTGATTTCGGAACGTTGCTTCAATACTTTGGTTTCTAACAACTCTGCGTTACCTTTATTTTGCATGATTTAATTATACTATGCAGTATTTCATCGCATCGCGGTTCTAACATAACAAAATACGCTTGAGCAAAATACGCAAAAGATTTTACTAAAATTGCAAAAAATTCGCAATGAAGTCCATTTGCAATTTTGTAAAAGCAATTGATATTGGAACGGTACTTCAATACTTTGGTTACTGACAACTCTGCGTTACCTTTATTTAGCACGATTTAATTATAATCTGCAGTATTTCATCGCGTGCGGTTCAAACATAGCAAAATACGCAAAAGATTTTACTAAAAATGCAAAAAAATCGCAATAAATCCCATTTGCAATTTTGTAAACCAATTGATATCGGAACGGTGCTTCAATACTTTGGTTTCTAACATCTCTGCGTTACCTTTATTTTGCAGGATTTAATTACACTCTGCAGTATTTCATCGCGTTACGGTTCTAACATAGCAAAATACGCTTGGCAGTCAACGTGTTAACGAACGCGCCCGAAATGAATAACGCAGCGACCCGAGAATTCAAAACGTACTTACCAAACTTTCCTTCGAGCTTCCTTCTTGCACCTTGCCACGAGATGGCAAACGCGCGCGCGCGCGCGCACGAGCGCGATCCTCTTCTCAAATTCAACACCGCTCAAAAATCCTCCGAAGAGCCCACTTGCACGAAAACACCAGCAAGAACCGACGAGAGTCAAAGCCCGGCACAAATAACCCGAACAGTCTCTTCCTACGCCACCGCGCACTTAAACACGAAAGGTCGACGGTGCCGAACTCTTTTTTACACCATCGTCTGCCGGCGTAACGGGGAAAAAACGTCGAGGAATCCTTCCGAGCCGATTTTCACCGCTGGCAGCGAAACAGACGGCGAAGTAATCGGGAAGTTGAGCAGTTGGACGAATAAGGACCGTTATGCACGAGGTGCCGAAGACACTATTGACGCTTTTATCAGTGGCGCAACTTGAACGTACACGTAGCCGCTCGCCGAATAAAAGCGAGCGACAGGTGGAAGAAGCGAACGTGGAAGGTGAATGTTTTCTTAGCGTTGATTGGGAAACGTCTTAATTCCCGACGAGCACGAAACCGAACAGAACGACGACGGAACCACACCTTAGCAGAGACTGTGCACAAGTCCCGCGAACTGAGTTGAAAGGCCCTCGTCCGTGAGACTAGATCAGGGCCGTAAACTCAACTGCGTGGCCTCGGATATGAGGCGCGATCGTGTCAATTACCGCATGGCTTTTTTCGAGCGTCCTGGTTGTCGATGATTGTATGTCATTTGCAACAATATGTCTCGCTCAGAACGTCACGGAAATATTTTTGCTATTCTGAGCATGTAATGGGAGAATAATAATTAATTTTGTTATTTAGTAGAATACGGCGTGAATTGCAAAAGAAGGAAAGGCCAAGGTATTTAATACGCTCAGAACGGAACGGAAATATTTTTGCTATTCTGAGCATGTAACGGGAGAATAATAATTAATTTTGTTATTTATTAGAATACGGCGTGAATTGAAAAGAAGGAAGGGCAACGTATTTAATACGCAAATTTTGCAGTTTTGCAAGAAAGCAATAAAATGTTGCAAACTTCGGAACATTAAGAGGAAAAAATCGGAGCAAAAATGTCACTAAATACTGATAACATTGCATTGATGAGGTGCACGTATGTTTAAAATGCTTTAATACAATGCACCGGTAGATAAAAGATTTGATAAAAATTAATTTTTGATTTAATAAAAACTTTTAATATTTCAATAATGCAGATTTTATTTCAAAGCAGTTTCTAATTTCTGCAAATTTGTTGATACGTTGATTGCCACGCCAAAATCACATGTTTCGCTCAGAAACGCCACGAAAATATTTTTACTATTCTGAGAATGTAATGGGAGAATAATAATTAATTTTCTTATTTATTAGAATACGGCATGAGTTGAAAAAGAAGGAAGGGCAACGTATTTAATACGCAAATTTTGCAGTTTTGCAAGAAAGCAATAAAATGTTGCAAGCTTCGGAACATAAAGAGTAAAAAATCGGAGCAAAAATGTCACTAAATACTGATAACATTGCATTGACGAGGTACACTTATGTTTAAAATGCTTCAATACTATGCACCGGTAGATAAAAGACTTGATAAAAATTAATTTCTGATTTAATAAAAACTTTTAATTTTTCAATATTGCAGATTTTATTTCAAAGCAGTTTCTAATTTCTGCAAATTTCTTGACACGTTGACTGCCACGCCGAAATCACATGTTTCGGTCAGAACGCCACGAAAATATTTTTACTATTTTGAGTGTGTAATGGCAGAATAATATTTAATTTGGTTATTTATAAGAATACGGCATCAATTGCAAAAGAAGGAAGGACCAACGTATTTAATACGCAAATTTTGCAGTTTTGCAAGAAAGCAATAAAATGTTGCAAGCTTCGGAACATAAAGAATAAAAAATCGGAGCAAAAATGTCACTAAATACTGACAACATTGCATTGATGAGGTGCACGTATGTTTAAAATGCTTTAATACAATGCACCGGTAGATGAAAGATTTGATAAAAATTAATTTTTGATTTAATAAAATCTTTTAGTTTTACAATATTGCAGATTTTATTTGAAAGCAGTTTCTAACTTCTGCAAATTTCTTGACACGTTGATTGCCACGCCGAAATCACATGTTTTGGTCAGAACGCCACGAAAATATTTTTACTATTCTGAGCATGTAATGCTAGAATAATAATTAATTTCATTATTTATTAGAAGACGATATGAATTGTAGAAGAAGGAAGGGCCAACGTATTTGGTACGCAATTTTTGGAAAATAGTATTATCAATAAAATGTTATTTATAAGAATACGGCATGAATTGCAAATGAAGGAAAGGCAACGAACAAATTGCAAACATATAAAATGTTACGGAACACAAAAATGTCAAAAATGTCATTAAATACTGGCAAAATTGCATTGACAAGGTACACTTATGTTTAAAATGCTTCAATACTATGCACCGGTAGATAAAAGATTTGATAAAAATTAATTTTTAATTTAATAAAAACTTTTAATTTTTCAATAGTACAGATTTTATTTCAAAGCAGTTTCTGATTAACAAACAACCGTTCGAACAACCGAAAATTGATGTTTGATTTTCGGTTTAATAAAAACTTTAATTTTTCAATAGTTTTTAAATATTAACAAACAACCGTTCGAACAACCGAAAATTGATGTTTGATTTTCGGTTTAATAAAAACTTTAATTTTTCAATACTGCAGATTTTATTTCAAAGCATTTTCTAATTTCTGCAAATTTCTTGACACGTGGACTGCCATGCCAAAATCATATGTTTCGCGCAGAACGAAAATATTTTTACTATTCTGAGCATCTAATGGCAGAATAATAATTAATTTCGTTACTTGTAAGAACATGGCATGAATTGTAAAAGAAGGAAGGGCCAACGTATTTGGTACGCAAATTTTGCAAACAGCGTTACTAATAAAATGTTGCAAGCTTAGCAACACAAAGAGCAAAAAATCGGAGCAAAAATGTCACTAAATACTGCCAAGATTGCATTGACAAGCTACACTTATGTTTAAAATGCTTGAAAACAATGCACCGGTAAATAAAAGATTTGATAAAATTTCATTTTTAATTTGTGATATAACAGAAATTTTCAATTTTTCAAAGCATTCTCTAATTAGCGAATTTTCATTCAACTATGCAATTATAAGTATTTGATGCACTCCAGTCACTGATGTGTTAACAACGGTATTCTATGCGTTAGCTCACTTGTAAATATAAGGACAGTAATAGTAATCGTGTGGTTGTCCTTCACGTTGGAAAGTCAATTACCGAATGCTTTTTTTTTTATTTTGCTAGCGGCTAATGATGGCAGGTCATTTACGACGAACGTTTCGGTGAATTTATTAACGACGATAACATATGCGGTAGGCAACCTGTAAATGTAACTGTGTTAACAGGAATTCTTAGATTATAAGGAACGTTGTGAAGTCAATTATCGGATACGTTTTTAAAAAGCGTGCATGGCATTAACAAATCCTTTTTGCGTTGTTTAAAGATTCCTTTGTTTGATACTGCCGATTTGTTGAGGACGCAATATGTGCGTTATCTGATATGAAAATGTAGAAGTAAGAACATTTCTGTGATTCTTATCTTTTATTACCCGGATATGTTTGTACTTAACAGAACTGGGCCGTATGATTAATTAACATTGTCTTTCAACGTTTTGCCGTGCTAATCGACTGCTGTACTACTTTCTTTATAAATCTTTCCAGTTATACACTTTAATAAAAAAGATAAAAAATCTATTAAGCATCGGTTTCTCTTATTTCTTTCACTTCCAGCATTTAGACTTGGCCAAGATCGGATGGGAATAATTGAAAGGAAATATTACGTTTAAAGATTCCTTTGTTTGACACTGCCGATTTGTTGAGGACGCAATATGCGTTATCTGATATGAAAATGTAGAAGTAAGAACATTTCTGTGATTCTTATCTTTTATTACCCGGATATGTTTGTACTTAACAGAACTGGGCCGTATGATTAATTAACATTGTCTTTCAACGTTTTGCCGTGCTAATCGACTGTTCCACTACTTTCTTTATAAATCTTTCCAGGTATACATTTTAATAAAAAAGATAAAAAATCTATTAAGCATCGGTTTCTCTTATTTCTTTCACTCCCAGCATTTAGAATTGGCCAAGATCAGATGGGAATAATTGAAAGGAAATATTACGTTTAAAGATTCCTTTGTTTGACACTGCCGATTTGTTGAGGACGCAATATGTGCGTTATCTGATATGAAAATGTAGAAGAACATTTCTGTGATTTTTATCTTTTATTACCCGGATATGTTTGTACTTAACGGAACTGGGGCGTATGATTAATTAACATTGTCTTTCAACGTTTTGCCGTGCTAATCGACTGTTCCACTACTTTCTTTATAAATCTTTCCAGGTATACGTTCTAATAAAAAAGATAAAAATTCTATTAAGCATCGGTTTCTCTTATTTCTTTCACTTCCAGCATTTAGACTTGGCCAAGATCGGATGGGAATAATTGAAAGGAAATATTACGTCGATTCGTCCCTGAATTACAGTTGTAGAGTGGGGACGCAGTACGAGGTGACTTGACTCCGAAACGACAAGAATACATCATAGTACGTGTGTGTCTACTTCTTGGCGTTCACTTACCTCTCATTAGCCACATGGATTGCCACCTCATCAATCATTCAATTTCCCGATTATATTCAAGACCATCCGATTCTTTGAAATATTTAAATGTTGCACTTCCACACTTATGCGTTTTGATTATTTCGATTGTGTCTACAGAAATCTTTCACAGCATGCGTTCCACGTGGCAATTCCTATTGCTTAGTACGCTTTCACTAACGCCATGTGCACGTTTGTCAATGACACCTTTTTTCTTAAATGCCTGATGAATGGACCGACCGCAGCAAAACAGCTTGAATGAAAAATGAATTTTTTGCCCGGCGACGGGTAAAGCATAATGAGTGCAATATAAATGATAAAATCAAACGACGGTGTGGGAACTGAGATCGCTTTTGAAGCACCCATCAAAAATGCTGTTGCTGGGAAAAAGCAGGGAAGCAAGGATTGTACGGGTGTTGCATAGATTGTACAAAATTGGCATACATTGATTCTTATGTATAAGTTGGTTTTTATTTCACTGTTGTTATCATATCCTTACTTAGCCTTCTTGCTCTTAATCTTTCTCATGTAGAACTCGAGTTCTTTGCCTTCAAGTATGTAGCCGTCAGCACGACCACATTGTCCCGGTCGACTAGCTATGCATGCTAAAACGAAAATCACATGTCAATTATATTTTAACATAATTTTAATTATTTTCGTTCACAATATATCCATAGGGATGTGCAATTGAATTAACCCATTGACTGCCATGCAAATTTAGCGCGTCTTGCGCTGGATGCCACGTTTTATTTTAAAGAAGACATAAAGTTTTACAAAATATAATAATATTAAGTTACTAATACAATATTGTAATGGCACGTACAGTATTTTTATTGAAAAAAAAACACTACGAGATAACTCGTAGCTGGCAGTTTTGGTACAGACGCTTACTACGAGATATCTCGTAGTTGGCAGTCAATGGGTTAATATATCAAAGAATACGGCTAATTAAGATATACTTTCTGCAAGTTAACTATGAAGAAGCTTGCACTATTAAATTATATATTTCTGTGCAGATATTAATTTTATTCTTACCAAGGACACGTCCAGTTGCAAATTGTTCCTCTAAAGCAGGTTCAACTTTGGCAAATCGTTGTCTTGCTTTGTATTTAGCTTCTGTTTTCTTTGAACGTTTTTTGTTGAGGACTTCCTCTTCTGCTTCCGTCTGAATATAACACATAAAAATGTCTGTCAATACTAGTTCCAAAGACATCGTTTTTTAGAATGAAATCAAAGGCATAGACTCACCAATTTAGCCCCTCGTTTACGTCCTAATGGAAGAACGTAATGACTCTCATACCACTGCCTGAATGGCGTAGCGTCTATTGTCACAATAGCATTTTTTACAAGGGTCTTCGTTCGCACTAATTCGTTGTTTGATGCATTGTAAACGACATCAATAATACGTGTTTTCCTCGTAGTGCATTCAGAACCCCAAGAGAAATTTCCTGTATCCAAGCGAAGTGCCCTGAATTTCTTGTTTCCACCACGTGTGCGTACCTGTTAAAAGACGTGAGTGTTTGTAAACTAGCGAAACATTCTTAGGTTAAAAATTTGCGTTACTAAGGCTTTCCTCAGATCGCTGTGAGATGTTATGTCAACATAGTACTCAGAGTAGGTAAGGTAATCATCATATCAGAACAAAATGTTCAAATACTTTGTAAAAGTATTCCTTAGTTGCTAGATAGCGTTACGGAAGGATACTTATAAGAACTTACTGTGTGGATTCTATGAGGTCCAAGCTTGGTGTTTGCAGCAGGGCGCCCTAACTCAAACTTCCTCTTCTTGCGGATAGGCTTCCTCTTACCACCTGTGGCACGCCTCTTATGCCAATGGTCCCGAGAAATACCTGTAACATCAAATATACGTTAACAACCATACCACTAAAACTACCGCTAAAAATATATGCATCTTCATCTTCCTTTAACTGAACAAGAAATGAAGTACAGATAACCAATGTGATGGCGTCAGAGAAAAAATAACATTCTAACAATAACTAATAATAGGTATAAATTGTTGTTTAAAACCGGTAACAATGTTTTCCTAATAATCACATTGCAAGAACGTGAATGTCATGAAATATGTATATAGGCAAATGGAAAATTTATGTCAAAACAGTACAGCATTGTAAAGGGCTAGTAATAAATATACTTTTTCCCTGTTAACTCTCATTACATCAACATAATATTATCATACGGGTATGGCAGAGGGTTCATTCATGATGGAGACAATCTTCTGTTACGGATTCATGATTAGAAATTGAAGATGCAATGGGATGCAAACAAACTCTTGTAAAACCGAGTCACTCACCCATCGTGCCGGAGTCTAAAAGGAACAGAAACCTAAAATGTGCTAGTGAGTTAGTCTGTTATTTCCGGTTGTTTTGAATCGCAGCGCCCTCTGTGCAACTTCTCAACGTAAGACGTCACTAGTACCGTGCTCCAAACCTGAAAATTGGACAAAAATTTATAAGTACAACAAATTTTAATATGAAAAATTAATTAAAATATTGAGAATACGTATATTTTATTGAAGGTGGAGAATATTTATACCAAAGGACGGATAGCGCATTTGATAATGTTCTTTTGATATTTATAATCATTTGAGTGTACATTTACTTTAGAACAAATCCACATGACGCGAAAAATGAAAAAGAAACATTTGAATAAAATACGTACGTATAATTGCCGGATAATATTTACTTACAAAAAGCAAGAAAAATATGCAGTGAAAACCGAAAAAAAAACATTTGAAGACAATACTTAAGTATAATTGTGGGATAATATTTATTTACAAAACGCAAAAAAAGTATGCCGCGAAAACCGAAAAAGAAACATTTGAATACAATACGTAAGTTTAATTGCCGGATAACATTTATTTATAAAAAGCAAGAAGCGTATGCAGCGAAAACCGAAAAAGAAACATTTGAATATAGTACGTAAGTATAATTGCCGGATAATATTTATTTACAAAAAGCAAGAAAAGTATGCAACGAAAACCGAAAAAGGAACATTTGAATACAATACGAAAGTATAATTGCCGGATAAAATTTATTTACAAAAAGCAAGAAAAGTATGCAACGAAAACCGAAAACGAAACATTTGAATATAGTACGTAAGTATAATTGCCGGATAATATTTATTTACAAAAAGCAAGAAAAGTATGCCGCGAAAACCGAAAAAGAAACATTTGAATACAATACGTAAGTATAATTGCCGGATAATATTTATTTACAAAAAGCAAGAAAAATATGCAACGAAAATCGAAAAAGAAATATTTGAATACAATACGTAAGTATAATTGCCGGATAATATTTATTTACAAAAAGCAAGTAAAGAATGCCACGAAAACCGGAAAAGAAACATTTGAATACAATACGGAAGTATAATTTCCCGATAATATTTATTTACAAAAAGCAAGTAAAGTATGCAGCGAAAACCGAAAAAGAAACATTTGAATACAATACGTAAGTATAACTGGCGCATAATATTTATTTACAAAAAGCAAGAAAAGTATGCCGCGAAAACCGAAAAAGAAACATTTGAATACAACACGTAAGTATAATTGCTGGATAATATTCATTTGCAAAAAGCAAGTAAAGTATGCGGCGAAAACCGAAAAAGAAACATTTGAGTACAATACGTAAGTATAATTGCCGGATAATATTTCTTTACAAAAAGCAAGTAAAGTTTGTCGCGAAAACCGAAAAAGAAACATTTGAATACAATATGTAAGTATAATTGCCGGATAATATTTATTTACAGAAAGTAAGAAAAGTATGCAGCGAAAACCGAAAAAGAAACATTTGAATACAATACGTAAGTATAATTGCCGGATAATATTTATTTACAAAAAACAAGAAAAGTATGCCACGAAAACCGAAGAAGAAACATTTGAATACAATACGGAAGTATAATTTCCCGATAATATTTATTTGCAAAATGCAGGAAGAGTATGCAGCGAAAACCGAAAATGAAACATTTGAATACAATACGTAAGTATAATTGCCGGATAATATTTATTTACAAAAAAACAAGAAAAGTATGCAACGAAAACCGAAAAAGAAACATTTGAATACAATACGTAAGTATAATTGCCGGATAATATTTATTTACAAAAAGCAAGAAAAGTATGCAGCGAAAACCGAAAAAGAAACATTTGAATACAATACGGAAGTATAATTACCGGATAATATTTATTTACAAAAAGCAAGAAAAGTATGCTGCGAAAAACGGAAAAGAAACATTTGAATACAATACGCAAGTATAATTGTCGGATAATATTTATTTACAAAAAACAGGAAAAATATGCCGCGAAAACCGAAAAAGAAACATTTGAATACAATACGTAAGTATAATTGGCGGATAATATTTATTTACAAAAAGCAAGTAAAGTATGCAGCGAAAACCAAAAAAGATACATTTGGATACACTACGTAAGTATAATTGCCGGATAACATTTATTTACAAAAAGCAAGAAAAGTATGCAGCGAAAACAGTAAAAGAAACATTTGAATACAATACGTAAGTATAATTGCCAGATAATATTTATTTACAAAAAGCAAAAAAAGTATGCAGCGAAAAACGAAAAAGAAATATTTGAATACAATACGTAATAATAATTTCCGAATAATATTTATTTGCAAAAAGCAAATAAAGTATGCAGCGAAAACCGAAAAAGAAACATTTGAATACAATGCGTAAGTATGATTGCTGGATAATATTTATTTACAAAAAAGAAGAAAAGTATGCCGCGAAAACCAAAAAATAAATATTTGAATACAATATGTAGGTATAATTTCCGGATAATATTTATTTACAAAAAGTAAGAAAAGTATGCCGCGAAAACCAAAAAAGAAATATTTGAATACAATACGCAAGTATAATTGCCAGATAATATTTATTTACAAAAACAAGAAAAGTATGCAGCGAAAACCGAAAAAGAAACATTTGAATACAATACGTAAGTATAATTTCCGGATAATATTTATTTACGAAAAGCAACAAAAGTATGCCGCGAAACCGAAAAAGAAACATTTGAATACAATACGCAAGTATAATTGCTGGATAATATTTACTTACAAAAAACAAGAAAAGTATGCCGCGAAAACTGAAAAATAAACATTTGAATACAATACGTAAGTATAATTGCCGGATAATATTTATTTACAAAAAACAAGTAAAGTATCAATATTATAAGCAACAGCATGTATATATCGTACAAAACCTTGTTTCTGACAGATAAAAACTGTTGGAAAATTTAGGCCCCTAATATAAACACAAACATTAGTACGTCAAAGAAATATTTTGAAAATTGTCTCTTTACAAATTGTATTATCAAAATGTGGTACATATAAATTTAAATGATTCTGGCAAAACGTTTATTATGTACAACTTATTGTGCGGGATAATAAAGGAATTGCAATTATTTTAATTTTGTACCCTGAGCAAACAACTCATAATAAAATAAAATTGAGTATAAACTGCGTGTACTTGGAAAATGTTATATGAAATACTGACAAATTCTTTTTTCATAAAAAATTTTAATAATTTGCTAACATAATAATAGCAATACACATATATATATATATATATATATATATAATTGCGCACATAAATCAATAAGCATTTATCAATTACAACAAGTTTTATAATTACCACGATATCAAGACAAATGACGATGATTTCATTTCTTTCAACACTCCGCTGTTCATTTAGTAGTGGCCACCCAATCAGATCGCTGCAACTGAATATAGTAATATTCACCTCTACTCTCTTACATTCCCTACAATATAGGAATTCTTAGCAAAATTGTAGTAAATCATCAAAATACTTGTAAACAATGATTAAATAACGCTAAATTTCCACAAAAACGTTCTAATTAAAGCCATTTTAATATTCGTTACCAAGTTAAAAGATTCTAATGATCCGCTTGTGGCGCCACCTGTGCGATTAGCCGGTACTAAAAAAGAAATAAGAGCAAACGCATTCGTCGGAATGATATTCCCTATGGAAGGCCTCACATATATATGTATATATATAGGACATTTGTGTGTCTGATATACGGTTTACCTGACTGCGCTATGCTTACATTAGGCGCTACAAACTCCTGTAGTAATGCGGAAGGTGCTGTGTCAGTTGTGAAATGTTTTTTCGAAAAAGAGTTAATGAAATTAAAGTGTTTTAAAAATGCTGTGTACAGAAATTTAAAGGATTCGTTAATGGTATTACGGCCCCACGGTCGTTCGAAGGTGTGTAGCTTTTTGTTGCACTTCTGTAAAACGACTGCTGTCACATCAAAAGGCGGAAAAGTATTGCGTTTTGTGCTACACAGAACATTTTTTGCTTGCGACCGTTGAAAGCGAATATCGAGACGTTGCCGGATGAATTGTCAGTTTCACGTTCGTTGGAAGGTAGCTCGAAAACTGCGTAACCTCCAAACTGGATCAACTGATTCTGTATATTTTTTGACATAAACTATCGCAAGAGAGATGTGTTCTGAGATATTAACCGCCGAAACAAGAAGCTGGAAGTGTGTGACAGTTTGAATCCACCGAAATCATCCTTCCGGCAGTGAATGGACTAAGTGGAGAGTTAACGTTATTGTTAGTATGGAAGAAATATCACTCTTCAAAATAAGATTTTACCTCGCTAATTTGTTCTGGCTACAGAAAAATTCTTATTTAAAACATTATCCTACGTTCTATGACCTGCATAATTTTCTTTCTTTCTTTTTTTTTTTTCGTGAAGAGATACCACTATGAATGCAAGTTTAAGTTCCATGGACGCTGGCGGTGATAAACATCTGCCCGAAAGCAGTGTTCAAGCGATAGCACAGAATTTAACTACGATACAGAATATACAGAGCATGCAAAATGTACAAAGCGTTGTACAAAGTAACGTGCAGAGCATTCAGCCAACGCAAACCATCGTTGGATCAGTTGGAACCCCTGCTAGTCTTGTTGGAAAATCAATCTCACTAGATATAAACCCAAAGTTATCATTGATGAAGCCTGTAATCCCATCCGGTGCCACATCGAGTGTGGAAACAAACAAAATAACTACGACGGTAAAGTATTACTTTTGTATATAACCCTTAGCGGTCAGTCTTGAATTAAATGCACCTCTAACTTTTTACCCTATACTTTCAGCTTTGTTCTGTGGGATCCACCGTTAGGATTATTTCCCCTGGTATGTTGAGCACTGTCGAAAGGCAGAGTCAATCACAGCCGCAGCAGATGCCTCAACAATCCCAACAAGTAACTAGTATGCCAGCTACGTATCATGTACCACGTGGGCCAGCCGCTGTTGCTAACATCTCTGCCCCACGATCAACAGTTGCCACGCCAATTGTCAGGGCAAATACTGGTCAAACAGTCCCTACGACGAGACCAGGGTGAGTAAAACTATCGCACTTTATCGCGACATGTATGAAAACTGTGAATGTCTAACAGAAATATTCCCACTGACTATTCAAACGTATACTTTACAGAATTGCCACAACGATTTCCACCCCGCAATGGCAACCCAAAACATCGGTTGTTTATGCACAACCCCAAAGGCATCCGACGCCTCCAGTGAGTCGTGTGTCGACGAGACCCCCTTCGGCAGTGTACAGTGGCCAACAACCTCGTCTCATCACGCCAACGAGTCAAGGACGATCAGTTCAAGCCACTATGGTCACCGGCGTATCCGGTACACCGTCCAGATTAATCGCACCCGTCTTACAAGCGAATAACAACATTACGCGTCTTCCTGTTGCACAGAACAGACCACCTACGCCACAAGTGACAAATGTCTCGCAACCCTCTCAGCCAGGTCGTTCGTCGACGCAAGCCATCCAGGTAAATATTTCAGTTTCCATTGAGTGACATTCACTTAACACTAGTCTGAAGTGACTTTCTCTTAACACGTAAATATCGTTCTTGTAGCCTAATCAATGTAACAGATCGTTGAGTACAACGTGTGCTATGAATCGTATAGCTGTATCGGCACCTGTCGTAGGAACAGCAAATAGGATTGGTAGTACGGCTTCTGTTACGGTGCAGCCGACCGTAGGCCGACAACTATCTATTAACACAGCATCTGGTCCATCGAGTGGTACCGTCAGTCGTATCGTGATCCCTCCTCAACAAGTCAGTTTCAAAGGGATAATACTAATGCGGTGCATACATATGATAAGTTGCATACTAAGTCGATATCATTTCTCGCGATTATACCTACGAATACGGCGTTCGAACAGCTATTTCGTATACTGGCTTACTTTTCATTAGTAGCGCATTTTCTGGATATTTTCTATGATCTATTAATACGTGATACAAATTAACGATATACGCAGGTGCAACAGCAGCACGGGACCCCGCGTGTTGTTCAGACAGTCACTTCTCTGTCAAACCTTAGCACAGTGTCGCGGGTGATTACCACGACGGCGAATACCTCGAATGCAACGAGGATATCACAAGCAGCTCCAACGACTGTAGCTAGAATAACTGGGATGCCACTGCATCCTTTACCTTTGACACCCGTGAGACCTACGACACCTGCAAAAGCTCCGCAGGGACAGAACATAGGACAGCCCGTGCAGATAAAACCGCCTGTTCAACAATCTGGCCTGCGAGTTTCTGCTACAAGCAGTACAAATAACTCTAACACTAGTCCTGTTCAGTCGGTCCAAGGACAATACTTACATCCACCGCACACGACCACTTATTACTCCTTCGAGACCACAGGTAAGCAAACGTATCGTTTATACAGTATGATCAGAAAGTACCCGGAATTTGTAATTTCAAAGAATCGCCGTTGACATACCCAGTAAATTTTTTTTTCTGAAATTAGTACACCTGTGAGAGACATCTGTGCCAAGTTTCAAAAGATTCTGATCACTATTATTTGTTTGACATTTGTTTACATCGAGCAAGTTTTTGTGCTTCGTCGTTTTTATAATGGCTAATCCTATCGAACAAAGAACTTGTTTGAAGTTTTGTGTTTCCAACGAAATTTCATGTGCCGAATCGTTGAAAATGTTGCAAAAATCATTTGGGGAGTCTGCTCTCTCAAAAACACAGACATACGAATGGTATAAGTTATTCAAAAGTGGACGTGATATTGTCGAAGATTTGCCTCGTTCTGGACGCCCTCCGACATCAAATACCGAAGAAAATGTGGAAAAAGTGAAAAAAATTGTACTCGAAAATCGTGATGCGAGCCTGAGAGAGATAGCTCGTGAGTTCAACATTTCATATGGAACCGCTCAGCACATTGTAGTGGATATTTTAGACATGAGACGCGTTGCAGCGCGGCTTGTCCCAAAAGAGCTGAATTTCGTTGAAAAAGAGCATCGCAAGAAAGTGGCGGAAGAGATGATTTCTGAGGCAAGAAATGATCCAACCTTCATGAAACGGATAATTACCGACGATGAGACGTGGGTTTACGAGTATGAAGTGCAAACAAGCCAACAATCGTCCGAGTGGCGCCTGGAAAATGAGCCGAAACCCAAAAAACCGCGCCAAAGTTGGTCCGAAATCAAAGTCATGCTCACAGTTTTCTTCGATTATCGAGGTGTAGTCCACTATGAGTTCTTGCCAGAGGGTCGAACAGTCAACAAGGAGTATTACCTATCCGTTTTGAAGCATTTGGGGGATGCTGTGCGTAGAAAACGACTGGATTTATGGGAAGACAATTCGTGGATGTTGCACCACGATAACGCGCCGTCTCACAAAGCACGCATTGTGCTGGATTATTTTGCCAAACATCGAACAAATACCATCGAAGAAGCACCGTATTCGCCAGATTTGGCACCATGTGACGTTTTTCTTTTCCCTAGACTCAAATTACCTCTTCGAGGAAAGAGATTTGAGACTGTAGAACACATTAAACAAAATGCGACGAAGGAGCTGAAGGCAATCTCTTCATTGGCTTATGAAAAGTGTATGGAGGACTGGGTTAAGCGTTGGCATATGTGTGTCGCTTCAGATGGATGTTATTTTGAAGGCAACAAGATAAATTTATCTGAAAATTAAAAACAATGTGTTTTAGTTACAAATTTCGGGTACTTTCTGATCATACTGTATATTGCAAGCGTGATAATCCGTTTGAAGGTTAGCAAGTAACGATGTTCGTCGTATGTCCGTAGGAACATATTCACAATATCGACAGGCTTCGGTGCAACCTGTAAGGTTACTCGTTGAACCTGGATATGAAGAACCACACACCAAACCTAATGCCTCTCCTAGACCAAGTATACTTAGAAAGAGGGATCACGACACGTCACCTGTCAAAGGTACGTATTTACTCTTCAAGCTATTAATACATACTTTAATTCATTTCAACCTCGTTATGAGTGAAGCTTTTAACATTATGTAATAAATGCAACAAGACTTCGCACCTTTAATCCTTTGCGGATGAGTAACACACGTGCCTTTAGCCGGTGAACGCGTATTTGTGTCCAGCAGAAACCCGTGATAGAGCCGAAAAACACAAGTACGCGGTCGATGAAAACAAATGATAGAGCCGAAATACGTAGTCTGCGTGGTGCGAATACCAAGTATTAACCCTTTGCGGTCGGTGTCCCCGTAGCCGGGACATTTTTCAATCGCCGTAGAAATCAGTGTCTCTATAGCGGCAACCTCCGAAAATGCAATTATTTTTTGGGGGCTTGGAGATGGGCGTCATCAACTCATTCATACTGTATAAACTAAGAAAACAACAGAGAAAACAACAGAACAACGAAAAGCCACTAACACACTTAAAGTTTGTGACACGTTTAGTCGATCAGTTAGTAGGAAATTTCCGCCACTATACACTATCAACACCCCAACCTTTAGCGTCATTCGTGGACGTTAAATTAAATAATCAATTCTATATAATTCGTTCAAAAAGACGATAAACACACACGTATTGTGATACTTGTTCACGAAAGCCAGGACTTCACATCGGTGATTGTTTCGTGAAATATCATACTCTAGAACATTACAGAAATTAATAATTTGTATTCTTACGTATTAAAAGTAGTAATAAACACAACAAATCAGTTTCAACAAATTCTGTGGGTTTGAATATCCATATATTGACTTTAAATTTTGTACGGAAAAGTAACTGTAAATGCTAGATTTCATCCGAACTGGTGAGCAAAATCTGCCGACCGCAAAGGGTTAAACGTGAGCTGGTACTTCAGACTATCATTGGCTTCTGGTGGCTCTGTCCGTAAAGGGTTAAAGTTAGTAAACAGTGAAAAATATCTTACACTTAAAATGATAATTGCAGGAGCAGCTAAAAATTTAGTTCCTGTACTTGCGTCTCTTCCATCGAATGCCTCAACGTCCAGTCCGCCTTGTTCGCCGAGAGGAGATCAAGATGGTGGTGGCTGTCAAAGTTCAGGATCCACCACCGTGTCAGCCACTTCGTCACCTGGACTCGACGAAGAGCCCGAACAATCAAGAATTACCATTACTCAAACCGTCGAAATGTCCCCTCGAAAAAAACCGCGTAAACAGCAGCTCACCGGCGTGGAACTTACCGAGCCAAGATGTACAGAGGAAGAAATGCAGTTTATTAGTGAGGAGAAAGTGAAGAAGGAGATTAAGGAAGAATCAAAAGATAGGTCGTCCGATAAGAGACAAACGCCTATCGTTCAGCGAGATATGAAGTCTCCCATTCAAGCATCACCTATTGCTATTCGGACTCGGCCTACGCCAAGCTTACTAGGTATAATTGCACCCTGATGTACTACTGTACATAAGTATGTTGTTTGCAAATAAATAATATCGATATTGTATGTTCGTTAGGGTCGTCGTGGAAGAATAAATGGAGTGGACGGGTTCATCATTACAGAAGACCGAGTGACGTACGGCCTCGGGAGGAAAGGAGGCCTACTGTTGCTGAATTGGCACAACAAAAACATGTGTTGCAAAAATTAAACGGATGGAAAGTGTACCATTTGACCGCACAAATGGAAGACATTGCGGACCTCGAAAAACAGGTATGTTTAACCCTTTTAGTGCCGGAGGCCGACATATCGGCCTTTGCTACACTGGCGAAAAGTGCCTGGGCCGATATATCGGCCCGCACCTTGTAGCGATTTACTATTTGCATTACGAGAGAACTCTATCTCAAAATAAATTTATAATGCGTTGTAAATGGTCTAATTTCGTAGGAGAGAATTAAAAAGAAATAGTTTTTCAGTTTAACTTTATATTACCTATAACAATTACTTGTTCTGAAAGAGATAATCGGTCCAGTGCTTACCATGTACCTTGGAGTTATTCTTTATTTTTGTTACACAATATCATTTACTTTGTTACAAAATATTGTGGAAATGCAAAATATATATTTTGTGATAAATGGTCTATATAAAGTTATGATGAAAAGATGACTTTTCGTATGTGCAAATACGTTTTTTAAGAGAGAACGTAATTTTATTTTCTTTATCGTAATTTATACCTTTGGTATTTATATAATTTTCAATGAATATAGAAAAATTAGTGTCATTGTTTTGTTCTCTATTTGGTCCTTAATACGCTGCTTTTTGAATTATGTAAATATTGTTTTTTGTTTGGTTTTTATGAACGTTTCTCCAAACACTTTTCACAAACTCAATTTTTATTTTCTTTATAATCATTTATACCTTTGTTATTTATACAATTTTCAATGAATAAGGAAAAATTAGTGTCATTGTTCTGTTCTCTATTTGGTCCTTAATACGCTGCTTTTTGAATTATGTAAATATTGTTTTTTGTTTGGTTTTTATGAATCTTTTTCTAAACACTTTTCACAAACGCAATTTTTATTTTCTTTATAATCATTTATACCTTTGTTATTTATACAATTTTCAATGAATAAGGAAAAATTAGTGTCATTGCTTTGTTCTCTATTTGGTCCTTAATATACTGCTTTTTCAATTATGTAAACATTGTTTTTTGTTTGGTTTTTATGAACGTTTTTCCAAACACTTTTCACAAACTCAATTTTTATTTTCTTTATAATCATTTATACCTTTGTTATTTATACAATTTTCAATGAATAAGGAGAAATTACTGTCATTGCTTTATTCTCTATTTCGTCCTTAATATACTGTTTTTTCAATTATGTAAATATTGTTTTTTGTTTGGTTTTTATGAACGTTTTTCTAAACACTTTTCATAAACTCAATTTTTATTTTCTTTATAATCATTTATACCTCTGTTGTTTATACAATTTTCAATGAATAAGGAAAAATTAGTATCATTGCTTTATTCTCTATTTCGTCCTTAATATACTGCTTTTTCAATTATGTAAATATTGTTTTTTGTTTGGTTTTTATGAACGTTTTTCCAAACACTTTTCACAAACTCAATTTTTATTTTCTTTACAATCATTTATACCTTTGTTATTTATACAATTTTCAATGAATAAGGAAAAATTAGTGTCATTGCTTTATTCTCTATTTCGTCCTTAATATACTGCTTTTTCAATTATGTAAATATTGTTTTTTGTTTGGTTTTTATGAATCTTTTTCTAAACACTTTTCACAAACTCAATTTTTATTTTCTTTATAATCATTTATACCTTCGTTATTTATACAATTTTCAATGAATAAGGAAAAATGAGTGCCATTGCTTTATTCTCTATTTCGTCCTTAATATACTGCCTTTTCAATTATGTAAATATTGTTTTTTGTTTGGTTTTTATGAATCTTTTTCTAAACACTTTTCACAAACTCAATTTTTATTTTCTTTATAATCATTTATACCTTTGTTATTTATACAATTTTCAATGAATAAGGAAAAATTAGTGTCATTGCTTTATTCTATATTTCGTCCTTAATATACTGCTTTTTCAATTATGTAAATATTATTTTTTGTTTGGTTTTTATGAACGTTTTTCCAAACACTTTTCACAAACTCAATTTTTATTTTCTTTATAATCATTTATACCTCTGTTATTTATACAATTTCCAATGAATAAGGAGAAGTTAGTGTCATTGCTTTATTCTCTATTTCGTCCTTAATATACTGCTTTTTCAATTATGTAAATATTGTTTTTTGTTTGGTTTTTATGAACGTTTTTCCAAACACTTTTCACAAACTCAATTTTTATTTTCTTTATAATCATTTATACCTTTGTTATTTATACAATTTTCAATGAATAAGGAAAAATTAGTGTCATTGCTTTATTCTCTATTTCGTCCTTAATATACTGCTTTTTCAATTATGTAAATATTGTTTTTTGTTTGGTTTTTATGAACGTTTTTCCAAACACTTTTCACAAACTCAATTTTTATTTTCTTTATAATCATTTATACCTTTGTTATTTATACAATTTTCAATGAATATAGAAAAATTAGTGTCATTGTTTTGTTCTCTATTTGGTCCTTAATACACTGCTTTTTCAATTATGTAAATATTGTTTTTTGTTTGGGTTTTATGAACGTTTTTCCAAACACTTTTCACAAACTCAATTTTTATTTTCTTTATAATCATTTATACCTTTGTTATTTATACGATTTTCAATGAATATAGAAAAATTAGTGTCATTGCTTTGTTCTCTATTTGGTCCTTAATATACTGCTTTTTCAATTATGTAAATATTGTTTTTTGTTTGGTTTTTATGAACGTTTTTCCAAACACTTTTCACAAACTCAATTTTTATTCTCTTTATAATCATTTATACCTTTGTTATTTATACAATTTTCAATGAATAAGGAAAAATTAGTGTCATTGCTTTATTCTCTATTTCGTCCTTAATATACTGCTTTCCAATTATGTAAATATTGTTTTTTGTTTGGTTTTTATGAATCTTTTTCTAAACCCTTGTAAAATCGTGAAATTCGACCGGTTATCTTCGCATAGGCACCTTTTTTTCGCCCGGCACTAAAAGGGTTAAAGATCCAATTTATCCATGCAAATTGTATATATTCCAATATAGCAAGTAAAAGACAAATATACAAATAAATATATTGCAAATATATAATATTCTTCGTACTTTTTGAAGTGCTTGTCTTATATCAATTCTTATGAAATTGTTCTAGGTACATGAAAAGCTGAAAACGACTCTGTCGTTGCTCGAATCACAGCAAGCAGTCAAAAGTAGGCAGGATGATGGTCTTGAGCGTGTAAATGAATTAATAAAAGGAAATATGCAGCGGAGCAATTTAATCAGCGAAGGAATGAACGAAGCCCGTACGCAGCTCATCACGATATTTCAACATAAAGGACCTATAACAGATATTTTACAACGTTGTGGTAATAAACGAGCTCAAAAGAAGAGGGACAAATGAGCCGTTGTGTAGATTGTTAAGGTGTGCTCATTTGCAGGAGATCTGTGTACGAGCAAAGTTCGAAAGGAAGTTATTTTTATCTGTGTCACAGAATCTATATTATAGACGTAAAATAAATGGTTTTATAAGTCTCAAAGACGCAACTGTCGCTGATATGTTTATAACTTTATTATATGAATCTTAAATGTTTTTATTTTAATATAATACTTCCAAGCCTAAATTTGCAGAATGTCTTTCATCCACTTACTGTTATACCTGAATCATATTATTGCAACTTAAGTATTTTGTGGACGGTTACACGCAACACGGTTTGACAATCAACGCGTTGCTATGAGGATAAACACTCCGAAAATTGCCGTGGTAACCTTTCACGTTACGCTGCATTGTTCTTGCAAGTTTAGTCTTTAAGATAGTGTATATTAAAAAGTAGAAGGAAACGACACGTTTGAAACATGTGGTGGGGATATAGTCCTCAGTTAGATCTACAGGCAGAACTTCCACCTTTAAGTAACACGAACGAAAGTATAAACCCAGTCAAACCAATTGAGTTTTTGATTGTCGGTGCTGCTGATGCGAGGCATATTGTCAAAACCCTAGCATCTTCTTACGCGCATCCCAAACGCAACATTATATACCATGTAGTTGAATTGACGTTGGAACAAATAGCACGGTCAATACTTTTATTACACATTTGTTTGGATGAGAGTCTAGGTATGTACGCCTTAGGAACAGCGTTAAAGTAGCCAATGTGAAATTTTTATAAGAATTTGGTGCTGTGATTGTGAGAATATACTTAAGGTCTACAGGAAGCGACGAGATATTACTTAGAGATTTTTGGAAACACTCTTTTAAGACCTGCGACAGCTAAATACTTGATAAAATGTTGCGGTCAGTTACAAGATGTTATGACTCAAACAATAAACTGTCCTTGGCTAAATTTGGATAAGCTAAAACATAAAGATAGGGATAACTTGGACTCGATCTTTAAGTAAGTTTATATCACAACAAACACGCTTAAAATGTACATTGAAACCTTTCTGGTTACTAAAAAGGAAATATTTTTATAAGATTTTGGAAACGTGCGACTTGTGAAGGTATTCCTATAGTTGATTATTGGGATCGCAGAATTAGGAGATTGCTAACAACGCGGTATGATTATCGGGACGGAGTCTTTGACTGGGATTTTCACATGGTTCTGAAACCGAGAGGCCATATAAATTTAACGATACAAGAATACAGGTATGGCGAGTCGATGCAGGTATTCGGTTTGATTTGGAAGGAATCAGGGTTGTAATATAAATAAGACAAGGAAATATTGTAAATATAAATAATATAATTTTATTAATAAACTAGATTCTGGAGAAACACTGGAATTGCATATACGTGGCTAGAAGGAGAACCTGCTAGAAGTAATCCAACATTATTAAGTAGTATCCTACCGTGTGGCGATGGCTTTGTGCATTATGCATATTTGGGAGATATAACTACTGGCCCATTTTTTACTTGGGCGTTGGACGAAGAAAATGTTCATTCCGAGAAGTAAGACGAAAACAAATGATTTCAATCTTTTCTGCAATTACAAGTTGTTGATCATTTAGAAAACTAAGAGCAACGGACATGGCAGAATGGGAAGTAATGCGTGTTATTCATGAAATAAGAACCAAAGAACCTTTATGTGATGAATTAGTAGCTGCCCACAGAGATCAGTCTATTTTAAATGGGACAATAGTTACTGAAATGCCAAGCAGTAATGTGGAGCAAGAAATATGGGAAATGCCTGATAAGTTGAGAAAAAGGAATGAAAGTGTTTCTTGGACTAGCATTCCACACACAGAGGTTTGGTTATTAATATTAATATGAAAAGATATGTGCCAAATAATTATTTCGTCAGTAATAAATTAATTTTTAGATCATCTTCTACCCTGTAAAAACTTTAGAGTCTTTCAAAGATAAACTGGAGTACACAAAGCGTTTTGATGTTATTTGGATAGCACACAACATGAAGAATCAAGTACCTACTTTAGCACCATTGTTAAATACCGGGGGAACAATGTTGGCTGAATCATGTAAATACTTGGCAGATTTGCGTAAAGAAAATCTGCAAGATTTTACAAAAGAACTGAAAAACGTCATGCTGGAAAATGGACTTAGAAATGTGAACAATTCTAATGCTGAAAATCACGTCATAGCTCGATTTTGCAACTAATTCAATCAAAAAATTTGTTTTAACATAGTTTTATTAAGTGCAATACAAGCAATTGTTTCTACTTAAATGAATAATAATATCAATAAAATTTTCGTATGTCGTTTCTGTGTATATATATTATGAAAGCATATTGAACATTTTCAATGTATAGCAATGGGAATCTATCAATACCTTAATTAAAGACTAGTATTTAATTTTCGATCGGATACTGACTTCTGTTCTTGAATAAACGGAATACGTTATTTAACGAACCCTGCATTTTCGTGATCCCCGAAGCTTCTTGTAGTGATTTTACTTTCTTACTAGATGTAGCGTCATTAGGAATACCTGTAGCACCCCTACAGGAATATCCCTGTATGCGACAAAGAAAATTGTAAACTGCTTGCGAGATCCGCCTTACTGAAAGAAATAAACACATGAGTCAAAAGCATTCTCTTAATAGGATGCATCTATGGGGTCGCTCATGGTATTGGGTTGTTCGGAAAGTTCGTGCCGATTTTCAAGGAAAATTGAAATGCAGCTCATTTAAATTTTGGTGTACATTTATTAAATTATATACAGGGTGTCCCAGTTTTTTCCGGGCAAACTTTGCCAGCATATTCTGCATGCACCAGTAAGAAATGTTATACAATGAACATGTGCTCTTAAATATTTTATTGACGAGTTATAGTATAATATAATACTTAATGACCCTGTATAAATAACCCTGTTCCACAACCTTTCTCCATCTTTCATGCAACTTGAGAACTCCGTCCTTACACAACCTCTCAGGTTTTTCGGCGAATAAGTTTTCTAAATGAATTTTTATCTCGATCAAAGAATTGACATTTTTTCCATTACGGGAATTTGGTAATGATCAGAATAGCAGGAAATTTTAGGGTGCGAGCAAACTACTTCCGCACAGTTTTTTCGTCATAAACAGCGCATATCTTGTTTGCCGTTTGTGTGGCATTTTTGCCTTGACGGAAAAAAAAGCATTAAATGCCTATAGTGCACTTTGTTTGCTACCATATTCTAAGGCATATAAAACTGACAAAAATTAACGTATCGTAACCAAACCTTTTCCCAAATATGCCTGAAGTGCCGTCCTTTAGAATATGTACACATTGCATTTGTTTTAAAAAATTATGATATATTCAGGCCTGTTCTCATGCCACCTACCGAAAATCGGCACGAACTTTCCGGACAACCCAATGTAAATGGTCTCACTAATGTTTGTCTGTACTTTTCTACTACATGTGACTCGAGGGTTTGTACAGTTTCAAGAAAAATGGTTTTTGAGAACGTTTCGTCTTGGACCCTCTTGGCTGGAATCGTCAGTAAGACTATGCTAAGTTGTTTGTTTGTAACAGTCTTTATTATATCACATATGTGCAGTTAAATATATATAATGATATTTATATTTTGTACTTTCTTTTAGTACTTTCTAGTTCTACTAGAAAGTACTATTTTGTACTTTCCTTTGGTACTTTAATTTAAATGTAGTTCCTACAATTAATGTCTTAACGTACTTCTATAATAAATCAGTCGATATATTAGACCTGGACCCACTTGGCTGGAATTGTCAGTAAGACTATGCCAAGTTGTTTGTTTGTAAGTCTTTATTATATAGCATCTGTACAGTGAAATATATATAACGATATTTATATTTTGCTCTTTCCTTTGGGAATTAAATTTTAATTTAGTTCCTACAATTAATGCCTTAACGTACTTCTATAATGAATCAGCCGACATTAGTCCTGAACTGACTTGGCTGGAATCGTCAATAGGGTTTATATGCCAAGTTGTTTTTGTTTGTAACAGTCTTTATTATATCACATATCTACAGTTAAATATATATAATGATATTTATATTTTAGTATATGGTACAGGCATTGTAGAATAATCGTAAATATGGCAAAACTGGTAAAATAATATAAAATAATATTACTCAAAACTTTAAATGTATTTTTCTCGAAACTACGTTTTTCAAATTGTCTTGCAGCATAACTTAAACAAATTTTCTCCGATTCACTTGAAATTTTTACTGTAGCTGTTGAACTACATTCTCCAGAGAAGTAGACATGATTTTTATGATCGGTTATAAACTTTCGTTATTATAAATATTTTTTCGGTAAATTCTTTGATGGAAATTAGAACTTTTGTGCACATGCTCGCCATTTCTACAAAAATCAATATTTTACCATATACGTGTGTACTTCTCTAGCAAATTTAATGTAGATTAAGAAAAAAAATTGCTTCTTGTGTTTAGTGAAAGCGTGCGGCACTTCTGCTGCAAGCCGCGGAGGCCATATCCAAAAATGCACTTCTGCTTTAAGAGCTCCAGCGCTGCCATTTTGAAGAAAAAACATAAGAACATTTTTTTTGTGCATTAAACTATGTACATTAAACGCCTTTAAACCAAACTTCGATATGTTATATCATGTAATTAAAAAAAATCCTAAATTTACCTTATATTTTTAAGCGTTAAGTTAGATGTTACCCCTTAACACTTTGATTGTCGTGATGGTCACCGGTGATCGACGTAAGAGATTTTATTCAAAATCCAAAATATTCGCAATGGGTCACAATTATTATTTTATAAATGCACTTGTTGTTAGAATAGTGGTGCGATCCTTTGGTCTCCAATATCTACACATTATTTACATTTTGCATAATTCAGTTAAACGCTGTAGTATTTCATAGCATTGCTCTTCTAATATAGTAAAATACGCTTGACAGTCAACGTGTTAAATTACTTCTTGTACGGTTACGTAAAGGAAATGATTTGTAAAATGCAGT
Source organism: Cryptocheilus praepositus (assembly GCA_033815515.1). Classification (NCBI taxonomy): domain Eukaryota; kingdom Metazoa; phylum Arthropoda; class Insecta; order Hymenoptera; family Pompilidae; genus Cryptocheilus; species Cryptocheilus praepositus. The sequence continues at coordinate 112,387 of JAWWQZ010000177.1, read as the reverse complement.
AAACAGCGTAAAAAAACATGAAATACATTGATACATTGAAACGCAATTAATCAATTTTACAATAGGTTACAGCAACGTTTAAAAACTGACGGCGGACATTTTGAACACGTAATGAAAAGAAACAAAGTAACAAACACATCGCTTGTCGTCTGTTCTAATTTCCTTTTTTGTGACGGCTTTAAATTGACTCAAGACCATTTCAAAGACATGTATTGAATTTCATTTTATCCATATTTTCATAATAGCAAAACAAAAGTATAACGTTCCATTTAAGCCGTTTGCATCATAGTTTTAAATATGTAACCGACGTCAAAAATTCGAGACGGTCAATTAACAGTTGGTCTGAACCACTGCGTATTATAACTCAACGTCGTAATTGGCGGATTATTCTGTCCTTGGTGACAATTTATAACTATTATATGCGGAGTATTATGCTTGCAGGTGTAAATGACTTAGGAAACAAAAGACGATCCCGAAAAATGGAAAATAACAAATTGTTTGTATCACACAATGATCATTAAAGTGTTGTAACACTTTCATTCTCTCATCTGTCATTCAATAGTTACATTAAACAGCACCTATTACGAGATACCTGCATAAACTGGTGTATATTGTCTATATACAACGTACAATTAATCTATATAGTCACTATTCTTAGGCTTGCTTCAATATTTTCACCGATATGCGTCGTACAATGGCGCTAGTAATATATTACTAGGTTAGCGTCATCCAGATTATCTAAAGTATTACAGGCATGTTGAATCATTATTATTCTCAGGAATTAATATACAATAAACTTTTATTCTTATAACCGTATAATGTGTGCTATTAGATCGAATTCTTCCTGAAACGAATTTATTCTACCACCAAACTATACCTATGCATATATACCGCTCTGAGACTGGAAACTGGGACAATATTTCTGTAAGGAGCTTTATGGTCGCTATCGCTACGTGACGCATGGGATTTTTTCAATTCAATTTTTGCTTCAGTAAAGATATATTTATTCTTTCTCCAAATCCACGTATCAACAGTCACGTACAAACTGCGTCATTTTTACCTTTATAAAACTAGGAACCAAACTTACAATTAAGTATACAGATGTACTATCGCCTTATTTGGCATTAAATTATTTACATTATTCACCTGTAATTGATGCTTAGAGGCCAGTACTGTTTTTAGCCGCCTTGACTAGTGGGAAGGTGATCTTACAACAAAGTGTACAACTATATAACTCATGTAGTACACTGGCATCATTTACATTTTGGTCATAGCAGATACGTATTCACAAATTGAGTAGCAAACACCACCCATTCACTAGTATACAGATGTCCCATCACCTTATTTGGCATTTAATTATTTACATTCTTCTCCTATAAGTGATGCTTAGCGGCCAGTACTGTACTAGTGGAAAACTGATCCTATAACAAAGTGTACAACTATATAACTCATATAGTTCACTAGCATCATTTACATTTTGGTCATAGCAGGTATGTATGTACAATTTCAGTAGCCAACGGTTATTCACTAGTATACAGATGTGCCATTGCCTTATTTGGCATTAAATTATTTACATTGTCCTCCTGTAATTGATGCTTAGCAGCCAGTACTGTACTAGTAGAAAAGTGATCCTATAATGAAGTGTACAACTATATAACTCATGTAGAACACTAGCGTCATTTACCAGCAGGTATGTATACACAATTTCAGTAGCCAACTGTTATTCACTAGTATACAGATGTGCCATCGCCTTATTTGGCATTAAATTATTTACATTCTTCTCCTGTAATTGATGCTTAGCGGCCAGTACTGTACTAGTGGAAAAATGATCCTACAACAAAGTGTACTATATAACTCATGTAGTACACTAGCGTCATTTATCAGCATTACATATACACAACTTTTTTGTGCGGTAACTAAGGGTTATCCACTAAAGAAATCGTACAAAAAAATATGCCATTTTATAAATTTGGCATTAATAAAGAATTATTTACATTCTTCTCCTGTAATTGAAGTTTAGTGGCCAGTACTGTACTAATGGAAAAATGATCCTATAAAAAAGTGTACAACTATATAACTCATATAGACTGAGAGATCATTTCAATTAAATTAAATAATTAAATTAGCAAAGTATGTATACACAACTTCAGTAATATACATGGGTTATCCACTAGTATACAAATGTTTACTGCTACAATCCAAAACGCGCATCGTCTTGTGATGAATTGGAAAATCGCTTTCGTCGCATTCAATTATTTACATTTTTACCATAAACTCAGTGATGTTTTCGTGACGATGGTCGACTGGTCAATTGCTTGTAAACGTAACGATAGTAGAAAAGTGATCCTATAACAAAGTGTACAACTATATAACACATATAGTTCACTAGCGTCATTACATTTTGGCCATAGCAGGTACGTATACACAATTTCAGTAACCAATGGTTATTCACTAGTATACAGATGTAACGTTTCGATTAATTACACATTATATATTCTTTACATTTATTTGTACATTGATGCATTAAACTGGTGCTAACGCCGCTAAGATTCATACTGCTCTAGTTTAAAAATAAATCGCTATAAAAAGTGTACTATATAACAAAACCAATCGCACAAAAACAAAATCGCATAAATAAGGTCATAGCAAAAACAGGTTTCACTGTATATATACACAATTTCAGTAGCCAAAGGTTATTCACTAGTATACAGATGTGCCATCGCCTTATTTGGCATTAAATTATTTACATTCTTCTCCTGTAATTGATTCTTAGCAGCCAGTACTGTACTAGTGGGAAAATGATCCTATAACAAAGTGTGCAACTATATAACTCATGTAGTACACTAGCGTCATTTATCAGCAGGTACGTATACACAACTTCAGTAACTAAGGGTTATCCACTAGTATACAAATATGCCATCCCCTTATTTGGCATTCAATTATTTACATTCTTCTTCTGTAATTGGTGCTTGGTGGCCAGTACTGTACTAGTGGAAAAGTGATCCTATAACAAAGTGTACAACTATATAACTCATATAGTTCACTAGCATCATTTACCTTTTGATCATAGCAGGTATGTATACACAACTTCAGTAACTAAGGGTTATCCACTAGTATACAAATGTGCCATCCCCTTATTTGGCATTCAATTATTTACATTTTTCTGCTATAATTGATGCTTAGCGGCCAGTACAGTACTAGTAGAAAAGTGATCCTATATCAAAGTGTACAACTATATAACTCATATAGTTCACTAGCATCATTTACCTTTTGGTCATAGCAGGTACTTATACACAATTTCAGTAACCAATGGTTATTCACTAGTATACAGATGTGCCATTTCCTTATTTGGCATTAAATTATTTACATTTTATTTCTGTAATTGATGCTTAGCGGCCGGTACTGCTCTAGTTTAAAAGTGATCCTATAACAAAGTGTACTATATAACTCATGTAGTACACTAGCGTCATTTAAATGTTGGTCATAGCAGGGACGTATACACAATTTCAGTAGACAAAGGTTATTCACTAGTACAGAGATGTGCCACCTCCTTATTTGGCATTAAGTTATTTACATTCTTCTCCTGTAATTGATGCTTAGCGGCCAGTACTGTACCAGTGGAAAAGTGAATCTACAACAAAGGGTAAAACTATATAACTCGTGTAGTACACCAGCGTCATTTACCAGCAGGTACGTATACACAATTCCAATACCCAAGGGTTATTCACTAGTATATAGATGTGCCATCTCCTTATTTGGCATTAAAATATTTTACATTTTCTGCTATAATTTATGCTTAGCGGCCAGCACTGTACTAGTGGAAAAGTGATCCTATAACAAAGTGTACAACTATAATACTCATATAGTTCACTAGCGTCATTTACCCTTTGGTTATAGCAGGTATGTACACATAATTTCAGTAGCCAACGGTTATTCACTAGTGGCTTACAATAGTACAAAATCAAGTAACAAGCAAAACTAAAGTTGTACTGACAAACGCTAATTAATTACATAAATTTTTCCTTAAAGCATCTTACAACTAAACCGCTATTTCCTCAATAAGCACATTACAACTAAAAACTGTTTCGGAGCCAAGCGTCGGCGGCAAACGATAAAACCTGCAAGAGAGACCCTAGTGGTGGGTGAACGTACTTTTATCAAACAAGCCGCCGTCAAAGCATAGGAGCGCATAACAACCTGAAGTACACCTCGAACGAAAATTATTTGTTATTTCACCTGGGTTACTCCAAAACAATCGTTGATAGCTGTAGATCTAAAGAGATTCGACTCCGATAAGTTACGTCGCTGTGCAGCTGTGGAGTGGAAATCAGTGGAAATTGTACGTGTGTGCGTGCGCACGCGACTTGTGTGAAGCTGACTTAAATTTCAATAGCGTTGGTAGTGCTGCTTTTCCGCAACTATCCACAGCCAATGGTGCTGTCGTGTATATGATGTGTATCTGTCTCCCTCTCCCTCCTGGAGCTTCAACGCGGCAAAGCTCGGCGTCGGAAGTGAACCGATTTGAAATATTCGATGTAACTCAGCGTAAATATGTTGTGCTAGTGTTGTGACGCCCAGGAACGATGAGCTTCTCTAGTGATGAAGTCAACTTTTTGGTCTACCGATATCTCCAAGAATCCGGTATGATCGCCGAGGGTTTCATAACCTTACCAGACATGTATTCTATGAAAATACTGTTTCTCGGTATCTTTCCTGCGCGGTGAACGATTCGGAGTTAAGCTTTTAAGTCGGGTGTCGTGGGGGTTTTCAATTTTCTAGGCTGAAAGCAAGATGTAAACATATAAGGAACAGGGGTCTAACCTTCCGTTAGGTTTCAAGCGCTTGTTTTATACTCAGAGTCATGTTCGAGTGGTTCATGGATCGTATGTTACAGGTTTTCAACATTCTGCGTATACCTTTGGTATAGAGTCGCATAAGATGTAAACATATAAGTAGCAGGGGTCTAACCTTCCGTTAGGTTTCAAGCGCTTGTTTTATACTCAGAGTCATGTTCGAGTGGTTGATGGATCGTATGTTACAGGTTTTCAACATTCTGCGTATACCTTTGGTATAGAGTCGCATAAGATGTAAACATATAAGTAGCAGGGGTCTAACCTTCCGTTAGGTTTCAAGCGCTTGTTTTATACTCAGAGTCATGTTCGAGTGGTTCATGGATCGTATGTTACAGGTTTTCAACATTCTGCGTATACCTTTGGTATAGAGTCGCATAAGATGTAAACATATAAGTAGCAGGGGTCTAACCTTCCGTTAGGTTTCAAGCGCTTGTTTTATATTCAGAGACATGTTCGAGTGGTTCATGGATCGTATGTTACAGGTTTTCAACATTCTGCGTATACCTTTGGTATAGAGTCGCATAAGATGTAAACATATAAGTAGCAGGGGTCTAACCTTCCGTTAGGTTTCAAGCGCTTGTTTTATACTCAGAGTCATGTTCGAGTGGTTGATGGATCGTATGTTACAGGTTTTCAACATTCTGCGTATACCTTTGGTATAGAGTCGCATAAGATGTAAACATATAAGTAGCAGGGGTCTAACCTTCCGTTAGGTTTCAAGCGCTTGTTTTATACTCAGAGTCATGTTCGAGTGGTTGATGGATCGTATGTTACAGGTTTTCAACATTCTGCGTATACCTTTGGTATAGAGTCGCATAAGATGTAAACATATAAGTAGCAGGGGTCTAACCTTCCGTTAGGTTTCAAGCGCTTGTTTTATACTCAGAGTCATGTTCGAGTGGTTCATGGATCGTATGTTACAGGTTTTCAACATTCTGCGTATACCTTTGGTATAGAGTCGCATAAGATGTAAACATATAAGTAGCAGGGGTCTAACCTTCCGTTAGGTTTCAAGCGCTTGTTTTATACTCAGAGTCATGTTCGAGTGGTTCATGGATCGTATGTTACAGGTTTTCAACATTCTGCGTATACCTTTGGTATAGAGTCGCATAAGATGTAAACATATAAGTAACAGGGGTCTAACCTTCCGTTAGGTTTCAAGCGCTTGTATTATAGTCAGAGTCATGTTCGAGTGGTTGATGGATCGTATGTTACAGGTTTTCAACATTCTGCGTATACCTTTGGTATAGAGTCGCATAAGATGTAAACATATAAGTAGCAGGGGTCTAACCTTCCGTTAGGTTTCAAGCGCTTGTTTTATACTCAGAGTCATGTTCGAGTGGTTGATGGATCGTATGTTACAGGTTTTCAACATTCTGCGTATACCTTTGGTATAGAGTCGCATAAGATGTAAACATATAAGTAGCAGGGGTCTAACCTTCCGTTAAGTTTCAAGCACTTGTTTTATACTCAGAGTCATGTTCGAGTGGTTGATGGATCGTATGTTACAGGTTTTCAACATTCTGCGTATACCTTTGGTATAGAGTCGCATAAGATGTAAACATATAAGTAACAGGGGTCTAACCTTCCGTTAGGTTTCAAGCGCTTGTATTATACTCAGAGTCATGCTCGAGCGGTTGATGGATTGTATGTTATAGGTTTTCAACATTCTGCGTATACCTTTGGTATAGAGTCGCATAAGATGTAAACATATAAGTAACAGGGGTCTAACCTTCCGTTAGGTTTCAAGCGCTTGTTTTATACTCAGAGTCATGTTCGAGTGGTTGATGGATCGTATGTTACAGGTTTTCAACATTCTGCGTATACCTTTGGTATAGAGTCGCATAAGATGTAAACATATAAGTAGCAGGGGTCTAACCTTCCGTTAGGTTTCAAGCGCTTGTTTTATACTCAGAGTCATGTTCGAGTGGTTGATGGATCGTATGTTACAGGTTTTCAACATTCTGCGTATACCTTTGGTATAGAGTCGCATATATCGCAAAGTAATATCAACGGGGCTTTGGTGCCACCAGCTGCTCTGCTTTCGATACTCCAGAAGGGCCTACAGTATACGGAAGCGGAAATTTCTATAGGCGAAGATGGGACTGAACAGAGAATGGTGGAATCCTTGTCCCTCATTGATGCCGTTATGCCTGATGTCGTGGCTTCACGGCAGAATCAAATTAATCAGCAGAAACAACAGGTGAAAACGGAGGTTCAGGACACAAACGGAGAAGAAGGTAAATATTGGTCTACGCACAGTTTGTATGAGCTAACATAACGTATAAGTGCAATTGAAGTTTTATGCACGATACCTGGTACACCCTAATCTACAAAGATATCAACCTTGTGAGATTTCCTAGAAACACCAGGTAGATTAATGGACCGCATTGGTTTCCAGACATTTTGTATAAAGAAACATTTTGTTTAGTCCACTTTATTGTTATCTAGACAATATATTTTCTTTTCCTAAACTGAATTATTTCAGGATGTTAAAATTTACAATTAAAATTATATAGCAAAATGGTTCTTCCCAAAGCCAACAATATGTCGGTTAATCCGCAGCAAACAATTCCAGTATCAACTTTTTCTACACATATATTTCTGCAGTGGACACAATATGCAGATCACGCTAATTTGCTTTCAGTTGTTACATCAAATGAAGGGGTTAACACCAACGAAAGGGGTGGTGACAGGACTGAAATGGAAGTAGACGATCAACAACAGGGTTCAGGCGGTGGCAGTAATGCCAGCGCCGTGGAAATTCCACAGAGCAAAGCCACAAAATTACGAGGTCATGAATCGGAAGTTTTTATATGTGCTTGGAACCCAACGACTGACCTTTTGGCATCTGGGTCTGGGGACAGCACAGCTCGTATTTGGGACATGTCAGATACTTCCCAAGCGCCCAACCAGCTTGTGCTTCGTCACTGCATCCAGAAGGGCGGTACGGAAGTGCCTAGCAATAAGGACGTGACTTCATTGGACTGGAAGGTACTGCATGAGCGAATTTTCCAAGCTATCCGCCAAGAAAGATATGTTTTGACAAGAATTGTTTTTTAACCTTAAGTGCGATGGAACACTCCTGGCTACTGGAAGTTACGATGGGTACGCTCGTATCTGGACTACAGACGGCAGATTGGCATCTACTTTGGGGCAGCACAAGGGTCCGATATTCGCCTTGAAGTGGAATAAACGTGGCAATTATATTCTTAGCGCGGGCGTCGATAAAACAACGATCATTTGGGACGCGGAGAGTGGTCAGTGTACACAGCAATTTAGTTTTCATTGTGCGCCAGCTTTGGATGTCGACTGGCAAACCAACACGTCCTTCGCCAGTTGTTCAACGGATCAGTGTATTCACGTCTGCAAACTTAATGTGGATAAACCAATTAAAAGCTTCCAGGGACACACAGTAAGTCCATACGATTTGCTATTTTGTTTCATAATATATGTACTGATATGTAAAAACTATATCAGGGTATCTTGAGGCATTGCCTATTTTTTGCTTGTAGAACGAAGTCAATGCAATCAAGTGGGATCCACAAGGTAATTTATTAGCTAGCTGCTCCGATGACATGAGTTTAAAAATTTGGTCGATGAAGCAAGACACGTGGGTACACAATCTCCAAGCCCATAGCAAAGAAATATACACTATCAAATGGTCGCCGACTGGGCCTGGTACCCATAATCCGAACATGAATTTGACGCTAGCTAGTGCGTCGTTTGATTCTACTGTAAGATTGTGGGACGTCGAGAGGGGTGCCTGTATACACACACTTACGAAGCACACTGAACCCGTGTACAGTGTAGCATTTAGTCCTGACGGCAAGTTTCTCGCCAGTGGAAGCTTCGACAAATGTGTTCATATTTGGTCTACTCAGGCAAGTAGTCTTTCTTTTCTTTGTACCAGTTTACTTGTGATACTATCAAATACTATCATTTCGTTTTATTGGTAAAAACATGAGTCGTTTATTTTGAAAGTAGTGTAGGGATATAAGATGTTAGATGATGTTCGATATTCGATAGGCGGTATTGGGACATGTTTGCATAGATCAGAATTTTTAAAAACAAATTACTTTCGGACATATTCCAAAGGCTGGCGTTTTACCAATCTGTAGAAAAAAGTTTAGTTAGGATAACCTGACTTGTGCCAGATTTGTACCCTCTTGAAAATGAAAGAAAACGACCGCGCATTTTAGGCACCTGGTGATTTTCTTTTACCGGAAAGGCAAAAATGTTGCGCAGGCAACAAATAAGATATGTGCTGTTTATAAGATGTTAGGTCATGTTCGATATTCGATAGGCGGTATTGGAACATGTTTGCATAGATCAGAATTTTTAAAAACAAATTACTTTCGGACATATTCCAAAGGCTGGCGTTTTACCAATCTGTAGAAAAAAGTTTAGTTAGGATAACCTGACTTGTGCCAGATTTGTACCCTCTTGAAAATGAAAGAAAACGACCGCGCATTTTAGGCACCTGGTGATTTTCTTTTACCGGAAAGGCAAAAATGTTGCGCAGGCAACAAATAAGATATGTGCTGTTTATAAGATGTTAGGTGATGTTCGATATTCGATAGGCGGTATTGGGACATGTTTGCATAGATCAGAATTTTTAAAAACAAATTACTTTCGGACATATTCCAAAGGCTGGCGTTTTACCAATCTGTAGAAAAAAGTTTAGTTAGGATAACCTGACTTGTGCCAGATTTGTACCCTCTTGAAAATGAAAGAAAACGACCGCGCATTTTAGGCACCTGGTGATTTTCTTTTACCGGAAAGGCAAAAATGTTGCGCACGCAACAAATAAGATATGTGCTGTTTATAAGATGTTAGGTGATGTTCGATATTCGATAGGCGGTATTGGGACATGTTTGCATAGATCAGAATTTTTAAAAACAAATTACTTTCGGACATATTCCAAAGGCTGGCGTTTTACCAATCTGTAGAAAAAAGTTTAGTTAGGATAACCTGACTTGTGCCAGATTTGTACCTTCTTGAAAATGAAAGAAAACACCGTGCATTTTAGGCACCTGGTGATTTTCTTTTACCGGAAAGGCAAAAATGTTGCGCAGGCAACAAATAAGATATGTGCTGTTTATAAGATGTTAGGTGATGTTCGATATTCGATAGGCGGTATTGGGACATGTTTGCATAGATCAGAATTTTTAAAAACAAATTACTTTCGGACATATTCCAAAGGCTGGCGTTTTACCAATCTGTAGAAAAAAAGTTTAGTTAGGATAACCTGACTTGTGCCAGATTTGTACCCTCTTGAAAATGAAAGAAAACACCGTGCATTTTAGGCACCTGGTGATTTTCTTTTACCGGAAAGGCAAAAATGTTGCGCAGGCAACAAATAAGATATGTGCTGTTTATAAGATGTTAGGTGATGTTCGATATTCGATAGGCGGTATTGGGACATGTTTGCATAGATCAGAATTTTTAAAAACAAATTACTTTCGGACATATTCCAAAGGCTGGCGTTTTACCAATCTGTAGAAAAAAGTTTAGTTAGGATAACCTGACTTGTGCCAGATTTGTACCCTCTTGAAAATGAAAGAAAACACCGTGCATTCTAGGCACCTGGTGATTGTCTTTTACCGGAAAGGCAAAAATGTTGCGCAGGCAGCAAATAAGATATGTGCTATTTATAAGATGTTAGGTGATGTTCGATATTCGATAGGCGGTATTGGGACATGTTTGCATAGATCAGAATTTTTAAAAACAAATTACTTTCGGACATATTCCAAAGGCTGGCGTTTTACCAATCTGTAGAAAAAAGTTTAGTTAGGATAACCTGATTTGTGCCAGATTTGTACCCTCTTGAAAATGAAAGAAAACACCGTGCATTTTGGGCACCTGGTGATTTTCTTTTACTGGAAAGGCAAAAATATTGCGCAGGCAACAAATAAGATATGTGCTGTTTATAAGATGTTAGGTGATGTTCGATATTCGATAGGCGGTATTGGGACATGTTTGCATAGATCAGAATTTTGAAAAACAAATTACTTTCGGACATATTCCAAAGGCTGGCGTTTTACCAATCTGTAGAAAAAAGTTTAGTTAGGATAACCTGATTTGTGCCAGATTTGTACCCTCTTGAAAATGAAAGAAAACACCGTGCATTTTAGGCACCTGGTGATTTTCTTTTACCGGAAAGGCAAAAATGTTGCGCAGGCAACAAATAAGATATGTGCTGTTTATAAGATGTTAGGTGATGTTCGATATTCGATAGGCGGTATTGGGACATGTTTGCATAGATCAGACTTTTTAAAAACAAATTACTTTCGGACATATTCCAAAGGCTGGCGTTTTACCAATCTGTAGAAAAAAGTTTAGGTAGGATAACCTGACTTGTGCCAGATTTGTACCCTCTTGAAAATGAAAGAAAACGACCGCGCATTTTAGGCACCTGGTGATTTCCTTTTACCGGAAAGGCAAAAATGTTGCGCAGGCAACAAATAAGATATGTGCTGTTTATAAGATGTTAGGTGATGTTCGATATTCGATATTCGATAGGCGGTATTGGGACATGTTTGCATAGATCAGAATTTTTAAAAACAAATTACTTTCGGACATATTCCAAAGGCTGGCGTTTTACCAATCTGTAGAAGAAAGTTTAGTTAGGATAACCTGACTTGTGCCAGATTTGTACCCTCTTGAAAATGAAAGAAAACGACCGCGCATTTTAGGCACCCGGTGATTTTCTTTTATCGGAAAGGCAAAAATGTTGCGCAGGCAACAAATAAGATACGTGCTGTTTATAAGATGTTAGGTGATGTTCGATATTCGATAGGCGGTATTGGGACATGTTTGCATAGATCAGAATTTTTAAAAACAAATTACTTTCGGACATATTCCAAAGGCTGGCGTTTTACCAATCTGTAGAAAAAAGTTTAGTTAGGATAACCTGACTTGTGCCAGATTTGTACCCTCTTGAAAATGAAAGAAAACACCGTGCATTTTAGGCACCTGGTGATTGTCTTTTACCGGAAAGGCAAAAATGTTGCGCAGGCAACAAATAAGATATGTGCTGTTTATAAGATGTTAGGTGATGTTCGATATTCGATAGGCGGTATTGGGACATGTTTGCATAGATCAGAATTTTTAAAAACAAATTACGTTCGGACATATTCCAAAGGCTGGCGTTTTACCAATGTGTAGAAAAAAGTTTAGTTAGGATAACCTGACTTGTGCCAGACTGGTACCCTCTTGAAAATGAAAGAAAACGACCGCGCATTTTAGGCACCTGGTGATTTTCTTTTACCGGAAAGGCAAAAATGTTGCGCAGGCAACAAATAAGATATGTGCTGTTTATAAGATGTTAGGTGATGTTCGATATTCGATAGGCGGTATTGGGACATGTTTGCATAGATCAGAATTTTTAAAAACAAATTACTTTCGGACATATTCCAAAGGCTGGCGTTTTACCAATCTGTAGAAAAAAGTTTAGTTAGGATAACCTGACTTGTGCCAGATTTGTACCCTCTTGAAAATGAAAGAAAACACCGTGCATTTTAGGCACCTGGTGATTTTCTTTTACCGGAAAGGCAAAAATGTTGCGCAGGCAACAAATAAGATATGTGCTGTTTATAAGATGTTAGGTGATGTTCGATATTCGATAGGCGGTATTGGGACATGTTTGCATAGATCAGAATTTTTAAAAACAAATTACTTTCGGACATATTCCAAAGGCTGGCGTTTTACCAATCTGTAGAAAAAAGTTTAGTTAGGATAACCTGACTTGTGCCAGATTTGTACCCTCTTGAAAATGAAAGAAAACACCGTGCATTCTAGGCACCTGGTGATTGTCTTTTACCGGAAAGGCAAAAATGTTGCGCAGGCAGCAAATAAGATATGTGCTATTTATAAGATGTTAGGTGATGTTCGATATTCGATAGGCGGTATTGGGACATGTTTGCATAGATCAGAATTTTTAAAAACAAATTACTTTCGGACATATTCCAAAGGCTGGCGTTTTACCAATCTGTAGAAAAAAGTTTAGTTAGGATAACCTGATTTGTGCCAGATTTGTACCCTCTTGAAAATGAAAGAAAACACCGTGCATTTTGGGCACCTGGTGATTTTCTTTTACTGGAAAGGCAAAAATATTGCGCAGGCAACAAATAAGATATGTGCTGTTTATAAGATGTTAGGTGATGTTCGATATTCGATAGGCGGTATTGGGACATGTTTGCATAGATCAGAATTTTGAAAAACAAATTACTTTCGGACATATTCCAAAGGCTGGCGTTTTACCAATCTGTAGAAAAAAGTTTAGTTAGGATAACCTGATTTGTGCCAGATTTGTACCCTCTTGAAAATGAAAGAAAACACCGTGCATTTTAGGCACCTGGTGATTTTCTTTTACCGGAAAGGCAAAAATGTTGCGCAGGCAGCAAATAAGATATGTGCTGTTTATAGAAAATATGCTTTAGCTGAAAGAATTGCCCGCAAGTGGTTCGCGAATTTTGATGTTGACAAATTCAGCCTTATAGACGAAGAGTCCTCGAGCGTCTTTCAAGTGAAGATGACCAAGTCAAGACATTGATCGAAAATAACCCCCAATAATTGACCACTATTCACGTACATTTTGGAAAAATTACAATAATTACTCAAATACATAAACTACTCAATTACATAAATCGTTGCGATGCGTGGGTTTGATACAATTTGCTAGAAAAAAATTGGATAAGCCGTATTACTATCTGCAATTAGACATGTGGTGAAAAATGAAACATTAAAAATAATGTTAAGCGAAAAAAGTCTCGAAAAGAGTATTTTTGTTAAATGTCTCTAACGGCAAGAACATTAAGTCGTTAGTCGACATTAAAAACCATTTTGAAAAGATTCTCACTGAAAACCGTAAGAAATTCGAAGAGGATAGAATCTTTAAATTCCGCGAAACATGGAGAAAGTTTGTGGACCAAGTGGTGCATACATAATTAAATATATATTTCTTATATTATATATATATATATATATATATATATATATATATATATATATATATATATATATATAAAATTCAAAGCAAATTATTTCAAGATTCATCAATATATATATATATATATTGTAGGGATATAAGATGTTAGGTGATGTCGAAGTGTGATGCGGAATTATATTGAGTCGAACAATTTATTTAAAGATAAATAGAAGCACTAATATATACATATAAATACAAAATGAAAGTAAAACTATGACAATCCGACTACGATTCGGTAAACGGTAAGAAAACGTATCAATACTGGACTGAACTACACTCTGAACTTGACTGACTGACAACTCGACTTAAACTGCACGACAACTTAAAACTCTGACCTATTACTGAACTGAAGTATATCTGAGACCGTAACTGAACTCGCGTCCCAAACCGGGCCGCCTTTTATACGGACCTCTACCGCCTTATCTTAACACATTGCGGACGGATGACGAGATATCTCGTCATTGCTATTTCGTCGTTCGGGGCCATTGACGAGATATATCGTCTTGCATATTCTGTCGTTTGAGGCAGGTGACGAGATATCACACAGTTGCTACGTGATTGTCAGCCGCAGTGTTTCGTAATTTGTATTGCGAATTAATTATTTGAGCTCTGAAATATGGATAGCGACAAAACGATTAGCAATGTTACAGAAATATTTGCGGACAGTTTAACGGATACATCAAGTGATGACGAGAATATGAATATTTGTGAGGACTTTGTCGTGTTCCACTTCACTTAGTGTCATGTTTTACGAAATATCATACTTTAAAAAATGTTTAGTTTTAACACATTTTTACCCATTCAAAAATATTAAAAAAACATTTATTTTTAAAGTTGTTAAAAATAAATATTTCACGGGACAAATGATTTTTAACACGTTGACTGCCAAACGCATTTTGCTCTATTAGAATGCACCGTTCTAATAGAAATTGCTTTTACAAGATTCCAAACAGGCTTCATTGCGAATTTTTTGCATTTTTAGTCAAATGTTTTGCACCGGTCACCGGTGACCACCGTGGCAGTCAACGTGTTAACTACTAACAAATCATCACTAATTTAAAGATATTTGACGCAAAAAAATACTCGGCCACTGGGTACGATTAGCAATAGAATGCCCGGTCCGCAAAGTGTTAAACTGCACGACAACTAAAAACTCTGACCTATTACTGAACTGAAGTATATCTGAGACTGTAACTGAACTCGCGTCCCAAACCGGGCCGCCTTTTATGCGACGCATCTACGGCCGTTTTCCTGATGCTACAGTAGCCTAACGTTTTTCAATATTTTTCGGTTACCATGGTTACATGTACAAATTCATGTTATTTATCAGAAAATGTTATTTATCTCGATTTTAACACTTGGCATGCGGGTATACTTCGCCGCCGAATTTCGCGTGCAGCGGGCGTTTTTTCTTGAATCGCGCGGAAGTTTGGTTATTCAGAAAAATCGCAGTAAATCGAAAACTACTTCGTTTTTATGAACGAAACTTTTTTTTATTTCACACTTAAATATATACTGTATGATTACTTAACAAAAAACAAACGATATTTTTACGAAATCATAAAAATAAACGATTTTTAAAATTTTCTACACTATCATACGAAAAGTCCGATAATTTGTCAGCGCATATTTCTTCATCACTATCTTTGTCACAACGGCTCATTTGATCAATTTTGCAATCAATAATAAAAAATCAAGCTTCAAATTGATAAAACACGTTCTGGAGCTAAGAATTTGATTGAAGACGAAATAACTCAGCAAAAGATCGAGTAACTCAACAATCATAACTTATGGGAAAAAAAAAAATGCAAAGCGTTGCCTAGCAACGCAAATAACACGCATATAATGTCACACATTCATGTAATTATACGTATTTAGTAGATTTGTGGTGGATATCCACTAATAACACCAAATCAACTAAATACGTATTTTTACGTGACCCGCGCTCCAGTGACAGAGTACATAAAACGTAAAAATACGTTGCTCGCATGCCAAGTGTTAACACATTGCGGACGGATGACGAGATATCTCGTCATTACTATTTCGTCGTTCGGGGCCATTGACGAGATATATCGTCTTGCGTATTTCGTCATTCTGGGCCACTGAGGAGATCTATCGTCTTATATATTCTGTCGTTCGAGGCAGATGACGAGATATGACACAGTTGCTACGTGATTGTCAGCCGCAGTGTTTCGTAATTTGTATTGCGAATTAATTATTTGAGCTCTGAAATATGGATAGCGACAAAACGATTAGCAATATTACAGAAATATTTGTGGACAGTTTAATACTTTGACGGCCGAGCGTTTCTTGCTATGTTGGAACCGCGATGCGATAAAATACTGCAGAGTACGATTAAATCGTGCAAAATGAAAGTAATGCACAGTTGTTAGAAGCCAAAATATTGAAGCACCGTTCCGATATCAATTGCTTTTACAAAATTGCAAATAGGATTCATTGCGAATTTCTTGCATTTTTAGTCAAATGGTTTGCACCGGTCACCGGTGACCACCGTGGCAGTTAACGTGTTAACTACTAACAAATCACCACTAATTTAAAAATATTTGACGCAAAAAAATACCCGGCCACTGGGTACGATTAGCAATAGAATGCCCGGTCCGCAAAGTGTTAAGATAAATGTAGTTAGGCCACTTTCAAAATAAACGGCTCACATATTAGTTGAAAGTCCTAACGAATAAGGTGCCGAAAAGTCAATAGTCTTTTTGATGTTGCAGAGTGGGCAGTTGGTCCACAGTTACAAAGGAACGGGAGGAATCTTCGAAGTCTGTTGGAACAGTCGGGGTGACAAAGTGGGTGCCTCAGCGTCTGACGGCAGTGTATTTGTTCTTGATCTTCGTAAACTGTGATCACGGTGATAGACTAGACAAAACATTTTGCTGACACTTGGAATACATCTTGGTTATAAGTTACCTTTTAACATATCCTATTTCATTTTCGTTTATTCCTTTCTCTGCAATTGCATTTCAATACAATTTCTCACCGTTTCATGGTCGCGCTTCAGAGAGTTTTAACGTAGGGTCACTTATTTATGATATGTGAAAGAGTACATAACGGTTCCAAAAAGACGCGCAACTGATTTGATCAGAATTGGTTAAAAAGTCATCAGAATATGAAGATTGTTTCGTTTCCCAATCGAGCGAATTGATTAAAAAATGTGTACATTAATATTTTCAGTAACAATACACTGTACAGTGAAATAGCTCGATGCGCTTTAAATTTACACTGATACGCTAGACACAGTCTTCATTCGCTACAAGCGAATGGAGTACACATTGTAATAATAATGAATAATATTAAGTATTATGTAAACATTTATGACGATTAAAAAATAAACTTTTTTAAAGAAGAGAAACTACTGCACAATATTTGTATTTTTACAAATTATTTATATAAACTACTCGTAAACGGCTGTACATTTTTTTTCGTTGTATGTAAAATGTTTGCTGTGGTGATTTTTATAAACTATTATTGCTGAAGAAAATTAACTAGTTGCATTGTAATTGTCGCTGATTTGATGTTATTTGATTATCTTCATTTGTATCACTGCAGAAAATTAAACGTATTGTACATATGAATTGAAATATAGATGCTTATTGTCATCTGGTTGTAATTTAAGCATATTTTGTTATAAGTACGAAAGTTACAGAAATAAAACTCAGAGCTGTACAATTTTTACCCGTAATAAAGGAAAACATGCGTATATGTGCTAAGTAATAAATAAAAAATATCATGATGTAAGTATTAAATACGAGCGAAGTTATCTATTCTTCCCTTATATTGTATGGACCGTTTATTTTGAAAGCGGTGTAAGTCCATTTTCACTTGTTTCGAGAAAATGAAAGGTAGCACATCTGTTAATTAAAAAATGTAGGCAAATTATATGAAGTCTGGCAATGTTTCTACTGGTTTATAAATATGTAATTTGGTTATAGAAATTTGTTTTAGGCGAATTTGACTAAACTAATGTATATTTACGGGGTGCAAATGGACTCACACCACTTTCAAAATCAGACAATTGTAAAAATCGTTTAATTTCAATTTTGGAAAATCAAATATTACTTAAAATATACTTCATATTAATCCAATTTTGTTTACAAATAATGACAAGATATAAAATAGAAGTAGTATTTTTCATTTTAGACGGTAATTACATTGTGAAAATTACAAAGTATTGGTAGTATTTACTTATGCTCTGCATGTGGCAGTGTTTTGAAACATTCATCATACACCGGAGGTGTATAAGATAATAACTGCTTGATATCTTCATATTTTTCATAAATAACAAACCTCGAATCTTGGTACAAAGGCGCCAGGGCAATTTTTTCAAATTTTATTTCGATTGCTGGAATAAATTTTCCTCTTTTAGTACAGTACTTTTGTCCGGTATTTCGCTTAATTTTGTTTATTCGTTGCATATATTTTCCTTTATTTTGTTCTGCAGAATGTAAGTTCTCAATGACAATATCCTCATCTGATGAAGATTCTACCTCTAATACCAGGTTGTTCAATAAGTTTTGTTTTGTTTTGTTGTGGGCGTTGCTATTAGTCCAAATTTGTTTTTGTTTTGTTGGTTCACTCTTCTTATCAACGTATGTGAAGGTTTATTTCAATCAGTCAATTCATTCTTTGTTTACAAGCCATTTAGTGTCGCCGTGTCACAGTATTTTCGACAATGGAAAAAATTGAATATCGTGCAGTGATAAAATTCTTATTTTTCGAAGGTGTAGCACCAAAAGAAATTCACGAACGAATGTTAAGAGTGTATAATGAACGTTCACCTTCAATTAGAACAGTAGAAAGATGGGTTGCTGAATTTAAACGTGGTCGTACAAGCCTTGAAGACGATCCACGTGAAGGACGTCGAAAAACCGCATCAACACCAGAAATCGTAGCCAAAGTACAGGATATGGTTTTGGAAGATCGTCGATTGACTGAGAGGGATTTAGTAGAGGCTCTACACATCTCATTAGGCAGTGTGAGTCATATTTTAAATGAAATTTTGAGTTTTAAAAAGCTGTGTGCACAATGGGTGCCGCATTCGCTAACAATTGAACAAAAACACATTCGAATGCGACTTTCTCAACAACATTTGGAGCGTTTTAAAAAGGATAAAGTGGATTTTGTGCGTCGATTCATCACTATGGATGAGACTTGGGTCTATCACCATGATCCTAAATTAAAACAAGAGGCTAAAGAGTGGTGTGAATCTGGTTGTTCGACTTCGAAACGAGTTCGTGTCCAGAAATCGGCCAAGAAGGTTCTGGCATCAGTTTCTTGGGATGCGAAAGGAATTTTATTTGTGGATTACTTGCAAACTGGTAAAACAATTAATTCTGAATATTATTGCAACCTTTTGGACCAGTTGAAGGAAAAAATTCGTGAAAGAAGACCCGGTTTGCAGAAGAAAAAAATCCTTTTTCATCAGGACAACGCACCGTGTCACAAGAGCATTTTGACAATGGCTAAAATCCATGAATTAAAGTTCGAATTGTTGGAGCATCCGCCGTATTCACCACATTTCGCCCCCAGCGACTTCCATTTCTTTCCAGAACTCAAAAAATGTATGCGTGGCAAGCGTTTTTCGTCAAATGAAGAGGTCATAACGGCTGTTGAAGCGTATTTTGCAGACCTTCCGGAATCTCACTTCAGGGATGGGATCCACAGATTGGAGGATCGTTGGAGCAAGTGCATTAATGTTCAGGGAGATTATACTGAATAATAAAGTGTATTTTGAACCATAACATTGTGTTTTTCTTATCGAACGACAAAACTTATTGAGCAACCTGGTAGCTCTTCTTCTCGTTTTACGTTTCGTTAACTTGTTTTTCATAGTGAACTTATCTTGATCCTCCGATTCTAAGATTATTCTTTTGTTTATATTCATGGGCTTTATTTCTGTGTAAATTTATTTAAAATTAAATAAAATACATATTTTCAATCGTCATAAAATAGTATTGTTCTACAATAATATTGATTTACCATTTGTTCTTACCTATATCACTATCTGATGTTAATATGTAATTATCCATTTTAGGAGGGAAATAAAATAAGTAATCCAAACTAGTAACTCTTGACACGTAATATGACACGTAATATAAAAGAAATGTAAAAAACAATAACATCTCTGGAAATTGGACTTACACCACTTTCATAATCAATGATCACGCAATTTCTTTTATCAAACAATTTTAAATTGTACAAAACATGGGAATTTTTTAAGAAATTAAGTACTAACTAGTTATACATAAAAAGTTTACATTAAATTAAGCATAGATTGCGTGATATCTCATTTTTTTTTAAAGATGGACTTACACCACTTTCAAAATAAACGGTCCATATTTAGAACCATGATTCTTCGTCCTTATTTGACTCTTATCAGATAAGTGGGATGGAAAGTAAGAAGAGCATTATTATTCTAAAACAAAATTTATTATGACAGATAATTACTTACTCAATTCAGTCAATCAACACCGTTGTAACATCGTAATAGGAACGCAATGACATTTAGTTTACACAGACATAAATAAATTACAAATAAATATACAGCGTATAGTGCAATATCAATAAATAAGTAAAAATCTATACCCGTACTATCGGACAAATTCGATTAATAATGCAGTACGACACATGTAGTGACTTTAATATGAGATCGCGTACTATAACAAACTCATCTATAATTCTCGTGGAAAGTAGACTGCGCAATATAACTTAGAACGCAAGAATGTTTATTATAGAGTCGTAGTATCGCATTTTTTTTCTCTATCCTCTAAACATCGATGTACGGATATTGTTGAAAGGGTCGATATACGCGCGTTACACAATTTTTTTGATTTCTTCGTAGATTCTGCCGTTTGATTATCGTGTACGGGTCTGACGTGTGTGTCGTTGATCAGTAACCAAAAAAAAAATCAGCAGCATCCAGATACGGTAAATTCTTATTCACCCTACGCGTTTAATAATGTAATTGCTTCTATTATAATATTTCCATAATAATCTGTTTGTGTCCAATAATCTGTATTGTGTGTGTGTTTTTCGTGTTGTTTCTTTTTGCACGGAGGCATCAGTCTATAAACGGTATCTTATTAAGCACGAAGCCGATTACGAACTAAATAAAAACGTTTGGGCGCCCGCTTTACAATAAATTCATGATATTCTGCGTTACGCCTTGCAGAATCGCATATTCGAGGTGAAAAACATTCAGGTAAACGGGGTCGCTTGATATTTGATCTAGTATCCGTATAATAGCTTTGCGTTGCGAGTAAATTAATTCCTACTCGAAGTAGATGCTGGCGAAATAAATAAGGCATTCTTTATAAACGATGCATTCTTACAAATAACACTAATCACACAAAATTGATGCGCGAATACATATGACAGTATAAGTTAATACAAAAACTCTTTATAGCCGAATACAAAATAGTCTCGTAGAAGATAAATAGAATAAAATAAAATATAAATTAAAAGCATTACAGTGCAGTTATATAAATAAAATGAAAGTGTATGATTGAAGTGCTAATTGTGGAACAATGAGATCGTCGTTTTTTAATACTAGATTTACGGAATCTGCCAATTTGACGAATTGCAAATTTTTCCGGAATTTAGCATGTCTTTGATTGATGCAGCAATATGCATACAATTTTAATTGTGAAGTAAAGTTGCTCAACCTTGGTTACTTTGTGACTGTTGATATGAATGAGTGCCCTTTTCATTGGTTGAGTTATTTTATTATTGATCGAACTAATTGATGCAAGCGACATTTGTTTCAGGAGTTTATACAGTGAAGATAACATTTCTTTTTACAGTCCGTTAAACGAAATATGAATTTTAACAATATACATGAAACGTGTATATTATTTTACATTATAATATTATTATCGTTATATAAAATAAATATATTAAATGTAAATGTATTGAAATGATATAAAAGTATTATATACACAAATAAATAAAGTATATTATATAATATTATTTAAAATCATATCTAGTTTATCACATTGTAAATAAAGTTTTTCTCTTCACTATATAGGCTCCTAAAACGAGAAATAAATTAATTTGCTTTTTACTTTTAACTACTTTAACCAATAAAAAAGGCGCTTCGTCGACTCTAATGTTGAAACTTTGTCAAATAGGTATGGAATGAAGGTTCGTAAATCTAGTGTTAAGTTGCTGTGATGAGCAAATTCATGTTTCCTACTTATGGCCTAGTAATGAACGGATTTTATGGAACAGAAGATGATCGGTATTCATTTCTACTTAACAACTATGGTCTGTTTCGCTTGAGTGTGCCAACCAGTTATGGATTCAATCACGCAAGATTACGCCGCAAAACATTGAGGAACATACAGCGATTCAGAAAATCGTTCAAATGCTTCGTTCAAGTACGTTATTCGTTAAATATATGCGTCCGGATTAATTCATAACTATGAAAACGCACTTGAAACTACAACGATATTTCTCGTCATATCTTTTTTCTTTGTGAGGTATTAATGCTGTTAAACGTTTATGGGGGATACAGTGCTAAGGTCTTGGATAATTTGCGTTTTGATACACAAGTTGGAAAAGCAAGTGACGTGTGGAATTTATTTGGAGGTGGATAAATTGTAAGCATTTACTATGTTGGTGCTGGTAAAGATTGAATTTCATGAAAGTATGGATTTAATTCAGACGGGATAAGTTATGAGGTACCATCTATGTTAACATGAGTAAAGCCAGAGTCGGATAAATTGTAAGCATTTACTATGTTGGTGCTGGTAAAGATTGAATTTCATGAAAGTATGGATTTAATTCAAACGGGATAAGTTATGAGGTTCCATCTATGTTAACATTAATAAAGACAGAGTCGGATAAATTGTAAGCATTTACTATGTTGGAGCTAGTAAAGTCAGAATTACATGAAACTATGGATTTAATTCAAACGGGGTAAGTTATGAGGTACCATCTATGTTAAAATTAGTAAAGACAGAGTCGGATAAATTATAAGCATTTACTATGTTGGAGCTAGTAAAGTCAGAATTTCATGAAACTATCGATTTAATTCAAACGGGGCAAGTTATGAGGTACCATCTACGTTAACATTAGTAAAGACAGAGTCAGGTAAATTATAAGCATTTACTATGTTGGTACTAGTAAAGTCAGAATTTCATGAAACTATGAATTTAATTCCAATGGGGTTAGTTATGAGGTACCATCTATGTTAACATTATTAAAGACAGAGTCGGATAAATTGTAAGCATTTACTATGTTGGTGCTAGTAAAGTTAAAATTTCATGAAACTATCGATTTAATTCAAACGGGGTAAGTGATAAGTACCATCTATGTCAACATTAGTAAAGACAGAGTCGGATAAATTATAAACATTTACTATGTTGGTGCTGGTAAGTCAGAATTTCATGAAACTATGGATTTAATTCAAACGGGGTAAGTTATGAGGTATCATCTACGTTGACATTAGTAAAGACAGTCGGATAAATTGTAAGCATTTACTATGTTGGTGCTAGTAAAGTCAGAATTTCATGAAACTATGAATTTAATTCAAACGGAGTAAGTTATGAGGTACCATCTATGTTAACATTATTAAAGACAGAGTCGGATAAATTGTAAGCATTTACTATGTTGGTGCTAGTAAAGTCAGAATTTCATGAAAGTATGGATTTAATTCAAACGGGGTAAGTTATGAGGTGCCATCTATGTTAACATTAATAAAGACAGAGTCGGATAAATTATAAGCATTTACTATATTGGTGCTGGTAAAGATTGAATTTCATGAAAGTATGGATTTAATTCAAACGGAGTAAGTTATGAGGTACCATCTACATTAACATTAGTAAAGACAGAGTCGGATAAATTATAAGCATTTACTATGTTGGTGCTGGTAAAGATTGAATTTCATGAAAGTCTGGATTTAATTCAAGCAGGGTAAGTTATGAGGTACCATCTACGTTAACATTAGTAAAGACAGAGTCGGATAAATTGTAAGCATTTACTATGTTGGTGCTAGTAAAGTCAGAATTTCATGAAAGTATGGATTTAATTCAAACGGGGTAAGTTATGAGGTACCATCTATGTTAACATTAGTAAAGACAGAGTCGAATAAATTGTAAGCATTTACTATGTTGGTGCTAGTAAAGATTGAATTTCATGAAAGTATGGATTTAATTCAAACGGGGTAAGTTATGAGGTACCATCTATGTTAACATTATTAAAGACAGAGTCGGATAAATTGTAAGCATTTACTAGGTTGGAGCTAGTAAAGTCAGAATTACATGAAACTATGGATTTAATTCAAACGGGGTAAGTTATGAGGTACCATCTATGTTAACATTAGTAAAGACAGAGTCGGATAAATTGTAAGCATTTACTATGTTGGTACTAGTAAACTCAGAATTTCGTGAAACTATCGATTTAATTCAAACGGGGTAAGTTATGAGGTACCATCTATGTTAACATTACTAAAGACAGAGTCGGATAAATTGTGAGCATTTACTAGGTTGGAGCTAGTAAAGTCAGAATTACATGAAACTATGGATTTAATTCAAACGGGGTAAGTTATGAGGTACCGTCTACGTTAACATTAGTAAAGACAGAATTTGGTAAAAGAAGTTAATTTAAAAAAGGTTATTAAGTATTTATCGTACAGACATTAGTAAAGAAAGAACGTCAAGTATAATCTTATTTTAGAGAATAACTTTCCAATTGTAGAGTTACTACCTATAGAGCACGTGTTTGATTAATTTAATGAATCGCTGTTAGTTAGTAACTAACGTTAGTAAAGAAAGAATGTTAAGTGTTTGAAAATTGAAAAATCGATGATCTTATTTCCGAGTATAACTTCCCAATTGTAGAGTTACTAGCGATAAGTCATGTGTTTGATTAATTTAATGAATCGCTGTACGTCAGATGGGTGTGACGATATCGTTGAAGAGATGGCAAAAGAAATCTAACAAAAATGTGTGGCGAGGATTCACATAGAAACATCACATCGCTTAATACTGTTTCGTTTCGCTTAGTTGTATCTGGCGATGACTATTAATGCCAAGGGAACACCGCAAATTTTCTTTCACCGATGATTTTACGATTATATATAGCTAGTGTGTGCTCACATAACAAGTTACCAAACATTAATTGTGCCTAATATTGATACTCAATTACTGAACAATATTTGAATTAGCACAATGTTGTCTAACTTACACGAAAATAAACAGTTGTCACATTTTTTATAAATATTCTATTTTTAACGTAACAATTGACAGTGTAGTAAATATGGAGCAAAAAGTAAAAAAGTAAAGTGGAATCCCTTAGAGTTGCTTTTATTAAATTTCATCTAAGACGTTACCAAATATGCAACAAGTTGAGTGAGATTTAGTTATATTGACGAATTTGCAAATTTACGAATTTTGTCTCGTAGAAAAGAATTCTAGTACTAAATATTTCTCGTTCGTTTGTATACCAATTTACTTCAGTATATGTATCTTATTCAATCGTGTATAGTAATGACATTTAATTATTCGACGAATTTACAAATTTACGAATTTAGTATGGCAGAAAAGAATTCTAGTACTAAATATTCCTCGTTCATTTGTATACCAATTTACTTCAGTATATGTATCTTATTGTTCAATTGTGTACAGTATTGACGCTCAATTATTCGACAATATTAACAAAGAGTACTCAATTATTCGAAAATAGTAACAAAAGAAACTAAAACTCCGAGATTTACTTTTTGCCAAATTCGAATGTTTCCGAACGCTAGAGTTTTCTACATTTTCATCTGAAACCTAGTTTTTCCAACATTTCCTAAAAGGCGACGAATAAAAATTTGCGACGTTCCCCTGTCAGTAACATGCAAATGCTCTACATATTATCAACCGTTATATATTCTACCGTTTTGCCACTAGATTCTCTAAATAAATACTATAATATGTCTCTTTCCGCGCTAACCAAGACCAGCTTGTAACCCCTCAAACTGCCTCTCTGTCAAAGCATTCGCAATATCGTTACGGAGAAAAAGAGGAAAACTACCGGAATACCGCGGCTCGCTACGTTTTTGGCGTAACGTAATTTGTACTTTCTTCTTTCACCTCGATTTTGCGAAGAGTGTGTCATGACATAAGTATAGCCAGCTACCGGTGATCGAAATACGCATGAAAAACCTGAAAGCAACGGGCTAATAATATGCTTAGACGTTTGCGCGAATGTAAGTAGATTCTTGCTCTTTCTTTCGGATCGGATGACTTCTCGTTAACCCTGTTCGATATCAAGTTGTGGAGTCGGCGTGGTTCCGTTCATTCGCGAAGCGTACGATAGAGACCTGAGAAATGAGACGGATGTAATCGGAAGAAAATCTCGATAATGGTCCGATGACGATGACGTTGAGTTTAGAGCGCTAGTATGGAAAAGCGAAGCGGCTGGATCTGCATTCGAGCTTAACTTCCGGTGCGATCACACCTAGTTACAACAAACGGAGCACGTTGGCCTGCACCTGAAAATATAGCGTCAAATACAAATTAATCTTTCAGTCTTCTGGTAGGAGTCAAATTGGTAGACTTTTTGAATGAGTACATCGTTTTTCCGAATTCGCAGTTTGCTTTTGTAGCTCGTTGTCTGCGATAAGTAGTAATAGTAACGAAGTTTCTAGCTGTGGAAAAGCATTTTTACTCCGCGCATAATTTTTGTCTAAAATCGTATAAGTTTTATCGTATAGTTTAGTTGTGTAGTTGAGGAAAGAATTACTCGATTGAAATAATATTTTGCATAACATTTTATGGGTCTATCTTCTGTAAAGGAAAATTGTAGTTGCGAAAAGAATTACTCGATTGAAATGATATTTTACATAAAACTTTATTGGTTTATATTTTGTAAAAGAAAATTTTAGTTGTGGAACGAATTACTTGATTGAAATGATATTTTACATAAAACTTTATTGGTTTATATTTTGTAAAATAAAATTTTAGGTGTGGAAAAAGTTACTGAATTCAAATAATATTTTACGGAAAACTTTGTTGGTCCATCTTTTGTATAAGAAAATTTGAGTCGCGGAAAGAATTACTCGATTGAAATTATATTTTACATAAAACTTTATTGGTCTGTCTTTTGTAAAAGAAAATTTTAGTTGCGGAAAAAATTACTCGATTGAAATAATATTTTGCATGAAACTTCATTGGTCTGTCTTTTGTAAAATAAAATTTTAGTTGTGAAAAGAATTACTTGATTGAAATGATATTTTACATAAAACTTTATTGGTCTGTCTTTTGTAAAAGAAAATTTTAGTTGCGGAAAGAATTACTCGATTGAAATGATTTTTACATAAAACTTGATTGGTCTATCTTTTGAAATTTTAGTTGCGGAAAGAATTACTCGATTGAAATTATATTTTACATAAAACTTTATTGGTCTGTCTTTTGTAAAAGAAAATTTTAGTTGCGGAAAGAATTACTCGATTGAAATAATATTTTGCATGAAACTTCATTGGTCTGTCTTTTGTAAAATAAAATTTTAGTTGTGCAAAGAATTACTTGATTGAAATGATATTTTACATAAAACTTTATTGGTCTGTCTTTTGTAAAAGAAAATTTTAGTTGCAGAAAGAATTACTCGATTGAAATTATATTTTACATAAAACTTTATTGGTCTGTCTTTTGTAAAAGAAAATTTTAGTTGCGGAAAGAATTACTCGATTGAAATAATATTTTGCATGAAACTTCATTGGCCTGTCTTTTGTAAAATAAAATTTTAGTTGTGAAAAGAATTACTTGATTGAAATGATATTTTACATAAAATTTTATTGGTCTGTCTTTTGTAAAAGAAAATTTTAGTTGCGGAAAGAATTACTCGATTGAAATGATTTTTACATAAAACTTGATTGGTCTATCTTTTGAAATTTTAGTTGCGGAAAGAATTACTCGATTGAAATTATATTTTGCATAAAACTTTATTGGTCTGTCTTTTGTAAAAGAAAATTTTAGTTGCGGAAAGAATTACTCGATTGAAATAATATTTTGCATGAAACTTCATTGGTCTGTCTTTTGTAAAATAAAATTTTAGTTGTGAAAAGAATTACTTGATTGAAATGATATTTTACATAAAACTTTATTGGTCTGTCTTTTGTAAAAGAAAATTTTAGTTGCGGAAAGAATTACTCGATTGAAATTATATTTTACATAAAACTTTATTGGTCTGTCTTTTGTAAAAGAAAATTTTAGTTGCGGAAAGAATTACTCGATTGAAATTATATTTTGCATAAAACTCTATTGGTCTATCTTTCATAAAAGAAAATTTTGGTTGCGAAAAGAATTACTCGATTGAAGTAATATTTTTCGTAGAACTTTATGGGTCTGTCTTTTGTAAAAGAAAAGTTTGGTTGCGGAAAGAATTACTCGATTGAAATGATATTTTACATAAAACTTTGTTGGTCTATCTTCGGTAAAAGAAAATTTGAGTTGCGGAAAGAATTACTCGATTGAAATAATATTTTGCATAAAACTTTATTAGTCTGTCTTTTGTAAAGGAAAACTTTAGTTGCGAAAAGAATTACTCGATTGAAACGATATTTTGTATAAAACTCTATTGGTCTATCTTTTATAAAAGAAAATGTTAGTTGCGAAAAGAATTACTCGATTGAAGTAATATTTTTCGTAAAACTTTATGGGTCTGTCTTTTGTACAAGAAAATTTTAGTTGTGGAAGGAATTACTCGATTGAAATAATATTTTACATAAAACTTGATTGGTCTATGTTTTGTAAAAGAAAATTTTAGTTACGCACAGAATTCATCAGTTGAATTAATATTTTGCATAAAACTTTATTGGTCTATTTTTTGTAAAAAGAAAAATAAAACTATATTAGTTTATCTTTTGCAAAAGAACATTTCGATTTTAGAGGTTACACCTTTCGAATGTCTGATAATGTTCGAAATAGTCACCAATATGTATTCTGGGTTTGCTTGAACAAGTATCGCAATAATAAATTGTTTTTCATTTTTGTACTTGTAATAGATCGGAATTATCTTAAGGAGTCAAAAAATATTCGAACAAACTTTGTTTGTGCATACATTTTTCTCAATAATAACGTATGATCTCTTCATGTCCCTTCAAAGACAATGCAAGTCGAGTACAAAGAATTACAAACGAGCAAACCGTGTAGAATACGCTAGCAAAGTTTGGCCGGAAAAAACTGGGAGCCCTTGTATGTTTAAAATATTTTTAAAACTTCATCTCGCGACTGTACATAGGGTAAAGTAGGCAGTGATTGACCGGTATACAGTGATTGACCGTTTTGCGTTCATGAACAAATATCTGAAGATCACTATAGGTACATTTTCATTGTTTTGAATATCAGTCTAAGGCGCATTCTGTATGTGATCGTCTTGCAACACAGAATTCTTGTGTAGATTACCTGTGATTAATAACGTGCTGAGAAAGAATTGTTACAGATTTCTTAAGAAAAAGAGGTAAGTGCTTAACGATATCTTTTAGAAAGGACTGGTGAATTTGTAATCATTTTGCGGTGTATATAGTATTTCTGAAAAAATATATGATTTCTATGTGATGGAATAACCTCCCTAAAGGTTTTGTATCCGTCCCGGTTTCCTAATATCGTAATTATTCGATAGTACTAGGGTGGTCAATCGCCATATTCGTAGCAATGGATTAAAAATCAATGTAATTCAATACCCGTATGCTGCATGAAAATCGTCTTGTTTGCGGTTGTCATGATGTGCAAAGGCTTCTGTCTTTAGCATTTCTTTGTTATTTTTTATGAGCATACCCGAAGGTACTACGACATGCGTTCGAAGTGTCGTATTTCATTTTTGCGCTTTTATTTTAATATGCTGATACGTTTCAGCGTGGTCCTGCCGTCGGAAATTATATTCGGTAACATTAAAAAGGTAATACAGTAAAACTAACCGCATAAATATTTCTCATTTCTCACAAGTGTACGAAGTGGTCAATAATTGTAAATAACACGGTCAATGACTGTGATTTCTGCGGTCAATCACTATTAATTGGCAATATTAAATTTATCGTTGTGTTATTAACACTTTGACTGCCATGATGGTCACCGGTGACCGACGCAAGAGATTTTACTGAAGATCCAAAATATTCGCAATGAGTAGCATTTATTATTTTATAAATGCAGTTGTTATTGGAATAGTGATGCGATCCTTCGGTCTCCAATACCTGCACATTATTTACATTTTGCATAATTTAGTTGAACGCTGTAATATTTCATAACATCGCCGTTCTAATATAGTAAAATACGCTTGGCAGTCAACGTGTTAATAAATAAAATTTTGTTTCTGTATCGTTGCAGGCTGAACATGTTCTTACAATATTTTTCTGTCTTAACCCTTTGCGATCGGCAGATTTCGATCTTAAGAGTGCCAGCAGGTCGGATGATATTTAGCATTTCGCAGTTACTTTTTCGTACAAAATTTAAAGTTAATATATGGATACTAAAACACGCAGAATTTGTTGAAACTGATTTGTTGGGTTTATTACTACTTGGAATACGTAAGAATACAGATTTTTAATCTCTGTAATGTTCTAAAGTATGCTATTTCGTGAAACAATCACCGTTATGAAGTCCTGGCTTTCGTGTACAAGTATCACAGTACGTGTGTATTTGTCGTCTTTGTCCCGCAGTTTTCCTGTCGAAATATACTACATAGTCTTTCTTGATTCCTGAACGAATTATATGAAATTAATTATTTAACGATTTACTAAGATAGTGTTTGGTGCCGGAAATTTCCTACTAACCGATCGACTAAACATTTCACAAAAGTGTGTCAGTGGCTTTTCGTTGTTCTGTGGTTTTATTATTTTATACAGTATGTATGAGTTAATGACCCATATCGGTACGCCCCAACAAAAAATTGCATTTTCGAAGGTTCCCGCTGCGGAATATCGACTTCTACAATGATTTAAAAATGTCCCCGCTACGGGGACACCGACTTCTATGACGATTGAGAAATGTCCCCGCAACGGGGACACCGATCGCAAAGGGTTAATATGCAAAAAATAAAAAATGCAACATTACACGTTTAAGTTATACGCCTTTCATTCAATCACTATTCTTAAGCGGTCAATCACTGTATACTTTACCCTAGTTAGACGTCTCCGCGAATTTTGCGATAAAAACTAACGAAACGCATACTTACTCTGCGCGTTTGATCATCTTGTCTCTCTGGAAAAATGACCTCGTCCTGATCGTACCAGGTCTGTTTCCTGTCCAGGCTGTCCTTGTTTGGCGTTGTGTTTTGATCCTCGTTCTCGATCTCCTGGGCCGCGTAGTTGTGGTCGTTGCTAGTCAGCCTGGCAGCCGCCATCTTGGAAGAATGATTGTCCAGCGTGGCGACGGACCGTTTGCCGATGCTCTCGAGAAGACGACGATTCGCGTCGATCTGTCGTTGATCCTGAAGAGCTTTCCTTCGGGCCAGTTCTAGCAGGACTCTCTGCCTCAAGACATCGAGCGAGTTCACGATCGACAGCGAGCCGATTCGCTTGTTTCGCACCATCGTCGATTCCGGACCGCTGCCCGAGTTGAACATTTCGTTCTGCATATTTCAAGGCGTTATTAGTGTTGAGCATAATTATATCCTATGTTACTGACGATGTGATCGGAAAAGGACAGACGAAAGGTAAACAAGTGAAAAGTTAACAATTTACAAGTTTGAAAAGTTAATAATTTAAAAGGTTGAGAACTTAAAAATTTTAAAGTTAAAAGCTAATTTCTCTCTTAATGCTTAATTTCGAAACATGTAGAACAACGATTGTTTTAAGAAATAAACGAAAGAATCAATAAAAGGGTTTCAGTATGTAATATGCTTCATAGAGTAGATGGTTTCAAATACAATTCATAATTAGATGATTTGTTATCAGTGTTTTTTTTTGTAATAATCTTGACTTAAACTCTTCTTGTAATGATATTTACAATTCAACCAGAAAATTGTTGGGAAATATTATATCCTATGTTACCAAAGGTGTCATTGCAAAAGGGCAGAGAAGAGGGAAACAAGTGAAAAGTTAAAAATGTACAAGTTTGAAAAGTTAAAAATTTTAAAGTTAAAACCTAATTTGTCTCTTGATGCCTAATTTCGGTGCTCTTCCAGTTTGAATAAACTTCTCAAATGAATACCCTCTATAATTTCGAAATATTATATATTTCGATATGTCGACAACAATTGTTTTAAGAAATAAGCTAAAGAATCAATAGAAGGGCTTCAGTTTATAATATGCTTCATACAGTAGTTTGTTTCCAAATACAGCAAATACAGCAATAAATATAGCAAGTTTTTGGGGAAGGTAGTGTATATTTTACCCGTAAAGCACAAAAATAAGCTATTGCTCAAAATGTTTTGATATTCTATGGAAGCTTAGACATTCGGATAAAGTATGTGGCATGCCACTTTATGGCATTAGAGATTTAGGTAAAGAAAAAGTTCTTTACTCGTCGTTTAGCAAAGCGATTCTTTTAATGGATGTGGACATTGGACAAAATTAAGTTTGATGTCTGCGGAATAGTCACAAAAGAGATGTGATTAATTTTGTTCCATATATTGCCTTCAGTATCAAATATTTTGTATTAATGGCTATAGATCATAATACATATACAGAATAAAATTTTATCTTCGCTATTTCTATTTTATCTGCGAACTGGAAGGTCTTCGATGTTTAAATGCCCCAATCATGAAATACAAATTTATCGTAATGTGGAATTGGTTAATAAATTTGTTCAAAATCATAAGGCTAACTGGTAGTGGTTATTTGCCTGCCAAATAGGTGTTCGTTCGTTCGCTTATATTTTAACAGTGGTTTAAATTACTTGCTGATATAGCACATTTTTGTTCAAGCAAAAAGCAATTGAAAGCAAGAAGCAAGTACATCAATTTTATGAACTAAAGTACCACATATAATTATGGCCTAACGGGAGTGTTATTCGCAGTTCCAAAAATACACAATTATAGATATAGTACACATATACAGTTGCAAAGTGTTAATAAAACTTATAGTTAGTAATGTGAATGCGCGCATGCGGCAGTTTGTGTGCGGTTATACATGAAGAATGTTTGTATTTGTTCTTTGTGCTTTCTGTCAGAAATGTAATATTACTAATGCATTGCAATTGATTTTGCATACAGTGCTGGGATCAATAATTAATTCCATGTAAATATTGCAAACAAAATAAATATCTTTTTAATATTTTGAAAACTCATCTGAACTTTCAAAAGTGTTGAGATTCAATTAATGTTTGAAACAGCTTAGAAGAAAACGATAATTAAATGAATTGGTAATTTAAACCACAGCGGATTACATTTCTGCGTCAAATACAGTAAATACATATAATTTATAAGATTCACCAGTAACAAGAATGTGCCTACGTTATTTTTGCCATCATTTTTCAAGAGAGTAAAATTCCATTGTTCATGAAATCGAAAAAATATTTGAAACATCTCAAAACAGGAACTAAATTAGTTAATTATTGGGAACATAGCAGCTTATACTTCATCATTAAATGCAGTTACCAGATAATTTGGGAGAAATTCAGTAGTAACGATAACATGCTTATGGTGCCAGGTGTAACGACATGCAGATAGTATTCAAGGTATTCGTATATCGATTAATTCCGAACAGTATGTATTTCGGGAAGTTTGAACCTGTTTACTAATGTTTTATAAACAACCAGTTTGTATGTATTATCGGATGTATTCCAGAGAAAGCGATAAGCGTTTCGGCTAGAAATCTGCGGGGGATCTAACTTCAGTTATCCCAGATCATTGAGTTGAGAAGCATACTTTTTCTGAAACGCACATCAGTAATTTTTTATCCCTAAAATGTTCATTGGACGGCGTGAAAGTACAATTGAAAGTGAGAGTAGTGATGAAAACGTTGTGAGTTTTAGAAGAAAAAGTAGAGTGTAATTTGTGTATTTTTGATCATTTTATGCTGTATATTCTCTATTTATACTTCAGTGCTTGTTCGATTAACCCTTTGAGCGCTGAGTTGCCCGACGTTAAGCGTGCGCCGTGGACTGCCCACTCCGTACGAAAAATCCTACCAGGGGCTGCGTGCTTTTTACGAAAGAGCGCAAGTTGAGCAGACTTGCCCGACGTATATTGATTGTAACTGAAGTAAATTATGTGGTGACTTCAAAAGCCTTAATAACCATTTACCGCATCCAAAGCAGTGGATTTTTTCGATAAGTGTACCCTTAACCCCGAATTTGATTCATCAAAATTATATAATTTTGGTACAAAGTTTTTCTTAGACCATACAAAGTTTTTTTCCGTATCATTAGATGTCGACTTATTATTCTCATCATGTACACCTTCATCCTCTTCAGAAGATGAACTAAATATTCGAACTCGTCTTCCACTTTGCTTATACAATAGAACGGCCTCTTCGGTTTCCGAAGCTACAAAAGAAGGTTTGATTATGTTCGTTCTAACATTCAACCTATTTTATTGATATTTACCGCTTGTGTCACTGCTTATTTTTAATCTCTTGCACTTCTTATATATCTTGCCGGAATCCGAAGACGAATTCCTCATCTTTTTTCTTCCAAATGTTTTAATTTCAAGTGTTTCAATGTCATGTTCATAGGCCATGTCTCTACCACTGTTACTAATGCGTTCAAACTCATTCTCGGACATTTTAGAGGTAATTGAAAATTAAGTTCTAAAACGCAAAAAACAGATTCTCAGAAAGTAGCAGTATAGATCACCTCAAAAGCCTTTGGCAGCGATATGTTAACTAATGCGCAATGAATGCACACACAAATTTAATGGACAATACTGATACACGATTGCATAAAAGTACATTTAAATGCTTATTGGTAAAAAGCTTATTTTGGATTTTGAAACGCTTATCACTTTCCAGAAAAAGTGATAAGCGTTTCGGCTAGAAATCTGCGAGGGATCGCACTTCAGTTATCCCAGATCATTCAGTTGGGAAGCATACTTTTTCCGAAACGCACATCAGTAATTTTTTATCCCTAAAATGTTCATTGGACGGTGTGAAAGTAGAATTGAAAATGAGAGTAGTGATGAAAACGTTGCCAGTTTTAGAAAAAAAAGTAGAGTGTAATTTGTGTATTTTTGATCATTTTATGTTGTATATTCTCTATTTATACTGCAGTGCTTGTTCCATTAAATTTATTTTCAAAATGCAACTGAAAATCTTATTTAACTGATTGCGTACGGCACGCTGTTCGCCCAACGTGGTTTCAGGGCCCGCATATTTTCGAGCGCTCCAAGACAACTTTGTGCAACGCATACATGCATTTTTTTAATTCGCATTTATAAAATATTCATCCTCTTCCTTCGTTTAATACCAGCACTTATTGCAACAATGTCGCTATCGTCACTAAGTTCACTTTCACTTGAAATGTTATTTGGTACATCAGATAAATCATCAAACAATAATTCATTTTGGCTTTCAGTTTCTTCATTTCCATTCCTTTTTTAGCATTAAGGTTTATTTTGTGAACTAATTCAAAAACTGTTTCCTCACAAATTAAAATGCTATCGTTCAAATAATAAAATGCACAATAATAAAATCTTTTATAAGATACGATA
Source organism: Cryptocheilus praepositus (assembly GCA_033815515.1). Lineage (NCBI taxonomy): Eukaryota > Metazoa > Arthropoda > Insecta > Hymenoptera > Pompilidae > Cryptocheilus > Cryptocheilus praepositus. Next base: position 76,951 of record JAWWQZ010000177.1, on the reverse strand, counting down.
GACTAATGGACCGGACTCACTGATGTAATTGTGATACCGCTCGATTGTTTTCTACTGTTTCGACATTTCGACATTCATTTATTTCGCGAATCTTCTGTTATAAGCTCACGCAAGGCTCCGTTACCTTGGTATCGTATTAATGACAATATTATCGTGTTTAATTTCTTAACTCGTCACCCAGCCTCAACTTTCGGTTTGCTAAAGACGAGATTTCTCGTCACCCGTACGCAATGAGTTAACTTGAACAAGAAGAGTGTCACCCATATATGGGTAACGGTATACGGTCCCTATGGAAGCATACCCGTCACCCAAGTACGGGTGACGCGGCGCCGAACGTGTTAAAAATACGCGTGGCGCTTAACGTGTTAAATATGACTTCGCAAGGACGAAAACTCTCTGTGCACTGAATGGATCTTGAGTAGAAACGATGCATTTCCCTTGTGGTAAGCTCCGCATTCCACTCTATTACCGTGTGCGTCGCGGTGACATTCAATTTATTCCATACGCCGGATTATGCAATTCTGAAAGGTTCGATAATAAGTGAGGGTCGCGGTCTGCGCGCGTCGCAACAGAAAGGGGGCCATTTTGGCGGGAGACAATAAAAGGATACCCATTTTCTAATCGAAAGAAAATTTCCTCTGTTCTCGGCGAATTAAAGTAAAGTGCTCGTAAAAGGAGACGCGGTATAGTCAAAGGTCATGGAACGGGTGTTGAATGGGGTGTTGGCGTACGTGGGACGACGATATGCCGCATAAAGACGGTCCATTAACGCGATGAAGAGGGCGAATTGCTGTCGTTGCCAACTATCGGGACCGCGTGTTTAGAGGGCTCCTGTCTTTAACACTAAACGTACCAAACAGGGTCACGTGACCCCTTTCAATAATTCCTTTAAAATCGTACCTTCATTGTTAATTCTTTCACTCATTTGATTTCAAAAGGTTTCTGTAAAATTCTCCGATATCAGTTTAATTTTTCAATTTCTTTTTCACGCTTTAATAAATTTAAATATTGTCAATTTTTAAAAGAATTTCTTTCTCAAAATCATTTTTACGTTTATTTCATAAGCAGTGTTAAATCCGATGACCCCAATTTTTAAACATTTTGTGTTTTTGTGAAGGTAAGAATTTTAAATAGATATGTAAGCGTAAATTTAAATACTGTCAATTTTTAAACGTTTTTGTGATGTTCAGTGTTAGATGATTCTTCACTTAAAGATTGCTAATTTTCAAGCAGTACGATTAAATCCGATAAATATAAACATTGTTAATTTAAAAACGAGAATTTTATATTTTTGTGAATGTATTTCCATAAATTTAGGTATTGTCGATTTTCATGTGACAATTTTAAATGATCTTCATTTAAGTATTGCTAATTTTCAAGCAGTACGATTAAATCCGATACATTTAAAAATTGTCAATTTTTAAACGAGAATTTTGCATTTTTGTGAATTTATTTGCATACCTTTATGTATTGTCGATTTTCATGCGGTAATTTTAAGTGATCTTCACTTAAATATTGCTAATTTTCACGCAGAACGATCAAATCCGATAAATTTAAATATTGTCCATTTTTAAACGAGAATTTTGTATTTTTGTGAATGTATTTTTATACCGTTAGGCATTGTCGATTATTAAGCCGTAATTTTAACACTAAACGTAGCAAGCGGGGTTAAATAACCCCATTCAAAATTTACTTTAAAATCGTACATTTATTCTTATCTCTTTCCCTTGTTTGGCTTTCTCTACATTTTTATATCATCTGATTTTTCAATTTCTCGCTTTAATAAATTAGGAATTTCTTTCTAAAAATCAACGTTTATTTCATAAGGTGTCAAACGAGCCTTCATAGTAAGAACAGGTAGGTGTAAAGTACCAATATGTTTAATGGGTCTCAAATGGGTCTTACATTTTCCAGAAATTCCAAAACTTTCTTCATGGTCGTTGTTGGATATGAACAATAGTTCTTTTCCAACTATCAACGTATCTATCAGCGTCTATTCTACGTTGACTATTTCAAGAAATATAAAAATGTATGTGTAAAAAATAAAGAATCTGTTTTAGTAACAATATATATGCAACGTGAACCTAAATTAGGTGAAGATGTAGGTGTTAGGGTGTTGTAGTTTCTTTAAACTAAGTTTAATTATTGAACGAAACGAAGTTGAAAATACAGCTAATACGAACAAAGTCTCAAGCAATATAACTGTTTTGAAATAACTAATTCACTATTTTCACTTTTTGTCACGTCCGTTTTGTTAGGCGTTTTTATGCGACCTGGTCTTTTATTTTTAACGTTTCGTTGTTTCCCTTTCCTCTGTCCTTTTACAATCACACACTCGGTAATATAGGATATAACTATCCCCAACATAGAATGCTGTGTATCGCTGATGTTATATCGTGTACTGCCTTGTAGTTGATTATTGGTGTGCATGATGTCCTCATTTTTATACGGATTTCTATAGCCGAACTGCGCCAATCGGAGTACAGAAAAATGTTGAACTGTGTATTCCTAGTGGATAGAGCAATGTGGGAAAGTACTTATTTTAGAGAGGATGGTAGGTTCTGTAGCAAAACGGTTCTCAGTCGATGATGGTTTATTAGGGATAAAGTTGTAAAATGGTGGGTCGAAATGAAGGTGGTGATTATAGGTAAGAAAATGGACAGGATTATTAGCACACTTCAGCTGGTGTGATGGGGTTCAGTGTATGAAACAATGCATGTGTTGTATTGAATGTAGTGTCGGTTTTATGACCTATGGAGATTAACATTTTCAAGGTGTGGTTGTTTGTGCGTCATAACAGACGTCGTCTGACAAATATGGGAGCCGATTTGATTTACTTAACACTAGATTGCCCAAGGCAGTCATTTTGACTGTTTTTTAATTTCAATTAGAAAAACAATTATGAAATTGATGACACAATTTCTTAGAATTTGGTGACTTTTTCTATAACATATAAATGGGTTTATGAATAATTGTAGTTACTTCCGCCCTCCTTTATTTCCGTATATATATATGTGTTATACCTATATTGCCCAGAAGCAGTCATTTTGACTGCTTGGTAAATTTTAAATAATCAAAAGATTTTTATTTATTGAATTGAGTAAATTTCTTATATGACCTGTCCGGCTTTGTATTGAAATATGATGCATGATAAATTGTCGATTTGGGCGTATACTTGATAAGTGTCAGTTGCTCAATAAGCTAAAGTAGTACTAGTTATTCGAATCTTTATAAAGCGTTGTTCTAACAAGTTGTTTATTTTATTTCTTTTGCGCCCTAACTTTATGAAAAAAATGTCGAACAGAAATGAGTTCTTGGAAAAGCTAACGAACATAAGTGAAGAGTGCTCCGATATAGAGTCAAATGCAACAAATTCTGAACTATCATCTGAAGATGAAGCGGATTATATTCAAAGTGAAACATGTGACGCTGAAGATAGTGATGAAGAGTCGATCACCAATGATGAAAATGAAAGTGTCATCAATATGCCCAGGAAAAGGTGTAGGGTGCTAATTAATTCAGATTCTGACGAAGAAACTGAAAATACGTTTCAGGAGGTCGAAACAGCTGCTGATGGTACTGTGTGGACAAAAATTGACGAAGGTGGTATTCCTGGAAGGATACCATCTGCTTGTATTTTCAAGAGTGTGAAAGGGCCAACAGGCTACGCAAAAAGGAACATTGTGGCAGATAATCTTATCAGTGCATTATCGTTGATAATAGATAACTATATTATCAAACATATAAGAAAGTGCACAGAAGAATGTCGCCGAATTTTGCGGAACGGTTGGACAATATCATTACCGGAAATACGTGCATTTATTGGGATTCTATATGCTCGCGGAGCTTACGAGCCAACAAATTTTAAATTGAGTTATTCATGGTGAGCGAAGTGGGGTCCCGAATATTTTAGAAAAACTATGGCCAGAGAAAAGTTCAAGCAAATCCTACGATTTATTCATTTTGACAAAAGAACCGAATGCAGTAGGCGCCTACAATCAAATAAATTTGCCTTGCTTTCGGAAATATGGGTTAAGTTCATTGAAAACAGTCAATATGTACAGTTAATATTTACTAATAACCTGTTATATAACTGTAAATAACATAAAAAATATTAAAAATTAATTTTAAACAAATTTCTTTACATATTTGTTATTTTTTCACAATGCAGTCATTTTGACTGTTTTTGGGCAATATAGGTATACAAGAAATCTCGGGCAATCTAGTGTTAAAGGAAGCTTTGACTGCGGCACGTTCTCGGACGAATCCATCAATATGGATGGCGCGTTTTTCGAGTGTCAGTAGTTGCGACTGGTTATCCACTGACTAGTGACCAAAAGAGTACCCGGCATTTTGATACCATTCTTGAGGTTTAAAAAAGAATAATGACAAATAAATTGAAAATATCAATTTTTTTTAATCTTAAGTAATTTTTTAAGCTATTTTAACATATTGTTGACCGGCAATTTTCGGGAAAAGCTGTCTCAAGTCACCTGCTATTATTTCGTAAATGAACATGGAAGTGAAACGATGCAAATAACCTTCAATAAAGTTTGTTCGTGCATAATGAATTCAAATTGAACTTTGCACATCAATTTTATATATTAGGTGTACAACTTTGCTTCCGCCGTTTTGCAATAGATGGCTGTAGCGGTAATTTTAGTCGAAATAAATAGATCGTAGATGTCATACAATAAGCTTAGGCATTTGTAAACATAACGCCATCGAAATATTAGTCGATTTGTGTCTGCATCATAAAGTCATTCTCGATTAAACATGTCATTAAATTCTCGTCATTTGCGGGAGGTTTTAATTTTCTGCTTTAATATGAAGAAATCTGCGGCTGAGGCTCATCGAATGCTCTGAAATACCTATGGTGAGGCCGCTATTAGTGAAAGAACGTGCCGAGAGTGGTTTCAACGCTTCAAGAACGGTGATTTTGACGTCGAAGACCGGCAAGGCGGTGGAAGAGAGAAGGTTTTCGAAGATGCAGAATTGGAGGCATTACTTGATCAAGACTCGTGTCAAACGCAACAAGAATTGGCAGTATCATTGGGAGTGACGCAACAAGCCATTTCAAAACGCCTGAAAATCATGGGAATGATTGAGAAACAAGGAAATTGGGTGCCGTACGAGTTGAAGCCGAGAGATGTTGAACGGCGTTTGTTTGCTTGTGAACAGCTGCTTGCAAGGCAAAGACGGAAAGGATTTCTGCATCGTATTGTGACTGGGGACGAAAAATGGGTTCATTACGATAATCCCAAGCGCAGAAAATCATGGGGATATCCCGGCCATGCTTCCACGTCGACGGCCAAACCGAATATTCACGGTTCCAAGATGCTCTGTATTTGGTGGGACCATCTCGGCGTAGTGCATTATTTATATAATTTATCGAACGCAATTAATATTTTTAAAGTGATTTTACAGCACGACAATGCTCGACCCCATGTTGCGAAAGTGGTCAAGACATATGATTGAAATGGGAAGTCTGCCGTATTCTCCAGACGTTGCTCCCTCGGACTATCACTTGTTTCGATCAATGGCACACGGCCTGGCTGACCAGCACTTCCGGTCTTATGAAGAAGTAAAAAATTGGATCGATTCGTGGATCGCTTCAAAAGATGACCAGTTTTTTCAACGCGGGATTCGTACGCTGCCCGAAAGATGGGAGAAAGTAGTGGCCAGCGATGGACAATACTTTGAATCATAAACGTATAACCAGTTTTTTACAATAAAGCCTCGAATTTCGGAAAAAAACGGCGGAATCATAAACGTATAACCAGTTTTTTACAATAAAGCCTCGAATTTCGGAAAAAAACGGCGGAAGCAAAGTTGTACACCTAATAATTTTTAATATTTTTTCCTATGATTAACTGTACAGCAGTCATTTACGCGTAGATGTAGGCAAGAGGTTTTGCACATATGTGCCCATAATTATGAAAGTGGTCTAAGTCAAAATTTAAAAAAAATGAGTTTATCAGTTATTTCATACCACATTATTTTTAACTAAATTTATTCAATGTAATTTTTACGAAATTGTCAAAAATGAACCGTTAGATAGTGGTTGTAATTTCAACATTATATGGAATTCATTTAGTTTTAATTATGAAAGTGGTCTAAGTCAAAAATTTAAATAAATTATATAAACAACTTGAAAATGGCACGTGGCCTTCTTTGACGCGTTTCTGAACTACATAATAAAATAAATGACAATCAAATTTTAATAATAACGACAACTTCATTACTAGAAGAATCAATAACAAGAAGAGTAAAAAATACCGCGGGTGAATCTGTCTCTTGGCTACAAATTCAATGGATGAGATTCTTGAAAAATGAACCTTATAAAATGTTCTATAAAACATCTTTAGATGATTCTAAATTTCACGTTTTGGATCTTTCACCTAAAAAAGGAAGACCAAAAATATACGGAAATATTAAATTACTTCCGTTATACACCACCATTAGACCAGTATCGGAAGAAAAACATAAAGATATTATGAGTTTACTACCGTACATCCCTCCAGTTTTTTCAGGAACATTTTAAGAATCTTAAATACCCGAAATAATGATAAAAATGGATTACTGTTTAAAAATAATTAATAAATGTAATAAATGTTCACGAATTATTTAAATCAAATTATTGTTTCAAATAAAACTCAAAGTTCTTTATTGCTTTAAGTCATTTATAGGACATTCAGTTAATTTTGAAAATGGTCTAAGTCAATTCAATCTTTAAAAATAATATTATCGTATAAAATTCACACAAAATTTCATATTCATAGTAAATTTCCATTAATTAAGACTAATAAAATTATAAATTAAAATGTCGCATAATGTAAAAATATTTTATAATTTATTCAAATGCAATTCATTAAATATCTCGAAACAAGAAACATATGACTTAGACCACTTTCATAATTATGGGCACATATGTCTTGTTTCGTTGCGTTTTCCTTTTAAAGAGCTAGGTTATGCCCTTGTTATTCCATTTTCAATAATCATTTTCCAGATGACTACAACTTATTTAAAAATCACTCGGGTAACTATATAAAGCATTCACATATAATTCATTGAAAAATGCTTCATCATCACGTTCCATCGTTCTTGACACTTTCTAATACTAGAGTTGTAATAAAAGCCTCAGTACCAAGAAAAGTATACTTTTTTATAACAAAGCAGATGTGATTGAACACAATGAACAAAATTTTGCTATATTCTATGTTGTACTGCGTTTCAACAATGAAAATAGTCGACGCAAGTGCAAACACGAGTTAACTCGTGACCGGTCAGCAACGTTTGGCCATGAAAACGCGAGTTAATTCGTGACCGGTCAACAACCAAAAATTCTGTAACTTGAACAAATAATACAAGTATATTGGATAATTATATTTTCGAAAATGTACTGCTAAAAATATTGAAACATATTGGCGCACTCCTGCGCAGTAGACTGTAGATTTGTAAGAATTTCTGGTTTTAAAATTGTAATTTTTCCGACACTTTCGACTTAAAGTCAATTTTTTCAATCTTTTATACGAGTAGATTTAAAGATTTTGAAAATACGTGTTTCATTGAAGTCGTTTATTATTACTACGTCTTTAAAAACTTCAACCAAAAACGGGTTTTCAAAATTAGTAAAAAAATTTAACAGGCGACTTAAAGCCTTTCTAGTCATTTTTAGTAATACTTCACGAATAGAAATGTTTTTTTTCTTGACTTGTTCTGACTAAACTGCATTGACAGCATGTGCCACAAAAGAGGATTTCGTAAACAAATATGTGATGACATGGTAATTAAATGTGGTATGATGAAGATAATGAATACGTCATAATAATAATGGTAATAAGTTTAATTAATGCACAGTAAAAATAAAAGCGTGAGAATTTAATAAATGAACGAAATATTTGACCGAATCGATTTCAATTTACGGTGATATTTTTATTGATGTATAAAGATGATCCATGAATTTTTGTTAGTTTCTATCCAGCCATATCGATATTGCATGCCATTCAAGACTGTCGTAATAAAAGATTTATAACGGATTGGTTTCATAGACTTTCGAAATAACAGCGGTGTACACAGTTTTATTCCACATAAATGCCACTCTTACGGATGGCATCCAGAATGAAAAATATCAAACAATAAAAAGAGTTGCAACCAATTTAAAAAATTGATGTTTGTTCCAAAAATTTGCCCCCTCCATTTCATAGTAAAATAATTCATCAAATAACACTGCCGGTGATAGGAATAAAAGAACAGTGAATACTTTGACTTATGGTTAAAATGTCAAGAACTAATCGTTCGAATTAATGGTTTCCAAGAAAAATACTGGTTCGTGATGAACGCCTTCAAAATTTAGGGCCCTAGTGTCCTTACTTTTGCCAATATTTGTTGAGGATAATAAAATCCTGTTACCGACGGTGTGATTGCAAAAGGACAGAGAAAAGGAAAACAATTAAAAAGTTAAAAATAAAAGATTGAAAAGTTAAAAATTTTTAAGTTAAAAGCTAATTTGTCTCTTGATACCTAATTTCGAAACATGTAGAACAACGATTGTTTTAAGAAATAAGCTAAATAATCAATAAGAGGGCTTCAGTATATAGTATGCTTCATACAGTAGATTGTTTCCAATACAGTTTATAATTAGATGATTTGTTATCAGTGTTTTTTGTAATAATCTTGACTTAAACTCTTTTTGTAATGATATTTACAAGTCAACCAGAAAAATGTGGGGGAATATTATATTCTATTTTACCGATGGTGTCATTGGAAAAAAAAACAGAGAAAAAGGAAACAACTGAAAAGTTAAAAATTTTTAAGTTTGAAAAGTTAAAAGCTAATTTGTCTCTTGATGCCTAATTTTGATAATTATATCCTATTACCGACGGTGTGATTGCAAAATGACAGAAAAAAGGGAAACAACAGAAAAGTTAAAAATATAACATTGATCAGATCGCATAGAAACGCCTAACAAGACGAATGTTTCAAGAAGAGAAAATTGTAAATTAGTTAATTTAAAAACGATATATTTCTTGAAACTTTATTCGTTTTAACTGTACCTTAAACTTTGTTTTTTTCAATAATTAAACTTGGTTAAAGGAAGCTGCAACAATATTAACATTTTTTTTTATAGATTATTTATTTGTCTTTTATAGAATAATAATCTGAAGATCTTAAAATGTCAAATTTCGTTGACAAAAACGTCTTTTATTTTTACTCTGTAAATATAACAACACTACTTACGATCGCACTGTGTTCAATTAATTTGTATTCAACATCTTAAAATACAAAGGAAAAATACTTCAAATTTTTTCCTTAAATGCCCTCAAATCCACGGGTATAGAAACGACTACAATTTCAATAAGGTTAAATGTTGTTCTTTGAATTGCATATTGCATTCATTTTATACGCAAGAATACATAAAAGTATGTGTGTTTATTGTAACGAAAATTCCATGTGAATAGTAAAAAATTGCAAACAATAGTTTGTTTACTGAAAATTACCATTTGTGTAGTCAAAAATTCTTCTGCAACGCCATAAGTTGCAACGATTGCGAAAATTTTGGTTCGAAAGATTTTTTGTGCCAGAATAATGGGTTAACTTCGAAAGCGGACTTTTTAAATAATTCTCAGCTATTATTTAAGTATTTACACGCCAGAAATGTTTCATGAGATGATTTTACAGCGCCTAAAGTGAATTTGGAGTCATGTTTTAAATAAGCACAAATATGTTCGATGCAATGCACATTTAACCTTTTATAGACCGGTTCGACTTTGAAGTCACATATTAATGTATTGATACCTCGTTAATTTATTTTTTTTTAGCGAAAAGTGAAGTATATATATATATATATATATATATATATATATATTCGATAGGTTGATATATCGTTATATTAATGTCTTCATGGTAAACAATCACATTTTTGCTAGCGGTTACTAACCCTAACCTGAGATATGATAGTAAATGCTTCTGCAAATTGTCTGCCGATAGATGTAATAGAAATAATCGTGGGCAGTTTTCATTATTTTTTTTTGAATATCGATGTTTGATAAACGGGAAAAACATAGGGGTCTACGTAGTAGCTTATGAATTGCATATCAATAATCTCTCATTTGTTTACATTTGAACGATTGTTTTATTATTATTTTTCATGACATACGAGGGCAGTCCGATAAGTACTTAACCTCACCGCCTAATGGCGCCACTATCGTAGAAAAAAAATTACTATCGTGTAATACATTCTCGTAGACGATTACTGTCAAAATTTCAGCCATATTGGATTTGTAGTTTTGTTTTGATCGCGTCTGAAAGCCGGCGTGTCCGCGGATTATGCAAAAATGGAAAAAGAGCAATATCGGTCGGTGATTCGATTCTTGTTTTTGGAAAGGAAATCGCGCAGCGAAATCAAAGAGCGCTTAGATGCTGTGTACGGTGACTCTTCTCCTTCAATGGCGACCGTCAAAAATTGGTTTAACGAGTTTCAACGTGGTCGCACTTCAGTTTTTGATGAGCCACGCCCAGGTACCCCAAAAACAGCTACCACGGAGGATAACATGACAAAAGTCCACAATCTCGTATTGGCAGACCGCCGACTGAAGGTGCGCGAGATAGCTGAGACAGTAGGCATTTCAAAAGTGAGTTATATCCTGCATGAAATATTGGGCATGGGAAAGCTTTCTGCTCGATGGGTGCCGCGTTTGCTCACTCCGGATGACAAGCGCATCCGTGAGACCACTTCAGAGCAGTGTTTGACACAGTTTAAGCGCAATCCAAAAGGGTTGCTACGTCGTTTTGTGACTGTCGACGAAACGTGGATCCACTGGTACACACCAGAGACCAAGGGACAGTCGAAACAGTGGACTGCGCCCGGCGAATGTGCTCTGAAGAAGGCGAAGACTGTCCTACCGGCCGGAAAGGTGATGGCCACCGTGTTCTGGGATTCACAAGATGTGATCTACATAGTCTACCTGGAGAAGGGCAAAACAGTCACAGGGCTGTACTATGCCGAATTATTGAGCCGATTCGGCGCCGAATTAAGGAAAAAACGGCCCCATTTGGCGAAGAAAAGGGTGCTCTTTCACCACGATAATGCACCGGCTCACACCTCTGCCCAAGCTACAGCCAAATTCGTTGAATTAGGTTACGAACAGCTGCTCCATCCATCGTATTCTCCAGATTTGGCCCCGTGTGACTTCCTTTTGTTCCCAAACTTGAAAAAGTCACTCGCTGGGTAGAAATTTGAGTCGAATGCGCAGGTTATCGCCGCCACGGAGGCCTACTTTGCAGATCTCCAGAAAACGTATTTTTCAGACGGGTTGAAGAAGTTGGAGCATCGCTGGATCAAGTGTATCGAGTTAAAAGGAGACTATGTTGAAAAATAAATCGTCAATTTTCGAAAATTTTCGTTTTTCTTTTGTAGGCTAAGTACTTATCGGACTGCCCTCGTAGCTCCGTGATGTTCAAGTGACAATGAGCTATAATGGTAGGACTTAGTCTGCTGCAATTATTGTGTCTTCTTTACTTTCTCGTTTTATGTACCACAGACTTAAAATGTGAATATTGAAACATATTACTATCAATGTGCAGTAATATTAAGAAGTATTAGTGGTAATAGATCCGATGATTTTATACTGGAATCTGACGCGAATGAAGATTAGTCAATAGTGTTTACTTAACAACGCATAAACATTATTGACAGCGATGACTAATTTAGTGGTGATTATCATATGAAGAACCTTTTAAGCGAAAAAAATGTTTTAGCAATCAATATTCCAGAAGAAAAATATTTTTCAACTTCCTTGGAAAGATGGGCCTATTTCCTGAAATTATTTGGTCACAAAAGTAATAAGTAATATAGTTGACTATACTAATACAGATGCCTTTCAATGCAAAATCGATAGGTGTCTCATCTAATGACATAGAATAAATTGCTCTGCTAATTCATACTTAAATGCTTATACGCAGAGTCGCAAACGGTGTACACAACGAAAACTGCAAAGTTACACAGCTTATTTAAAATAATAAAATCACTGAAACTACTGAAATAACTGTTAAGTTGTATTTAGAAGTTGATACTTGTTGATTTTAAGTAATCGAATTGTTGTATTACCACAAAAAGGTCGGGTATGGAGAATTAAAATAAACAAATTTTATTAAAGAGTTAAGTTGTTCAGACACAAGCAAAAGTCCCTTTTTTCAATTTATTATGTTGTAACATTCTGTATTATATCACTTTCTATCGAAAATCACATGAACTATTTTAGTTACGTGATATTTTACTATCTGAGAATCAGAAATAGTTAATTTCTTCATCATTAGGTATCTGACGTCAATTTAGCGCATTGAGGCATAGTGAGTATGGAATGTGATGTTCGAACGCTACCAAATCAAATGTTTGATGCTCTAAAAAATGCGCAATTAAATAATTGTGTGCCAATTTTTGCTCATAAATATTCAACTGGATTGAGGTTCGAAATTTACGGGGGTCTTTTCAAAATGTGAGCTACCTTATAAACTATCCATTCTTCTACAACAGGCGTGGTGTGTTTAGAATGATTATCATGTTGGAAATTAAAATAGTTCACTATACCAAATATTTATGCACTTTGTCTCACATTGTATTTAATATGTGCGAATATTTGAATTTGTCTACAATCCCATTAATATTGGCAAAATTTCCAATGTCTCTGGTCCTTATATAGTTTCACACCATTTTTATAATTACCTCCGTGCTTATGTTATTGAACGATCATCAAAAGCTCAAATAACAAAGTTCTAAGAAACGATTTTTCCGAATTCTTCTACATTGTCAATTTTTCGAAATTTTCTGCCACTTCACGTAGTAAATGTATTCCCTAAACAATAATTTGAAAAAAGTGATTTCATTACGATCATATGCTTATGGTGTCACGTGTAACGACATAGAGTGTTGAAAATATTCGTATATCGATTAATTTCAAACAATACATATTTCGTGAATTTTGAACTTGTTCTCTAATGTTTTATAAATAATTGTTTGTATGTATTGACTTTATATGTATTATCGGAAATCTTTATGACAAATACCGTGCAAAGAACGTGAGTTGCAATTTAATAATCATTTTTTTTCTCCTACAATATTTGTTGCACATTTTCGTTTAATTTTTCAACAATAATTTTCAATGTGACGGTAAAGTTAGATGAAACGTTTTCAAAAATTGTGTCAACGTCGATTACAATTAAAAAACAATGAATTCCTTTTCCGAATTCCTCTAAATTGTAAATTTTTCGAAACTTTTTGCCACCTCACGTAGTAAATGTATTCCCCGAAGAGCAATTTGAAGAAAGTGATTCCGTTTTAAAAAGTGTCCAAGTATTAACGTCTGTAACTGCACGCTTTAGAGTGAAGTGCTTAGAATGAAAGCGCAGGAATGAGCGGAAAAGATACCATAACCGATTTTCATATGTGCACGGTACATGCGGCGCGCAATATTCTACGTTTTATGGCCACTTTTACGTGCCGCAAAACCGATCCAGGCAAAAAAGCTGTAAAGGTTAATATCGGGTGGAGGAAGTTCAAAACGTTTCGTCGCGAGCAATCGTTGTAATTTGCCGTTGAATGGTCCGGGTCCTCCCAGAAGAATGTGAGAATAAAATATTCAAGCCACAAGTACGCCATTGCAGTTTAATCGTTTGCATTTGGCTGTTTCTCGTAAGAATTAAGCAACGAGAGCACGATACTATTAAGAAAAACGTATGCAAGTGAACCGTTGCAAATAAAAGCAATTAAAAAGATGTGAAAACTAGTTAAAATGTATGAAACTTTATTTTAAATTATTTCCCTTTTAAAAGAATACACGTTTCCTGTCGAAACGTTAGGAAACTTATAATTTCGTCATATTTCTTATTTGACCGTAATTAGTACACTGAACCTCATGCAAATAAAGAGTGCCCCAAAATTCACGCAAGATTTGAATTTTGTGTTGTTTGTGCGGTAAAGTGTTACCAATAAAAAAAAGCGTGACAGCTGACATGATTTTTTGGCGGTCGGTTCCATTTTTAACCACGCAGAACTGTTGGTTGTCAAATGGCGCGAAATTCAAATTGTGTGTAAATTTTGGGACACCCTTTACTTACGCTCTCGGTGAAAGTCGTTTTCTACTGAGACACTTTTCGTGTTTTCTCATACTGTATATTACTTGCTGACCATAGAACGTTAAAGATGTGAGAAATTTTAAGAGGCTCTTACGTACAGACACCGAATACTTATATATATATATTGATATTTTAAGATAACTTTTAAGATTTAAAGATTTTAAGAGACTTGCTTTAACATCACTTGAACATAATCGCTACTTCGTAAGTCTTTTTATACCCCCATTATATGTTTACTATCGGGATTTCTAAAGATTCTTTATCACCACTTGATGCCGATACCGGAAGATATACTCAAATATATACAGCGAAGAATATAGTTTGAAAAATATTTATTATACATATATATATATATTATATATGTAATATATATGTAATATACTATATAATATATTATATAAATATTATATTTTGTTTGACAGTACCATTCGTTGCTAAATGCTGATGAATCGTGAACCCTGCAACAATTTCCATATGACGGTAACTCGTGAGGTGTTTATTTTTAATTAAAAAGATTGAAAATCGTCCCTTGGTTACCCTGGTTGATAGAGTTCAACAAATCAGGTCGAAACGGCCGGCAATTTATACACACTTGAATGTACCACATGTATCAGTTATTGCGACACATTCAGGAAAAATAGAAAAGTAAAACACGTATGTGTATATACATGTTTTATGGGCGGGTATTGTAATTTCCTTAAGCTACTTACGGTCACTTTATAATTTAGCCATTCATGACAGTGGATTTTTATTAATGCACGTTATGCACCACGTAATACTATATATTGGCCTGATTCTACTCGAATCCCGTTTCATTTAATTGGCGACTCTTTTCCGGAATATTGACCAGTATTGTGTAGTTATTATTATACCGAACTGCGACTATATCGGTATATCATCAGTTTGATTCGGTTTATTCTCAGACAACCGAATAATTACATGTACAATCTCAAGTAGAGGGTCCTCAAATTGGCGAGTAAAAGTCACCTATGATTTATATATTATTAGATAGAAACTATTAGATAGTTTATTGAATTGTGTTGTTTGGTTGCGTAGTAGTCAGTTGACGACGAAACATAAAGACGAAAAGACGTAAAGACGAAAAAGAAAAACGACGAAACAAAAAAAGATTAGGAAACAAGATTAAAGTGTCTTGATTGTGTTATTATTGTTTATAAATATTATACTCTCTAGTGTCACGTATCTAATTCCTACATAAATAAAAATACCGGTGTTTGTAATACCTATTTGACCACTGCTTAATTTTACTTTTGCTTAGTTTAGTTTTACTTAGATTGCTGCGGTCACGCACCTTCATATATATTGTCTGCTTATGCAGCTATAGTTTCATTGGCGATTTTGATACCGAGCTACCAACAATGTACTATTAATTATACGGCCATAAATAATAGTACATGAGAAGCGTAAAACGGAAATAAGGAAAAATTGAGAGAGTTTGGGTGAAAAGGAACACGACTACCTGGCATTAAACGTAATCGGAAAATGGTGTATGTAGGCTTCACTTTTGGCCAGACAAGCTGTGTCATAATTTTGGGGAGATCGTATATTTATGTAATTCGTGCGTACTGGACATTTTGATTAAAAAAAAGTGTAGTAGAAAAAGGACAAATGCAGAAGTTATCGTTGTGCGGCAAACATACACCCAGAAACTAATAATAATTCTGTAGAGTGGCCGCTATTAAGTGTTTCATTAGAAGTATGTATGGAGTGTGCTTCTGAGTTTGAATGAGAAGTAGGAATGTGAAGATATGAGAGTGAGAGAGTCGCTGCAGGAAGAGTTCCTGCAAACTTCGATTATGAACCCCTTACCGTACTTGGACGAGTCTGTGTCGTCATCAGAATTTTGAGCCAAACGTCAATATGCCGAGTCTGACTTGTGCTAAGAATTTTGAGCCAAAGATGAATATCACGAGTCTGATTCGTGATCAAAATGTATATATTGTATTAGAAATATTTACATTAAAAAAATAATTAAAGTGTTTTTTAAAAGTTTTTGGTTCAAATTCATTTGAATTCCACAAGAGCATCATCCTATGAAGTCAACCCTTTGCACATGAAGTACTCCGCACAATTTTGGCATTGTAGGAAGTACGTGTTTTGTTAAATTTTGATTTTTGTTGATTTCAATATTGAGTCATTTGTTTCAACATAGCAGTGATGATGAATTTAGTGTGAATGAATATGAAAGTGATTCTGATGACAACGACATTATTTCACCAGCGGAGAAAAAAAGAAAAGTATTGCAATATAGTAATTCTAATGAAAGTAATGAAATCGTGTCAGAATATTCAGATAGTTCTAGCCAAAATCATCCATTCAGTAATTAGCAAGAAATCATTTAAGAAGACACTACTGCTGAACAATTTGATTTTTAAACCGGACACAAAACAGGTGGTCCACAGTTAAGTAATTTGCACGAACCCTTTGAATACTTCATACACTTGAAAATACAATAATTTACAATTAAAATTTTCATCTACAAAATGTTCATATAATAATAATAAAATAATATTAAAAATGTCCTGCCTTTTAAATTTTATATGCATATTTTACTTTATATTTCAAATAAATAAGACATTACACGGCCAGATACCGCAAAAAACGTCCGAGCTGCTGAAAGCTTCAGGCAAGAAGAAGTCCGAGTGCAAAGGGTTAATAAGCGGACGGCTACTTGACAGGCAGTCAGAAGATATCACTTCTTTCAAGTTCCAACAATTCCGCTTTCGCTCCTTTCGCGAACATTTCTGCGCATCACTTGGGTCAGAATTCTTTCGAGGTAAATGCTACGACAAGGGGTTAATGTTGAACGTTTATCTAATTACAATACTTTTCCGTATGTATAAATGTTTCAAGTGTTGATAATTATCTACTTGTCATCGTTTATTCCTTTCTACACTCTTTACATTATTCAAACATATTTCTTGTCAGATTTTAACTCAGACAAAAAGAAACAAACAGCAGAAACACATTTGTAATAGATTCGAGTTTTCCAGCAAATTTGTCTTAATATTGTAGTATAGTCATATTGGATTGACTCGCACTATCAACACATGTATAATAAAAATCTCAAAATCTCTTAATACTACAACTCTTAATACTAAAACTCGAATCCATTAAAAATATGCTTTTGCTATTCAATGGTATGGTATTCTTTTTTTGTGACATTGCAGCAATTTAACCCCCTATTCTTAACTTTTAAAGATTACTTGACGAACAGATGATATATTGTACATGTATAGCAAAGTATTATTAATTGTACGGTTTATTTCTTTTCTCACACAGTAACTTTTAAATGTTATATGCATGCATGTATATATAGTACATATAAAGTGCAAATTCGTGTATATGATATGAACTGATACGTATATCTATACGTTTTCATGCATACACGTACATCGTGGAATATGATTCTCGACATTTCAAATGCAAATTCTTTTTCCGGCATCCACACAAAAAGTTATATGCAGTCTATTAAAGTACCTGCAAATACTGTTTCCATTGCGACTTCAAAGTTATAAACCAGCTTTTTTACGATAAAACGTATATACGTAAATTTCGTGGAATATGATGTTACAGACGTCAAATGCAATCTCTTTTACCGAACATCCATATGTAATTTGTATGCACTGTATTAAAGTACATGCAAATATGTTTTATCGCAACGTCAAATAAATAAACTATCCTTTTTTCATAATAAGACGTACCAAAATGATAAAGCACTTACTAGTTTATGTCAAAATGTTCTAATTTGCTATGTTTACGTTATGTTACGCGATTCTTTTTAAATAACCGGATTAAGCATAGTAATATGTTCACAATTATTGTACTATTGTATATTATTATGTAGTTGTTTCCACGCTTATTTTAAATGCCAGCATTTTTCGGAAAGAATGATAAAACATTTTAATAAACTATAAGTTTTACAATTATTGTACTATTGTATATTATAAATATATATATATATATATATTGGATATTGTATATATTTGTACTTTTGTACAAATTATGTGCTCTTCTCATACCCATCATACATCATATTAGTATAGGATCAAGTTTATTATCCAGCTGATAAAAAGCTGTCATAAATGCATGAAATAAAAATTAAATATGAAGCGCATTAATCCCTTCTCAGTTGACTCAATTTTGCCGAAAACCATTTTTTTAATCCGCTCAGTGCCGCTGGTCTTTTTATACTACTTTTCCAAACAAAAGACATTATAAAACATGTACATTCTCACAGATGACGCAATCACTACACAAACTGTGTGCTTTGATGGCATAATATCATTAGGTAACAATTACAGGCAATCTTTCGCTGATTATTCCTTCTCTCTCTTTTCCTCCCTCCATTTCTGTCGTTTTTATACATTCGCTGGCATATCCACGGGATCACACTTTATACTAGTAAGAAAGTTTGTGCTATATTTAGCAGAAAATTATACAACACACTGTGGTGTGTTATACGATTACTTACGACACTCTTTAAAACATAATAACTTTTTGCAAATTGGGCAAAACGACTTTAATTTTCTCGAAATGTTAGAAGAGTTTACTACCACATAATATAAATCTTAAAAGCGAAAGTCTTGATAAAATAGACATTTATAGGAGTGTCGAGAAAATAATAAACATCCTTTTTTACGGCTTTTACTGTCTGAGTTCGTAATGAAATTTAAAAATAAAATGGGTTTCGTAGATTTAGACCAATCATGCATTGAATATTTGATGAAAATCGGTTAACATTTTCAAGAGCAGCTACTAAAAAGGTTAAAATTGAAGATTTTTAAGATTTTCACCATATAAACGTAATAAATCTAAGAAGGTTTGCATCTTTCAACATGTACATAAGTATCTTGAATCAACACAACGTGTTATTAAAATTTATATTAAACGCTCAGGTTAAAACGTTATAGAAAACGATATTTACTATTATTTTTTGTTCATAAATCCTGTAAATCGCAATTTTTTGAAAACTTTTTTTATGTCATATAGTAAACGCTTTCGGATGTCATAAGAAATTTAAATTTTCTAAAGAGTGTTCGAATATTAATGTAAGTAAATGTATTTTTTGTTTACATTAAAACGAATATTAATGTAAAAAAATATCTCTTAGCCAATTGGTGCATCCCGACTTGATAAGCACTGTCCTTCAGTGGGATTGAACCGTACTCAAACGTCCATGAAACTAAATTCAAGTCGTCCTTCCTTAAAATGTGATTTTACATTCGTGGTAAAAACTACAGCGGCACCTCGGAAAATATTTTTTGCTTCTACAGATTATGCAGCTGGTAAACACACTTTTTAAAAAATATTTTAACCCTCTATGGACTGATCTTTTTTGGTGGCGTGTACAAAATCTATGTATGGTGAAATCTACAAATATCAACTTCGAAATACATATTAACAATGAATTCAGCAGTTTCAACAATTTTATTATGACGAATAAATTTTGTAACTTTGAAATAACAGCGGCTTACACGTTTGCACTTGTGTGTATAAGAGCTTAAGTATGGAATTCCATAAAACAGTTGGCGTTTGGCATTAAACATAGATATACGTTGCATTTTCTTATCTGATGATTTTTTACTACTAAATTCATCGTCGATATCAATAATATTTATAGGTCGTCGGGCAAATACTATTGGATGATCTTCGTTAGAATCAGAATCTGATAAAGAATCTTCGGATTTATTACTGCTGATGCTTCTTATTTCTATTCCTCTTTTATTTTTATATGATTTGTATCTATATTTGGGGCCTTTGATATATAAATCTAAAAAGCAAAGAAAACACAAAACGTTATCGCAAATACACCGAACCCTATCATTATAGCCCATTGTGTCTTGAAAGTCACAAAGCTATATCACATGAAAATAGTAATAAAATTATTGTTTAAATGCAAACAAATAAGACATTATTGGTATAAAAACTAAAAGCTATTACGTACGCTTTTTTTGTTTAACAAACACCGATAGAAAAACAAATAATGACAATTGCACAAGACGGTTCCTTTGGCTTTTATTTGCAGACAACTTGCAAAAGCATTTACTTTGACATTTCAGGTTAGAGCTGATAATCGCATGTTATTGGTTACTAAGGAGACTTTATATAACAAGATGTATGCGCCACCTAGTAAAAGAAATTAAACTATTTAATAAAATATTGATTTATCGATATGTGACTTCAAAGTCGCGCCGACCCATAAAGGGTTAAAACGCTTGCTTCGAGTGACGATTCAAGTTTCTGCTAAGAAGAAATTTTTTGAAACAGTGAAACTCGCTCACTCATCAAGTTGCTTTGAAAAAGAAATACGGACGTTAAAGGTAATAATTTTCAAGTTACAAATCTTTTGTTGGTTTGCGTAGTATTGACCGTACTAGAATATTGTTGTGTTATGTTACTGGCGTTATACATAAGTACGATTGCATTGATAACAAGCAACATTATTACTCTACGACGCCGTTGAAATTGATAGTTCGCTTAATTTTTCCTATTTTATTTTGCATTCACTAAAATAACTATGTAAAAATAACACACATTTTACGTTTTCTTATAAGGCGGTTTGACCCTTTAGAAACTGTTGGGACACATATGTCCCAGTCAAATTTAATCGTAGATTCTAACTATCAATCTACTAAAATTTCTTGCACATTGCTTCATTGTGAATGGGCCTCTATTGTTAGATTCCTTAAAATCTAGTACTACAATTTCTTTCTGTCAAAAAGTCCGTTAAGTGTAAAATATCAATGCGGTAACATCATTTGTAGGTAGTTTTCAAAAAGTCATTATGGTATATAGATAAAGTGAGCCGGTAAGCTTTTTGGTTTGCATTTTATTAGCTCTCTTTTGAATATTTTTATGTAGCCAATTCAAATGACTTAGTTCTTTATGTACAAAAAGCGGTGGCATTTATATATCCTATAGGTTCCAAACGCTGTTTTTATATTACTTTTTTTGCTATTACATATAATACACTACATGTGTATCAATTCAGAATAAATTTCGTCATAATCTTTATAAGACTGATGGGACATATATGTCCCAGGCTTTAACTTTCATACCCCGGGTGGTCTATCGGAGATCCCTTCTGGATCTCTGTTGGGAATGTGCGAGTTCGACTCGTGGCGCCGGATGGGTTTCGGTGAAATTCTTAGGAGAACCCGAAGCCTATCAGAAATCGGTGTAGGGAAGTGGCATCGGCGGGGTTTTAGTCGGTAAAAATCCGGCACTACCCCTGCACTTTCCCTTGGAAGTGCGGGGGTGTCTTACAGGAAAAAAAGACTAACTTTGCACTGATGTAAAAAAATCATTTTTTTTCTTTTACCCTATTATGATGAATAAATTCTTTATCTGAACTATTAGAAATGTAAC
Source organism: Cryptocheilus praepositus (assembly GCA_033815515.1). Lineage (NCBI taxonomy): Eukaryota > Metazoa > Arthropoda > Insecta > Hymenoptera > Pompilidae > Cryptocheilus > Cryptocheilus praepositus. Next base: position 55,426 of record JAWWQZ010000177.1, on the reverse strand, counting down.
CTGCCTCTTTTATTTTCTTAAAAAAAAAAAAAAATCGGTCTCGAAGGAGTTAAACTGCAACAACAACGGTAAACAACTAAAAAAATATTGTCATTAGTTGAGGAAAATATTAATACGCTGAGTGCCATGGAGACCACGTGTGATTTTTGTATCGTTGTGATTTATTTGTAGGAACACATAATCAGACTAAATGTCAATATTGTAAGAAGTATCTTTCCTTTTATTGGTATTAATTCGCAGTTGCAACCGTTATGGCAAGCATTTTCTTTATGGTTTACTTTTCCTTGCCCCTTTCTTTACGCGTTCGATGGCGTACTGCCGTTTTAGCAACATATATGTCCCAGACTTTAACTTTGCACTGATGTAAAAGAAATCATTTTTTTTCTTTTACCCTATTATAATGAATAAATTCTTCACCCGAACTATTAAAGATGTAACCTGCCTCTTTTATTTTCTTCAAAATAATTCGTTTCGTAAGGGGTTAAATTGCAACAACGACGGTAAGCAACTAAAAAAGTTGTCATTAGTTGATGATGAAAATATTAATACGTTGACTGCCATGGAGGCCACCTATGATGTTTTTGTTAACGTTGCGATTTATTTGTAGGAACACATAATTAGTATTTGTAGTATTAGTATTTGTAGGAACACATAATCAAACTAAATGTCAATATTGTAAGAAGTATCTTTCCTTTTATTGGTATTAATTTGCAGTTGCAAACAATATAGCGAGCATTCTCTTTATGGTTTGTTTTTCTTTGCTCGTTTCTTTACGCGTTCGATGGCGAACTGCCGTTTTGGCAACATACATATCCCAGGCTTTAACTTTACATTGATGTAAAAGAAATAATTTTTTTTCTTTTACCCTATTATAATGAATAAATTCTTCTCCTGAACTATTAAAGATCTAACCTGCCTCTTTTATTTTCTTCAAAATAATTCGTTTCGTAAGGGGTTAAATTGCAACAACAACGGTAAGCAACTAAAAAAAGTTGTCATTGGTTGATGATGATAATATTAATACGTTGACTGCCATGGAGGCCACCTATGATGTTTTTGTTAACGTTGCGATTTATTTGTGGGAACACATAATTAGTATTTGTAGTATTAGTGTTTGTAGGAACACATAATCAAACTAAATGTCAATATTGTAAGAACATCTTTATTTATTGGTATTAAATTGCAGTTGAAACAATATAGCGAGCATTCTATTTATGGTTTGAAATTACTTGAATCGTAAGAAAAGCTTTACGCGTAATGAACTAATTTTGGCAACATACATATCCCACGCTTTAATTTGACATTGATGTAAAAGAAATAATTTTTTTTTCTTTGAAATACCCTGGTATAATGAATAAATTCTTCACCCGAACTATTAAAGATGTAATCTGCCTCTTTTATTTTCTTCAAAATAATTCGTTTCGTAAGGGGTTAAATTGCAACAACAACGGTAAGCAACTAAAAAAAGTTGTCACTAGTTGATGATGAAAATATTAATACGTTGACTGCCATGGAGGCCACCTATGATGTTTTTGTTAACGTTGCGATTTATTTGTAGGAACACATAATTAGTATTTGTAGTAAGTACTAGTATTTCTAAGAACACATAATCAGACTAAATGTCAATATTGTAAGAAGTATCTTTCCTTTTATTGGTATTAATTTGCAGTTGCAAACAATATAGCGAGCATTCCCTTTATGATTTGCTTTTCCTTGCTCGTTTCTTTACGCGTTCGATGGCGAACTGCCGTTTTGGCAACATACATATCCCAGGCTTTAACTTTGCACTGATGTAAAAAAAAATCATTTTTTTGTTTTTTACCCTATTATAATGAATAAATTCTTCACCTCAAGTATTATAAATTTAACCTACCTCTTTTATTTCCTTCAAGCAAAAAAAAAAATCCGTCTCGTAAGGGTTAAAATACGCGGTTTTCCTCGAAAAAAGCTGAATACCCAAAGTAAAAGTATCGAAACCTCAAACTACCGGCACCCAGATTCATTTCCGCCCAAATTCACTCTGACGCGGATATAAAAGTCTCTTCGGCGGTAGGATTTTGGCAACTCCGGCCCGTTTGCCTTTCCATTTTACGTTCGACGAAGTATCCGTGCAAAAATAACATACGTCAGAGTGTAGGCTCCGGATAAACGTATGCCATTCGAAGCGCGTTGGGAATCGCGTACGTGTAATAAGACGCATTTCCTATCCGCGCCTGGCGTAGCGTCCTCACATTCCCGATTCAATCGTATCCGTAAACGAATATCTACGGTCCGTTTTACGTCGACTCAATGCGTCGAGCCGTATGTCTGCAGGTCCTTGTTTATATTGCCGTTCGCTTATATCAAGCTCCATTATGCATTGATACGTCTCTATGCATTATCCTTGCAGCGTGGGTTGTCAGCGACGTTAGACTCTTCCCAATGTAAAGTCGTTAACAACTCAGTTCGCAAGCGCCCGGCGAGCTTCCGTTCTATTTCGACATTCACTAGTTCATTCAGACGTTATTCACTAGTTTGCGCTCGCACGGAGATGTTTATTGGTCAGACGGAGTTTAGCCGAAAACGGATCGTCGGAGAAAAAATTGAGAAAAGTGGAAGGCAGGATATTACCGTGAATGACGGTGATGGAAGTTAAACTTTTGTATTCCCTTTCTCTTGTTTTTTTGTGAAATACTCGTGAATCGTAAGAAAAGCTTCATATACTGATAATTATGTTACTGGCGAATCGTAAGGAAAGCTTTATAGACTGATAATGAAATTACTGGTGAATCGTAAGAAAAGCTTTATACACTGATAATGAAATTACTGGTGAATCGTAAGAAAAGCTTTATATACTGATAATGAAAGTATTGACGAATAGTTAGAAAAGCTTTATATATTGATAATGGAATTACTGATGTTTCTTAAGAAAAGCTTTATGTACTGATAATGAAATTACTAATGAATCGTAAGAAAAGCTTTATGTACTGATAATGAAATTATTGGTGAATTGTAAGAAAAGCTTCATATACTGATAATGGAATTACTGGTGAATCGTAAGGAAAGCTTTATATACTGATAAAGAAATTACTGATGAATCGTAAGAAAAGCTTTATACATATACTCATAATGCAATTACTGATGAATCGTAAGAAAAGCTTTATACATATACTCATAATGCAATTACTGATGAATCGTAAGAACAGCTTTATATGCTGATAATGAAATTACTAGTGAATCGTAAGAAAAGCTTTATATACTGATAATGAAATTACTGGTGAATCGTAAGAAAAGCTTCATATACTGATAATGAATTACTGGCATATCGTAAGAAAAGCTTCATGTAATGATAATGAAATTACTGGTGAAACGTAAGAAAAGCTTTATATACTGATAATGAAATTACTGGTGAATCGTAAGAAAAGCTTTATATACTGATAATGAAATTACTGGTGAATCGTAAGAAAAGCTTTATATGCTGATAATGAAATTACTGGTGAACCGTAAAAAAAAACTTTATGTACGAATAATGAAATTACTGGTGAATCGTAAGAAAAGCTTTATATACTGATAATGAAATTACTGGTGAATCGTAAGAAAAGCTTTATATACTGTTAATGAAATTACTGGTGAAACGAAAGAAAAGCTTTATATACTAATATTGAAATTACTGGTGAATCGTAAGAAAAGCTTTATATACTGATAATGAAATTACTAATGAATCGCAAGAAAAGCTGTATGTACTGATAATGAAATTACGAACGAATCGTAAGAAAAGCTTTATATACAGATAATTAAATTACTGGTGAACCGTAAGAAAAGCTTTATATACTGATAATGAAATTACTGGTGCATCGTAAGAAAAGCTTCATATACTGATAATGAAATTACTGATCAATCCTAGGGAAAGCTTTATATACTGACTATGAAATTACTGGTGCACCATAAGAAAAGCTTCATATACTGATAATGAAATTACTGATGAATCGTAAGAAAAGCTTTATATACTGATAATGAAATTACTGATGAATCGTAAGAAAAGCATTATATGCTGATAATGAAATTACTATTGAATCGTAAGAAAAGCTTTGTATACAGATAATGCAATTACTGGTGAATCGTAGCAAAAGCTTCATATACTGATAACGAAATTACTGGTGAATCGTAAGAAAAGCTTCATATACTGATAATGAAATTACTAGTGAATCGTAAGAAAAGCTTTATATACTGGTAATGAAATTACTGGTGAATCGTAAGAAAAGCTTTAGATATTGATAATGCAATTACGAATAAATCGTAAGGAAAGCTTTATATACTGATAATGAAATTACTGGTGAATCGTAAGAAAAGCTTCATATACTGATAATGAAATTACTGATCAATCCTAGGGAAACCTTTATATACTGACTATGAAATTACTGGTGAATCGTAAGAAAAGCTTTATATACTGTTAATGAAATTACTGGTGAAACGAAAGAAAAGCTTTATATACTAATATTGAAATTACTGGTGAATCGTATGAAAAGCTTTATATACTGATAATGAAATTACTAATGAATCGTAAGAAAAGCTGTATGTACTGATAATGAAATTACGAACGAATCGTAAGAAAAGCTTTATATACAGATAATTAAATTACTGGTGAATCGTAAGAAAAGCTTCATATACAGATAATGAAATTACGGGTGAATCGTAAGAAAAGCTTTATATACTGTTAATGAAGTTACTGGTGAATCGTAAGAAAAACTTTATATACTGGTAATGAAATTACGGCTGAATAGTAAGAAAAGCTTTATATACTGATAATGAAGTTACGGATATGGCCGTCATGTGCATTTTTCTTGCAAGTGACTCTTTTATAATCTTGCTTTGTGTTCTGCTAAACAAGTGGCGGCTGGTTGCTTTGTATTTTTGCGGTAATTGAATGTTTTTCTACTACTACTTGTATTATTTGGAAACGAATCTGCAAAACCAGTAATAGTTATAGCCGTCATTGGTTCAACACTTTTTTTTCAATACTTTGGCTCAATATTCATCTTGCTTTTCTTGTTTGCTGAACAAATAGTGGCTATAATTGTCATTAATTAAAAAAAAGTAGAAGAACTGGTATTAATTGATTCTTTAGCACTGTCGTTTTATCTAATTTTGCGTAATAGCAAAGAAATGTTTAATGGGACATTCTACTTTCTCGGGTCGAAAAAATCGATTTTTTTTTATTGCCTTATTCGAAAGTATATACTTTCGAGATTATGTCCTTAAATTTGAAGTGATAAATTCGAAAAATTGGGAAAGTTATAGGCCTCGCATCTAACCCACCTCGCGCAGATAGAAGGGGCGTTTTTCTCTTTCGGCGATCTTTATTTATTCTAAGAAATTATCTAATTCTGGAAACGATTTAAAAGAGAAGATCACCCAAATGTAAACATTGCATTGGTAAACATTACGAAGGAGTGTGTTTCGCGCACCAAAATAACATCTAAATATGATCTTACCCTTGACCTTGACGATGTCTGTTATGTTTATTGCTTTCTGAACATGCATTCAGTATTCAAACAGTTTCCAAAAGAGACGTATCGTTTTAATATGGATCGAAAACAAAGTAAATTTGTCAATTCGAGACCCTGTCGTTCGCGAAAAAGAAAGGTTATTGGAAATCAGCATACAAGTGAATGCAGTTTAGAGTACGCTAGTACATCGGCAGAAAAATTAAAAGAAAATGCTGATCTGCATGTAAATATTGATCCGGCTATGAATTATTGTATATTACAGTTTACTACGTAAGAATCTTTCATATACAAAAATTCGATATGCAAAACTTTAAATGCGTTTTTCTCAGTACTATATTTTTTCAACTGGTGTGCACGATTCCAAAAAAACTATTCGATCAATCGGTCCGAGATTTTAATATATTATTCTACATACTTATGCCTATCGTATGAACCACGGGTGTGTTAATTAATCAATATTTTCTTATTTTTTTCCATCATAAAAAGACGGAAAAAATGCCATTTTCATGAACCTAATTTTGGAAAGTCAGTCATTTTGAAAGTTTTCATGCAAACTCTTTCTCCGTGGTTCATGCGTTAGTGGTTAGTATGTAAATTAAGATTCCTGTTCTGTTTTTTTTTCTGATTATCCCAACGACCGTAATCACGCACTCCAGTGAGTATGAATTTTTTGGAGGTGCTCCAGCAATCAAGAAGAATTTATATGAAAAAATTTGAAAAAACATAAAAAAAAATATTTTTGTATAAATAAAGGTCGATATGATACAATGTGAAAGTTTCAAATTGCTGCGTTTCTATTTTCGATAAGAAAAAAATGATTGAAAATCAGTAAAATTTTTCGATGAGAAAGTAGAATGTCTCCTTAATGGGAAAAATGTGTTTCTGTGGCTGATGCAGAAAAAAAGTGTACAAGAGTGTGTTAATGATTGGCTGAAGTTATGTGTGAACGAAGAGTCCATCAAAAAATGCAGTTACGTTTAAAAAAGTTTGACGGGAATCCGTTAATTTGCGTATCATATATCGTGCCCATAATTATGAAAGTGGTCTAAGTCAAAATTTAAGAAAAATGAGTTTATCAGTTATTTCATACCACATTATTTTTAACTAAATTTATTCAATGTAACTTTTATTTGTCAAAAATGAACCATTAGATAGTGGTTGACAAGTTCAACATTATTGGAGATCATTTAGTTTTAATTATAAAGATGTCTTAGTCAAAAACACAAATAAATTATATAAACAATGCCTTGAAAAATAGACCGCTGATAGACGTCGCCTTCTTTGACGCGTTCCTGAAAAAAAGGTACAAAATAACCTTATAAAATGTTCTATAAAACATCTTTAGATGATTCTAAATTTCACGTTTTGGATCTTTCACCTTAAAAAGGAAGACCAAAAATATACGGAAATATTAAATTGAACCTTCCATTATACACCACCATTAGACCAGTATCGAGAAGAAATGGAACATAAAGATATTATGAGTTCTAGTGAAGATCCCTCCAGTTTTTCAATAACATTTTAATGAATCTTAAATACAGCTTGCCCATGAGAATGAAGACGGAAGTATGAAGAATGACGACGTTATAGTTTAAAAAGAATTAAAAATGTAATAATCGATAGTGAATTATTTCAATCCAAATTATTGCCAAAAAAACGTCAAAGCTTCTTTACAGAGCACTTTGAAATGATCCGATTTATGGGACATTCATGTTATTTTGATGGGACAAAAAAAGGATTGCAAAGTTTGTTCCCAATTCGAATCTTTAAAACGACAATATTGTGTATAAAATTCACACAAAATTTCACATTCAGATTGTTTTACAAAATTAAGACAATAAAAATAAATTAAGAACGTAATCCTAATAAATATTTTTAAGTTAAATAAATGCAATTCATTTAAATATCTCGAAACAAGCTTAAATATATGAAGTTAGAAACGAACTTTCATAAATAGGCGGATATATCTGTCATAGTTGCTGGTCAACGGAGAGATAACTGCTGGTGACTAGCGAATGAGTTTTAATAGCATCGTTCGACTACTGATCTCTCTTTTTCTGTTCTAACATAGCTGTTGAATTTTCCGACGCTCAATGAAGAACTTCACTTGGCGATAAAAGGTAAATCAGTATAAGTGTAAGTTAGGATCTGTGTTAACTTATTATTACAAGTGTCACAAGTACATTCATACTTTTATATTAGAAATACATGTCAGGAAAAAAACAGAAGCACATGCATCAAACAGGAAAAACATGTATTACTGTAAAAAAAAAACCGTGTGGGTTCTCAGCCCCGATCATGACATTTGTAACTATATATAATTTTTAGTTAGTTTGAATTTTAACAAAGCTTTTTCATGGAATTTAAATAACCGTATCCCTTAATTTTTAATTCTAAATGTGTCTGTAAAATGTCAAATCCATAAATTCGTTTCTGAGAAGTTTCCCTTTGAACAACCCGCTCGCACCTTCGGGGCTTATTTTATACCATAAGAAAATTATAAAGTGAATTTTTTTTAATAAGCACACTTTCTCTCTTTATAATCATAAAGTGCATAAAAATGAAGTCAATTAAATGATTAAATATTGTAAAGTTAATGTTGCGTTAATTATATAGTAATTTAAAAGAATTATAAAGTAAACCCTGGAGGTGCAAGAAAGGTTGTTCGGGGAAAACCTTTTTCAGACAAATACGTATTCCTGGGGAGGAGTCCCAAGGGTCTCGAAACATGCAGATTTATTTAAAACAAAATTAGAAATTTGTTGGCGCATACCGGTAAGTGATTAAAATCTTAAAATTCTCTATTCAAAAATCGTGACGTTTTGATACCAGGTGGAAAAATTTACTGTTTTCATGCAGGGTGTGCGATTAGCGTCGAAACATCAGGTTTTTTTTTAATAGTAAGTTTTAACATATTCATCATTTCATCGATATACGCCAAACTATAATAATTTCCAATTTCATTAACACGTATGACTGACAGAGAAGTTACTATACTTTCGAAAGAGTTGTTAATAGTAACGAAAGTATTTAATAATAGCAACACACATACTTTAGTCGAAACTCGTTGTATGTATATTTGCATAATAAGTATGTAATATTATAGTTAATTCTTAATATGTTCCTCAAAATAAGTCAAGCACAGTTCTCACGTTTTGGTTGAATTAGGATACCTTCCCATAGCTATCATTTACATTTGTATAAACTGTTTGCCAATCTAGAGTTTATCTACTTATCTAACAATAAAAAATTCTCATTTGTCCAAATGTCTCTGCTGCAGACTTTTTCCTAATTCTTAAAAAATGCTTTAATATCAAATTATTGAAATTATTTATTTAAAAGTTTCTCAAATTTGTTGACTTTGATTTGTCTTCGTAGAGATCTAATTATATTAAAAAAGGGATAACTCGTTGTCAACAACTTAAATATCATCTAGCTCATTATCAAACATACTAAATGCATATTGGCGATTAATATGTTAACGTGCCCTTTCATCGATTGAAAAAATTGAAATTGATTACATTGAAAAATTGAAATTGATAAAATTGAAAAATGGAAATTGATAAAATTGAAAAATTGAAATTGGTAAAATTGAAGAATTGAAATCGACAAAATTAAAAAATTGAAACTGGTAAAATTGAAAAAATTGCATTTGATAAAATCAACCACTAGCATTAGCGCATGTACTATTTTTTCCCAAATATAATTTTCTTTACTACTACAACCGGTAAAAGTGCACATTTACGCCGATTGGAATAAAACATTAGATCGAATTTCTGAAAGTATAAAGAAAGCATAAAGCATATTGAAAACTTGAAAGTACAAAGTATAATGAAAACTTCAAGCATAACAACTCTTTGAAAAGGTCTAAGCTCTGAATATCTGCAAAGCAATCTAAGCAATTGGCATCGCGAAGCATTGAAGATCGAATAACGCAGCAATTACGGGGCAACGAGAATGTTTGGTTTTGAATGCACATACCTCCAGTTCTGGCATCGTTTGGTCAACCAGGACGAGCATTTGCGGACGAACTGTTTCTGACAAGTCGCTTCTTCCGTACGCCGCGTAGGACAGTGGTGCCGAGTGTGTGAAGTTAATTAACATCGCCGCCGCGAAGACGCTAATTAACATCATCGCGTAGGTTTGATGTGCACTCACCGCGTTCATCTGGAAAGAGAAGTCATACCTGTCAGACTCCACTCGAGAGCTGCCCCGATAGTTCACCGTCAAAAGTTTCGCCTCTCGAGGACAATTGCATGTCGACGACGTCGAATTTCTGTTTCGCGCGCTAATTGCTTCTTATTCAGGGACGATCAATTGGGTCAACGCTCCTGCAGTGTTCCGGCTTTAGCGTTCGAGAAGGGCTCTCTTCAGAGCGCGAAGGCGTCGGCTATTGTCGGATGGCAGACCAAAAGGACTGGTAGATATTGCACGCAACCACGTGAACCCACGCGAAACCACGCGAAAACATGTGTTGAAGGTACAAAGCGGGACGTTTTCTAAATGCTAGTTTTTTTTGCATGGTTGACTTTTCTACGGGGTTTTTAAGCGCTGCGTTTACTCCCTTTACTGATTATGTGATAAATCGGAACACGACGTTTCGGCACGTTAGTTAGAAAATCATTTTTTCGATCCGTAAAAGATTTCTCTAACCCCGACCAAAAGAACTGGTAAATATTTCACGCAACCACAAAAAACCATGCAAAACCACGCGACACCATGCGAAACAACGCGAAAACACGTGAAACCACGCGTTGAAGGTACAAAGCGGGATGTTTGTTATAATATAATACATTCTAGTTTTTTGACGCGACTTTTCTATGGGTTTTTTAAGTGTTGCGTTCATTTTTCTAGCGATTTTTTCAAAACGTTTTTACTCCCTATACTGATTATGTGATAAATCGGAATACGACGTTTCGACACATTAATCAGAAGATCATTCCTTCGATGCGCGATATTTTACGCGAAATACCTTCGCAAATCGCACGATTTCGCGTTTTCGGCCCTCAGAAGCGCCGAAATCGCGTTTTCTCGATGAGCCGAGTGAACGGTGATTCGGTATGAAAATGCGCGTAAAATATCGATTATCGCGCACCGAAAAATTTCGATGCGCAATATCGATCCTTCGATATTTTACGCGAAACCACGCGAAACCACGCGAAACCACGCGAAACCACGGGAAACCACGTTAAACCACGTGAAACCACGTGAAACCACGTGAACCCACGCGAAACCACGCGAAAACATGTGTTGAAGGTACAAAGCGGGACGTTTTCTAAATGCTAGTTTTTCTTTGGCATCCCTGACTTTTCTACGGGTTCTTTAAACGCTGCGTTCATTTTTCTAGCGGTTTTTTCAGAACGCGTTATTAACTTTTACTCTTGTACTGTTTAGGTGATAAATCAAAACACTATCTTTCGGCACATTAATCAGAAGTTCGTTCTTTCGATCCGTCAAAGATTTTCTAAGTCAGACTAAAAGGACCGACAGATATTTTACGCAATCACGCGAAAACCCGCGAGACCACGCAAAACCACATGAAAACACGCGAGACCACGCGAAACCACATGAAAATACGCGAAAATACGCGTTAAAGGTACAAAGCGGAACGTTTTCTAAATGCTAGTTTTTTTTGGCATCGCTGTCTTTTCTACGGGTTTTCTAAGCGCTGCGTTCTTTTTTCTAGCAAGTTTTTCGAAACGTGTTATTAACTATTACTCCTTTTACTGATTATGTGATAAATCGGAACACGACGTTTCGGCACATTAATCAGAAAATCATTTTTTCGACCCATGAAAGATTTCCCTAACTCAGGCCAAAAGGACTGGTAGATATTTCACTCAACCACGCAAAAGCATGCAAAACTACGCTAAACGACGCGAAACAAGGCAAAAACACGTGAAACCACGCGAAAACACGTAAAACCACGCGTTAAAGGTACAAAGCGGGACGTTTCCTAAATGCTAATTTTTTTTGGCATCGCTGTCTTTTCTACGGGTTTTCTAAGCGCTGCGTTCATTTTTCCAGCGATTTTTTTAAAACGCGTTATTAACTTTTACTTCTTGTACTGATTATGTGATAAATTGAAACACGATGTTGCGGCACGTTAATCAGAAAATCATTCTTTCGATCCGTGAAAGATTCCCTAAGTCAGACTAAAAGGACCGGCACATATTTTACGCAACTACGCGAAAACATGCGAGACGTCGCAAAACCACATGAAAAGACGCGAGACCACGCGAAGCCACATGAAAATACGCGAAAACACGCGTTAAAGATACAAAGCGGGACGTTTTCTAATTGCTAGTTTTTTTTGGCATCGCTGACTTTTCTACGGGTTTTTTACGCGCTGCGTTCTTTTTTATAGCAATTTTTTCTAAACGTGTTATTAACTTTTACTCCCTTTACTGATTATATGATAAATTGGAACACGATGTTTCGGCACATTAATCTGAAAATCATTTTTCGACCCATGAAAGATTTCCCTAACTCAGGCCAAAAGGACTGGTAGATATTTCACTCAACCACGCAAAAGCATGCAAAACTACGCTAAACGACGCGAAACAAGGCGAAAACACGCGAAACCACGCGTTGAAGGTACAAAGCGGGAAGTTTCCTAAATGCTAGTTTTTGGCATGGCTGACATTTCTACGGGTGTTTTAAGCGCTGCGTTCATTTTTCTAGCGATTTTTTTAAAACGCGTTATTAACTTTTACTTCTTGTACTGATTATGTGATAAATTGAAACACGATGTTGCGGCACGTTAATCAGAAAAGCATTCTTTCGATCCGTGAAAGATTCCCTAAGTCAGACTAAAAGGACCGGCACATATTTTACGCAACTACGCGAAAACCCGCGAGACCACGCAAAACCACATGAAAAGACGCGAGACCACGCGAAGCCACATGAAAATACGCGAAAACACGCGTTAAAGGTACAAAACGGAACGTTTTCTAAATGCTAGTTTTTTTGGCATCGCTGTCTTTTCTACGGGTTTTCTAAGCGCTGCGTTCTTTTTTCTAGCAATTTTTTCGAAACGTGTTATTAACTATTACCGCTTTTACTGATTATATGATAAATCAAAACACGACGTTTCGGCACGTTAATCGGAAAATCATTTTTTCGACCCATGAAAGATTTCCCTAACTCAGGCCAAAAGGACTGGTAGATATTTGACGCAACCACGCAAAAGCATGCAAAACTACGCTAAACGACGCGAAACAAGGCAAAAACACGTGAAACCACGCGAAAACACGTAAAACCACGCGTTAAAGGTACAAAGCGGGACGTTTCCTAAATGCTAGTTTTTGGCATGGCTGACATTTCTACGGGTGTTTTAAGCGCTGCGTTCATTTTTATAGCGATTTTTTTAAAACGCGTTATTAACTTTTACTTCTTGTACTGATTATGTGATAAATTGAAACACGATGTTGCGGCACGTTAATCAGAAAATCATTCTTTCGATCCGTGAAAGATTCCCTAAGTCAGACTAAAAGGACCGGCACATATTTTACGCAACTACGCGAAAACATGCGAGACGACGCAAAACCACATGAAAATACACGAAACCACGCGAAAACACGCGAGACCACGCGAAACCACATGAAAATACGCGAAAACACGCGTTAAAGGTACAAAGCGGAACGTTTTCTAAATGCTAGTTTTTTTTGGCATCGCTGTCTTTTCTACGGGTTTTCTAAGCGCTGCGTTCTTTTTTCTAGCAATTTTTTCGAAACGTGTTATTAACTATTACTGCTTTTACTGATTATATGATAAATCAAAACACGACGTTTCGGCACGTTAATCGGAAAATCATTTTTTCGACCCATGAAAGATTTTCCTAACTCAGGCCAAAAGGACCGGTAGATATTTGACGCAACCACGCGAACCCACGCGAAAGTACGCAAACCCACGCGAAAACACGCGTTGAAAGTATAAAGCAACACGTTTTCCAAATGCTAGTTCTTTGGTGTGGCTGCCTTTTCTACGGGTTGTTATACGGGGTACATTGATTCTTCTAGCAATTTCTTCAAAACGCGTTATTAACTTTTACTCCTGCATTTAATGTGTTTTCATTCTCTACGGTTTTTTTCATACGTATTATAAACTTTTACAGGGCTTATTCCATGCATGCTATAATTATCACACGATTTATCGTACCTTGTGTAAATTTTTGTGTATACAGAAAACATTGGCTGATATTTCGTACAGACTCCCTGTACTGATTATGTGATAAATTGGATCACGACGTTTCGGTACATTAATCAGATCATTCTTCCGGTCCGTAAAAAATTTCCCTAACTCAGGCCGAAAGGACCGGTAAATATTTCACGCAACCACGCGAAACCACACGAAAACACGTGTCGAAGGTACAAAGCGGAAAGTTGTCTACATTCTAGTTTTCTTCAAGTTTTTTTTTAAGCGCTGCGTTCATTTTTTAGTGATTTTTTCAAAACGCGTTATTAACTTTTACTTCCTGTACTGATTATGTGATAAATCGGAACACGAAGTTTCGGCACATTAATCAGAAGATCATTCTTTCGATCCGTAGATTTCCCTAAGCCAGACCTAACACAGACCAGAAAGACCGCCAGATATTTCATGCAATCACGTGAAACAACGCGAAACCACGCGAAAACACGCGAAACCATGCGAAAACACGTGTTGAAGGCACAAAGCGGGCTGTTTTCTAAATGCTAGTTTTTGGCGTGGCTAAATTTTCTACGGGTTTTGATACCGGATACATTAATTTTTCTAGCAATTTTTTCAAAACGCGTTATTAACTTTTACTCCCTGCATTTAATATATTCTCATTCTCTGCGGTTTTTTTCATACGTATTATAAACTTTTACAGGGCTTATTCCATGCATGCTATAATTATCACACGATTTATTGTACCTTGTGTAAATTTTTGTGTATACAGAAAACATTGGCTGATATTTCGTACAGACTCCCTGTACTGATTATGTGATAAATTGGATCACGACGTTTCGGTACATTAATCAGATCATTCTTCCGGTCCGTAAAAAATTTCCCTAACTCAGGCCGAAAGGACCGGTAAATATTTCACGCAACCACGCGAAACCACACGAAAACACGTGTCGACGGTACAAAGCGGAAAGTTGTCTACATTCTAGTTTTCTTCAAGTTTTTTTTTAAGCGCTGCGTTCATTTTTTAGTGATTTTTTCAAAACGCGTTATTAACTTTTACTTCCTGTACTGATTATGTGATAAATCGGAACACGAAGTTTCGGCACATTAATCAGAAGATCATTCTCTCGATCCGTAGAAGATTTCCCTAAGCCAGACCTAACACAGACCAGAAAGACCGCCAGATATTTCATGCAATCACGTGAAACAACGCGAAGCCACGCGAAAACACGCGAAACCATGCGAAAACACGTGTTGAAGGCACAAAGCGGGCCGTTTTCTAAATGCTAGTTTTTGGCGTGGCTAACTTTTCTACGGGTTTTGATACCGGATACATTAATTTTTCTAGCAATTTTTTCAAAACGCGTTATTAACTTTTACTCCCTGCATTTAATATATTCTCATTCTCTGCGGTTTTTTTCATACGTATTATTAACTTTTACGGGGTTATTCCATCCATGCTTTAATTATGACACGGTTTATCATACGTTGTCAATTTTTGCGTGTATAGAAAACTTTGGCTGGCATTTGGGGCAAAAATGATAACAGTACTGATTATGTGATAAATCGGCCCACGACGTTTCGGGACATTAATTAGATCATTCTTTCGAGCCGCGAAAAATTTGTTTACGTTAAATCGATTTCAAACGCTTACTTCTCATAAACCTGAGTTTTTTTAATTTCTACTTAAAACATAACTTACAATATTCATAAGTTTTAATCAGTCTGCATTTTTGTAATCAGGAATATTTAAATTTTCTTTGCCTTTTTAAATTAAATTTAATTGAATCAAAAATTGCCTCGTGGCGATTATACGATTAATGTATCGAAACGTTGCAGTACAATTGTTGACATAATCTTATATAGTACATATAATTTGTTACGAGAATACAGATACAATTTTAAACATACGAGTATATAGTCAATTTAGAAGCAGTACCAGTGGTAGTTATCATATGCATCAGGTTTTCGACTTCTGCACGTTTTATTTACACTTGATGTTTTGCATTAACTTTTCTGCGGATTATTTCATGTATTTTGGTTAGGCTATGCAATTTTTTAAATAATTTTTTTCTTTCCTTTACCACATAACGATTTCTTTTATGTGTTTATTGAATTAAGTATTCTTACATAATCGGTTGCGTATCGTAAATTCCTTATCCTACTGTTTGCTTTAGCCTAACGTAACTTTCATACTTTATTGCACATCAATCATTTACGATTTCTTTTTACACAGTACGTATCTATCTTCTAACCTGTTTGTTAGCGAGAAAAATCAGTATATCTCTAGTAGGGTCGGTGAATGTGCAGGGTGATTGTTAGGAGACGGTTGATTCAATTTTTCTTAGGCGGCGAGGGAAATAATATGAAATTGTGCGTACATTTAACGAGTGTTTTTCTGAAGAGCAAATGTTGGAAGAAACTGACATCGTGTATGATTCGTTTATTAAAGGTAATGAAGGTGGCATTTCTGTAATTGGTACCTACGTTTCGTGCTACTTCATTCTGTAGAGAAGATTTTAAAGGTTCGAACGGTACTTCATTATTTAATCGGCTGAATCTATTCTCAATTTACAGCTTCCAGAATCTCATTGTAGATTAGCTTCGTTCATCCATGTTTGAAAATTTTGCCTTGTAAAAGTGTCACGTTAAACGCATAATTTGGTAATGGTGATAAAGTCTAACAAGACGGTGCACTACGTCTATACATCTACATTAGTAAATCCTGAAATCGTTTGAATGTTCAGTCCTATCATCTTTTGTAAAAAAAACTCTCAGAAATTGATAGAGAAACTCGTGCTTCGAAAAATGTTTACATGAAAATACTATGCTCAATGAATTAGAATGTTTGTATTGGTGTTAATAAAGGGACTTATCTTTCTTCAATCGCTTTGAAGTGTAAATTTACAGAGAAGTCTCAAATAAACTATCAAGGAAATTTTCTTCAGATTTCATGTAAATACACGCCCCGACGTATAGAGCAGTCTAATATTACAACAGCTAAGTACATTTTTTACTATACAGTCTGTTCGATGGCGCATCGAAAAAAATTTATTTATGGAGTGTTTATTAGTATACAGTCCATTTTACTACATTCATATTATGTTCGTTGTTCGGTGAAAGCAGTAAATTTGAACGTACTAACTTACATATTGTCAGGACTATTGTTATATTCTATATAAAAATTAAAATAACCAAAACAATCGAATTTGAAAGAGTAAATTTGAAGAAATCAATTTGCTTGACGTAGTCGCTATATCTATACGTGACACATACATACGAGGGCAGTCCGATAAGTACTTAGCCTCACCGCCTAATGGCGCCACTATCGTAGAAAAAAATTACTATCGTGTAATACATTCTCGTAGACGATTACTGTCAAAATTTCAGCCATATTGGATTTGTAGTTTTGTTTTGATCGCGTCTGAAAGCCGGCGTGTCCGCGGATTTTGCAAAAATGGAAAAAGAGCAATATCGGTCGGTGATTCGATTCTTGTTTTTGGAAGGGAAATCGCGCAGCGAAATCAAAGAGCGCTTGGATGCTGTGTACGGTGATTCTTCTCCTTCAATGGCGACCGTTAAAAATTGGTTTAACGAGTTTCAACGTGGTCGCACTTCAGTTTTTGATGAGCCACGCCCAGGTACCCCAAAAACAGCTACCACGGAGGATAACGTGACAAAAGCCCACGATCTCGTATTGGCAGACCGCCGACTGAAGGTGCGCGAGATAGCTGAGACAGTAGGCATTTCAAAAGACCGCGTGAGTTATATCCTGCATGAAATATTGGGCATGAGAAAGCTTTCTGCTCGATGGGTGCCGCGTTTGCTTACTCCGGATGTCAAACGCATCCGTGAGACCACTTCAGAGCAGTGTTTGACACAGTTTAAGCGCAATCCGAAAGAGTTTCTACGTCGTTTTGTGACTGTCGACGAAACGTGGATCCACTGGTACACACCAGAGACCAAGGGACAGTCGAAACAGTGGACTGCGCCCGGCGAATGTGCTCCGAAGAAGGCGAAGACTGCCCTACCGGCCGGAAAGGTGATGGCCACCGTGTTCTGGGATTCACAAGGTGTGATCTACATAGTCTACCTGGAGAAGGGCAAAACAGTCACAGGGCTGTACTATGCCGAATTATTGAGCCGATTCGGCGCCGAATTAAGGAAAAAACGGCCCCATTTGGCGAAGAAAAAGGTGCTCTTTCACCACGATAACGCACCGGCTCACACCTCTGCCCAAGCTACAGCCAAATTCGTCGAATTAGGCTGCGAACAGCTGCTCCATCCATCGTATTCTCCAGATTTGGCCCCGTGTGACTTCTTTTTGTTCCCAAACTTGAAAAAGTCACTCGCTGGGCAGAAATTTGAGTCGAATGAGGAGGTTATCGCCACCACGGAGGCCTACTTTGCAGATCTCCAGAAAACGTATTTTTCAGACGGGTTGAAGAAGTTGGAGCATCGCTGGATCAAGTGTATCGAGTTAAAAGGAGACTATGTTGAAAAATAAATCGTCAATTTTCCAAAATTTTCGTTTTTCTTTTGTAGGCTAAGTACTTATCGGACTGCCCTCGTAAAAGTAACCAAGAAAATAAGGACTACAACTACATTTCACGTAAAAATTCAAATGACCAATCGGAACAGTAAATTCGAAAGATTCAGATTGAGATTTAGACTCAGATTCAAATGATCAAACGAAACGTCTATTCGAAACATTAAATTTGTTCGACGCTGGTGCTATGTGTGCCTCGATCAATTTGTACTATCTTATTTACATTTTCGGAATATTATGTTTTTTTTTTATGAAATGTATATTTTTGGAATATTCGCGCAAAAATTCATGTCGACCGCATTAACCGCCTGGCAGAAGTCGCGTCTACCATATTTCAAAATATTTTAATACAGTTGCACGTCTCAAATTCTGCCCCAACGCTTCTTCGCGCCATTCCGCGTGCAGATTGGAACGACCAAAAAAAAAGTCGAATTTTTGACCCAGAAAGATGTACACCCCCCGCCCCCCTTAATTGGTCAACGAGAAGCATTCGAAAAACGGCAATGTAATAAATGTCATCCACTGCCACGGCGCAGCCGAGTTCATTAACACCAGCGTAATTTGCTTCTCGCAGTTTAAGGTTGCCCCGCCGCTTTCCAATTACAGCGTCGAGTCGTCGACTCGATTCTCCTGGTCAAGCCTCGCTTCCTTTTTTCTCGCATTGTGTCCGACTCTCGCGTCCACTTCTGTACGAGTCATGCATCGGCTCAGAGTGGATCGCACCGCTGGCTTTCGTTAATGGACGACGAATTAATAGGAGAAGCATCGAAAATAATATCGGCAGCGTTGACAAAAGAAGCGCCGGTGATAGTCGTTTCAATGCAGCTGCCCGCTAATTAAAGGATAGACGCTACGGGCAATCACCCTTTAACCCTTTCACTCCTATGGGCGCATATATGTGCTCATAATTATGAAAGTTGAACAAAGTGAAAATTAAAAAAAAATAAGTTTGTCAGTTATTTCAGGCCACGTTATTTTAAACTAAATTAATTCAATGTAATTTTTACGATATCCTAAAAAATGAAACATTAGATAGTGATCGTAATTTCAAGATTATATGGTATTTATATAGTGTTAATTATGAAAGTGGTCTAAGTCAAAGTTTAAAAAAATATAAGTTTGTCAGCTATTTCAGGCCACGTTATTTTAAACTAAATTAATTCAATGTATTTTTGACGATATCGTCAAAAATAAACCATTAGATAGTGGCTGTAATTTCAACATTATTTCGAATTTATATAGTGTTAACAGTTTACCGACCGCTATTGACTGAAGATGCCACTCACTAACGACCGACTCTGTTTTGGATATTGCGCAGGAATTGTGTATGTGCTTATTTATAAAGCTTTATATCTGAAAAATCTGAATCCGATGTTGAGAATCTTTGGGTTTCAAAGCAGTGTAATTTTATTGTCATTTAGAATTGTCATAATATCATCTGATATTTATTTTGTCTAATATAACCGTTGACCACTGAAAAGCCGAATAATCGGCTACCGGCGAATAGCAGTTGGAACCGAAAAGTCGATTAATCGGCTAGCGGTCGTTAAAGTGTTAATTATGAAAGCGGTTTAAGCTAAAATTTAAAAAAATAAGTTTATCAGTTATTTCACACCACATTATCTTAAACTAAATTAATTCAATGTAATTTTTACGATATCGTAAAAAATGAACCATTAGATAGTGGTTCTAATTTCAATATTATATGGAATTTATATAGTGTTAATTATTAAAGTGGTCTAAGTCAAAGTTTAAAAAGAATAAGTTTGTCAGTTATTTCACGCCACATTATTTTAAACTAAATTAATTCAATGTAATTTTCACGATATTGTCAAAAATAAACCATTAAATAGTGGTTGTAATTTCAACATTATAAGGAATTGATATAGTTTTAATTATGAAAGTGGTCTAAGTCAAAAATGTAAAGAAATTATATGAGTGTGGCTTTAAAATGACATATGACCCTCTTTGACGCGTTCTCGAATTACACAATAAGCCGACAAGTGACAATCAAATAATAACAGAAACAACAGAACTTTCCGGTCTACCTAGCACTATATGGAATTCATTTCGTGTTAATTGTGAAAGTGGTCTAAGTCAAAAATTGAAATAAATTATATGAGCATAACCTTAAAACGGCACGTGATCATCTTTGACGCGTTCTTGAAGTACACAATAATCCGATGAGTGACTATCAAATAATAACAGAAACGACAATACTTTCCGGTCTATCTAGCACTATATGGAATTCATTTAGTTCTATTTTGAAAATGCATTAATTCAGTTGGGCTCTTCCGAACTATTTATTGGCGGAAAAATAATTTGTATATTTTAGCACTATGCCAACAGATAGCGGTTTAGGTAAGTTAATGACAACGTGCTTATTATGTGAATATGTTAATTACCGGTTTATTATACTTGGATCCACATATACGTACTTTTACACGCGCTATGACACTTTAACCCTTTCTCTACTGCGTACATGTCCGCAAATAGGCTTTCTCTGTACCGCAGATCCGCTGCAACTGCACACTTTGCAGATAGAGACGTTTATTTACGTTGAACTTGCAACGCATGTCACAGATTTACCTACAGTTTATAATCATCTTACCTAAATTGAACTTATTAATCTTGTAAAATAATGTAGATTAGGTTAATTACAAACATAAGTTTATTAACACGTTGACTGCTACGGTGGTCACCGGTGACCAGCGCAAAAGATTTTACGAAAAATGCCAAAAATTCGCAATGAAGCCTATTTGCAATCTTGTAAAAGCAATTGATATTGGAACGGTGCTTTAATACTTTGACTTCTAACAACTCTGCGTTACCTTTATTTTGCACGATTTAATTATACTCTGCAGTATTTCATCGCATCGCGATTCTACTCGTAACATTGCAAAATACGCTTGGCAGTCAACGTGTTAAAATATATTAATAGTGTAGATGCCGAATATAGACGGTGCTGGTATTGAAAGGATTAAACACATGCACCTTTATACTCCTAATTAAATTTTCCATAGTTTGCCTTAGATTTCTACTTTTCTACAAGTCTTCTTCCAAGTGCCATATTTCCTTTTTATGGTTCCTTTTGATTTGTGCGCTTTCTTTATTTAGCGCATCTCGCGCGTAAAATGAGACCGAGCTGTATTAACCCTTAACGAACTAGCGTATTTTTCTAGAATAATGACCAGTAGATCGACGAATTTTTAAGATATTCAGTGCTTTACTTCCAGAGCGAAAAAAAATAAAAAGTAATATATAAAAAGAAAGGGAGTGTCCATTAATTGTTCGATCCGTCCCAGTGCGCCGTAGTATGTGCACATAATGGTAGATAATTTCGTAAAAATTTTATTGTTTGTTATATTCTTGTGAGCAAATTGCCGGTTTACTATATTTGGATCCATATATACGTACTTTGACACGTAGCATAACACTCTAAACGCATGCATCTTTACACTCCTAATTAAATGTTCCACATTTCGCCTTAGATTTCTACTTTTCTACACGTCTTGTTCAAAGTGCCATATTTCCTTTTTATGGTTCCGTTTGATTTGCGCACTTTCTTTATTTAGCGCATCTCGCACGTAAAAAGACCGAGGCGTATTAAGTGGTATGTAAAAAGGAAGATGGTTATTTTATATATTATCAAATATCATTTTTTCTTATATTCTTCTCAATAATTGACCGATTTATTATACTTGGATACATATACACGTACTTTTACACGTACCATTACTCTTTAAATCCATGCATCTTTATACTCCGAATTGAATTTTGCGTACTTGGCCTTACATTTCTACTTTTCTACAAGTCTTGTTCCAAGTGCCATATTTTCTTTTTATACTTCCTTCGATTTGCGCGCTTTCTTTATTTAGTACATCTCGCGCATAAATTGAGACCGACGTGTATTAAATAATATGTAAAAAGGAAGTACGCCGCTGTATGTTCGCATGATGGTAGATAGTTTCGTACAAACATTGTTTTTTTTTGGATTGTTCTCAATAAATTGCCGGTATATTATATTTGGATCCATATACTATATGCGTACTTTCACATGTACGGTAACACTTTAAACATATGCACCTTCACACTCCTAATTAAATTTTCCATAGTTTGCCTTAGATTTCTACTTTTTTACAAGTCTTCTTGCAAGTGCCATATTTCCTTTTTATTGTTCCTTTTGATTTGCGCGCTTTCTTTATTTAGTGCATCTCGCGCGTAAAATGAGACCGAGCTGTATTAATCCTTAACGAACGAGCTTATTTTTCTAGTATAATGATCAGTAGATCGATGAATTTTTAAGATATTTAGTACTTCATTTCCAGAGCGAAAAAAAGAAAAAGTAATATGTAAAAAGAAAGGGAGTGCGCATTAATTGTTCGATCCGTCCCAGTGCGCCGTAGTATGTGCACATAATGGTAGATAATTTCGTAAAAATTTTATTGTTTGTTATATTCTTGTGAGTAAATTGCCGGTTTACTATATTTGGATCCATATATATGGACTTTGACACGTAGCATAACACTCTAAACGCATGCATCTTTACACTCCTAATTAAATGTTCCACATTTCGCCTTAGATTTCTACTTTTCTACACGTCTTGTTCAAAGTGCCATATTTCCTTTTTATGGTTCCGTTTGATTTGCGCACTTTCTTTATTTAGCGCATCTCGCGCGTAAAAAGACCGAGGCGTATTAAGTGGTATGTAAAAAGGAAGATGGTTATTTTATATATTATCAAATATCATTTTTTTTATATTCTTCTCAATAATTGACCGATTTATTATACTTGGATACATATACACGTACTTTTACACGTACCATTACTCTTTAAATCCATGCATCTTTATACTCCGAATTGAATTTTGCGTACTTGGCCTTACATTTCTACTTTTCTACAAGTCTTGTTCCAAGCGGCATATTTTCTTTTTATACTTCCTTTATTTAGCGCATCTCGCGCGTAAAATGAGACCGAGGTGTATTAAGTAATATGTAAAAAGAAAGGCGGTGTCCATTAATTGTTCGATCCGACCCAGTGCGCCGTAGTATGTGCTCATAATGGTAGATAATTTTGTACAAATACTGTTTTTTCTTATATTCTTGTCAATAAATTACCGATTTACTATACTTGGATACATATGCGTACATACGTACTTTTACGCGTACCATAATACTTTAAATTTTTCATAGTTGCCTTAGATTTCTACTTTTCAACAAGTCTCGTTCCAAGTGTCATATTTTCTTTTTATGTTTTTTTTTAAATTTTTGTTTCGCACTTTCTTTATTTAGTGCATCGCGCGCGTAAAATGAGACAAAGGTGTGTTAAGTAATATGTAAAAAGAAAGGCGGTGTCCATTAATTGTTCGATCCGACCCAGTGCGCCGTAGTATGTGCGCATGAACGTAGATAATTTTGTTAACCAGCCGCGAAAAATGATTAGCCACCCTGCGCGGCAGCGATATCGTTGTTACCCGGTCGTTCGTCGAGCGAGAAACTGACTCTCATTTCGCGTCGAAACGCCGCCCTTACCTAAATTAAATGAAACCGTAGGGAAGCTCGGCGGGAAGATTTCGCCCTGAAACGTCGAACGTTTTCAAGGGTGTAACGAATTTCATCGCATTCGTCCCACTCGCTCTGGCCCCTGCGCTTCGTTCGTCTGGCAACTAGTATTTTACGTCCCTAGCTTAAAGACAGGCTCGGTTTAAGTTGCCGGCATCTCGTACTGTACGCGATATCGTAATTCAGGCTAGCGCGAGTTAATGTCGGAAACGAAACGCAGGGAAGAAACGGTAGATGACGATTTATCTGTTGTGTTGAGCAATGGTGGACATTAAAGGTGCAGAGTCTTTAACACTAAACGTAGCGGTTCTTTACATCTACCTATTCTTACTATGAGGGGTCGTTTGACCCATCTATATGAAATAAAGGTTAATTTTCAGAAAAAATTGCTAATTTTTAAAGCAAAAAAATTGAATAATCAGATGATGTAAGAATTTACAGAAAGTCAAATGAGCGAAAGAAATAAGAATGAATGTATCATTTTAACGTAAATTTTGAAAGGGCTTACTTGACCACGCTTGATATGTTTAGTGTTAAGATTGTGGATTGATAATCAACAATGTCTAAAGGCATGAAAATATATTCACAAAAATAGAAAATTCTCGTTTAAAAATTGACAATATTTAAATTTATCGGATTTGATCGAACTGCTTGAAAATTAGTAATGTGAAAATAGTTTAATAAATGTGAAAATCATTTAAAATTACCGCATAAAAAATTGACAAAGCCTAAATTTATGGATGTACATTCACAAGAATACAAAATCCTCGTTTAAAAATTGACAATATTTAAATTTATCGGATTTAATCATTCTGCGTGAAAATTAGCAATATTTAAGTAAGTGGCGATCATTTAAAATTGCCGCATGAAAATCTACAATGCCTAAAAATGATTGAAATACATTCACAAAAATATAAAATTCTCGTTTAAAAATTGACAATATGTAAATGTATTGGATTTAACCGTACTGCGTGGAAATGAACAATATTTAACTGAAGATCATTTGAACTTGCCGCATGAAAATCGATAATGACTAAATTTATGGAAATACATTCACAAAATATAAACTTCTCGTTTCAAAATTGACAATGTCTAAATTTATCGGATTTAATCGTACTGCTTGAAAATTAGCAATATTTAAGTGAAGATAATTTAAAATTGCCGCTTGATAATCGATAATGCCGAAAGGTATGAAAATACATTCACAAAAATACAAAATTCTCGTTTAAAAATTGACAATATTTAAATTTCTCGAATTTAATTGTACTGCGTGAAAATAAGCAATATTTAAGTGAAGACCATTTAAAATTGCCGCATGAAAATCGACAATGCCCAAATTTATGTAAATACATTCACAAAAATATAAGATTCTCGGTGAAAAGTTGACAATATTGAAATGTATCGGATTTAATCGTACTGCGTAAAAATTAGCAATATTTAATTGAAGATCATTTAAAATTGCCGCATGAAAATCAACAATGCCTAAATTAATGTAAATACATTCACAAAAATACAAAATCCTCGTTTAAAAATTGACAATATTTAAATTTATCGGATTTAATCGTCCTGCTTGAAAGTTAGCAATATTTAAGTGAAGATCATTTAACACTGCAAGTACCGGTACTTTACACCTACCTATTCTTACCATGAGAGATTATTTGACCCCTTATGAAAAAAACATTGATTTTCAGAAAAAATTCCACATTTTTAAAGCGAGAAATTGAATAATCAGATAATATAAGAATTTACAGAAAGTTGAATGAGCGAAAGGAATAAGAATAAATGTACGATTTTTAAATAAATGTTGAAAGGGATCATTTTACCCCGCTTGGTACGTTTTGTGTTAAAATTACAACAACAAAACAGCTCAATTAAACGAAGTAGAATAGAAGAGAATTTTAGAATTGTTGCTATACTGTCACACTATACAGTACATTCTGTTGTGACGAGGATTGATTAGTGCGATTTGGAGTTTATATGTATAGGACATTTTGGGAATTTGTGGAAAAAAAAGTGTTCAATAGTTTCACTTATAGGACAGTGTTGTTGATGTTTGGAGATTGTTCTTGAATGCATGTAAATTTATGTCTGTTATTTAGTTCACACAATTCGCCATGACGAAATGAAAAGCAGCGCGAAGTGACGTCAAAGCAGGGAAGTCTAACGGTAGATGGCGATTTATCTGTCGATTGCTGAGAAGCGGTGGGTGTTAATGGCGAACAGAGTTCAAACTTTGTCCAGATAACAAAGACACTGCGATTCTTTTATCATTTCATTACTTGACTACATTATCATTTATGTTAATTTTACTATTTGACTACATAAATGAATTTAATTAAACATACTCAAACGTTTTACAGGTACAATTACAGTTATAGTGAAGAAAGTTGGTAAAAACCGACCAATTTCGTGAAAGTGTAGTGGTTTCATTTATTTTTGCTGAACAACGGGGTTGTATATATGCTTGGATATTTCTATAATAGGTACAGTGCAAGAAAATTAGTTGAAAGTTAAACAGGATTTTTCTCTTTTCATCGTCATTTCCGTACCTTTTCGTCGCATTCTCTATTGATAAGTTTTAATAGTAAAAAAACTTCTAACTCTACTGATGGTAGGGTTATAGTGTTAGCTATCATTTAGGCATAGCGTTTCCAAACATACTGATGATGTCAGTTGCAATTAAGAATTAATCACTTAATCTGTTTACCATATAAACTTTCCTGCAAATACTTGGATCTAACAACCGAGCGAATACTTTCTGCTGATACATTTCTGTCAATTTTGTGTCTTTTGTGTCAATTGTAGGGTATTAATTTATTTTTGCTAAACAACGGGTTTGTATATATGCTTGGATATTTCTATAATAGGTACAGTGCAATAAAATTAGTTGAAAATTAAACAGGATTTTTCTTTTTTTCGTCGTATTCGTACTTTTTCGTCGCATTCTCTAGCGATAAGTTTTAATAGCAAAAAGCTTCAAACTCTAC
Source organism: Cryptocheilus praepositus (assembly GCA_033815515.1). NCBI lineage: Eukaryota > Metazoa > Arthropoda > Insecta > Hymenoptera > Pompilidae > Cryptocheilus > Cryptocheilus praepositus. The sequence continues at coordinate 28,692 of JAWWQZ010000177.1, read as the reverse complement.
TGATGGTAGGGTTATAATGTTAGGTATAATTTAGGCATAACTTTTCCAAACATACTGATGATGTCAGTTGCAATTAAGAATTAATCACATAGTCTGTTTACCATCTAAACTTTCGTGCAAATACTTGGAATTAACAAGTGACCGAATACTGTGTACTCATAGGTTCCTGTCGATTTTGTATATTTTTTTGTTAATTTCCCGAATTGTTTGAATAATTAATTGTTTTGCACTGATCACATTCGTTGTTGTAATACAGTTATATAGTACATTAGTGTATTAGTATTAGTACATACTATTAGTGTCTTATACATACTAATTATATACTATATTAATAGTATAACTATATGAACAGTATAGTTAATATAGTATATAATTAGTTAAAGAAAAAACAATTTTATGACGCATTATTCGAAATTGACCGGTGTGCAAGTAGTTTCTGTACCAATTGTAGTAAAATGATCCAATTCAAATAATCTCGCTAGCCACTTACTTATTATTAGAAATGTGATAACTGACATTTATGTCCAAGTATTTTACAGTCTGTTTATCGATCACTGCGATTTCTGTGATTTACCACTGACTTCTGATTACCAGGCTAACTAAGTTACTAACTTGTTCAAGTATGCTGCGGTGTTTCTTATTATTTAGTTCCTTAGTAGACGAAAACGATTCTTGCCAACAGAGTAATTCCTTTAAATTGGACTTATTTATCTTTTGCTAACACTTGCAATTAATAAGTCTCATAAAATCGCATTGGGAGTCCAATTTGTAGGGTAAAAGATCGAACCCATTTTCGCATTTTTTGAAAGTTGAATGTGTTCACTTCGTTATATTAAAAGTAAATACCTGTACAATTTTTCTTCTTGGAATCGATTAGTCCATTCACCTTGATTAGTCGATTAGCGCAATCAATTTCATCATACGTAAGTTACACTTCATTACTCCAATCGATGGTAGTGATCAAAGATTCTCTAATTAAATAAAAATTGGCAAATTTTGAGGGCAAATCAAAAATAGATTTAATTGAACGCCACTTTGTGTATCGTTTGATATCTTTGATTCTGAGTGTTACGTGAAATAGCGGCACTTATGTGGAATAAAACTGTGTGTACAGCTTTTATTTCAGAACTCTATGAAATGAACTGGTTATCAATCTTTTATTACAACACAGTCTTCAATGGCATGCGATGCTAATGTAAATATACTCATAAGTTAACAAAGGCTCATGAATATTATCTGTAAAGATCAATAAAGAAAATCTCAATAAATTGCAAATCGTTCTATTCTGTATGTCTACCGGAAAGTTCTGTCCGGAAATGTTATCTCAAATGTCAACACATATGAAAGTGTTCACTTCAAACATACATTGCTACCTTTGTTTACCATTCAATTTCTACATATACGCTCATCAAAATGTACTGCAACAGTGATTTCGTCATTTCAGTAGCATATATTGAAAATTGGTTATTACGAAAAAACGGCGAAGTATGGTATCTTATGGTGATTTTCACTCTAAATGGACTTACGTATATAATAGCAAGTATATAAACTTAGTATATAATATATTACACATATTCGATTAAAATCTTCAAAACTTAGCAACGGTCAATACGTAATTCCATTCAGAGTGAAAATTTCCAAAAGATACCATATTTCGCAGTTTTTACGTAATAACCAATTTTCAATATATACTACCAAAATTACGAAATCGTTGTTGCAGTACATTTCAATAGCACATATGTAGAAATTTAATGATAAACAAAGGTAGCCATTTATGTTTCAAGTGAACATTTTCATACGTGTTAAAATTTGACAAGATTGCCAGACAGAACATTTCGGTGCTCGTAGTATATTACTCGTATTCGATTAAAATGTTTTAAATTTAACAACGGTTAATACATAATTCCATTCAGAGTGAAAATCCCTATGCGATACCATTTTTCGCAGTTTTTACCTAATGACCAATTTTCAATATATACTACTGAAATGCCGAAATTATTCTTGCAGTACATTTCGATAGTACATATGTAGAAATTTAATGGTAAACAAAGGTAGCCATATATATTTGAAGTGAACATTTTCATACGTGTTAAAATTTAAGATAACATTTCCGGACAGAACTTACCGATACTCGTAGTATATTACTCGTATTCGATTAAAATTTTCTAAATTTAGCAACGGTCAATACGTAATTCCATTCAGAGTGAAAATCCCTATAAGATACCATATTTCGCGGTTTTTACGTAATAACCAATTTTCAATATATACTACTGAAATGCCGAAATTATTCTTGTAGTACATTTCGAGGAGCGCATTTGTAGAAATTTAATGGTAAACAAAGATAGCCATGTATCTTTGAAGTGAACATTTTCATACGTGTTAAAATTTGACATAACATTTCCAGACAGAACTTTTCGGTACTCGTAGTATATTACTCGTATTCAATTAAAATGTTTTCAATTTAACAACGGTTAATACGTAACTCCAGTCAGAATGAAAATCCCCATAAGATACCATATTTCGCAGTTTATACGTAATAACCAATTTTCAATACATATTACTGAAATTACGAAATCATTGTTGCAATACATTTCGATAGCATATATAACAATTTAATGGTAAACAAAGGTAGCCATATATGTTTGAAGTGAACATTTTCATACGTGTTAAAATTTGACATAACATTTCCAGGTAAAAACTTACCGATACTCGTAGTATATTACTCGTATTCAATTAAAATGTTTTTAATTTAATAACGGTTAATACATGTAGGATCTTGGGCGGGCAGGAACAGTTTAGTGGGGTAGGTGAAAAAGGAATAAACGTCGAAACGCAAAAGGCTCGTCTAGCCTACTTAAAATTCGTCTTTTCTCGAGCGCGGCTGCTCATCGACTCCCGATCTTTGCGTCGCTCGCACGTAAAGTCCCGAAAAACAAAAGCCCCTCGTCCTTTGTCGGCAACGCGCGACGCGCTCATCCACACGCATTTCGCCGCACGAACAAAAGAACGAAGGGTACCGAGAAAAATTTGCTTCCTACATTCGGCCATCCTGTTTTAGCATCTGCCCTCAGATGCTAGTTCTTCAGCGCTTGACGTCACCTCTTCAGGGTCGTCTTCATCGGCGGTTTCATCATCTGCAGTTGCCCACGGCTTCATATAATCAGCTACCGTAGATGTTTGATATGGTCCCTCATGATCTCCGACCTTCTGGACCATGTATCGGTCGTTCCGTAACGTCTTGACAATGCGATACGGGCCCAAATATTTTGGCGCCAACTTCAAGCCGGGGCCCAATTGAGTCCGTTTGATCGCCACCCAGTCGTCCTCTCGGTAAACGGCAGCCTCCTTCCTTTTTTTATTAAAAGATCTCTTATTTTCTTCTTGGGTTTTCGCGATACTATCTTTGGCTTTAGCTCGCAACTCATTCCGTTCTTCGTCAAAGGCTACTGCCCACTCTCGTTCCAATAACTCACGTATTTGTGGATCGTCTTTTGCTCGCATCCGGGTACCGAAAAATAATTGAAAAGGCGTGGTATTTATACTGCGATGAGGCGTGGCATTTAAATATTTCTGTACAGCATCCAAATATTTGTACCATTCTCCTGGCGTCGGTGCTGACAATTTCGCTAATACAGGAATGAGCGTCCTATTGATTCGCTCCACCTGCCCGTTTCCCCTCGGAACTCCTGCTGCAATGAGCGAATGCTGTATATTCTCTTCCCGACAATAGTCCTCAAAATCTCCCGACGTAAACGCGCTTCCCCGATCAGAAATAATGCGTCGTGGGTTTCCAAATGTCATCGCCTGTTTCTTCAAATGCTGTAAAACTTCATTGGTGCTCGTGGTTTTGGTAGAATACATCCAGACGAATTTGGTGAACGCGTCGACAATCACCAAAATGTGCTGATAGCTTTTCTTGGTTGAGGGCAGAGGCCCCAGATGATCGATATGGTAGGTGTCGAGAGGGGTCTCCCCCTTCTCGATAGGCCTAAGAAATCCGTCGTGCTTGCCTGCCTTTCTTTCAGCTAGGATGCAATCGATACAATTTTTAAGAACATTCTCGATTTTACGCCTCATTCCTTGAAACCAATAATCTCGTCGCAAAAGATTTTCTGTCTTGGCTAACGAAAAATGCCCGTTGTTGTGCGCGCGTCGTATTACTTGCGATTGCAAACTCTTTGGTACTACTAGCCGAATATCGTCGTCGATGATTTTGAAAAGAATGCCGCCTCTCGTCGAATATCCGTCAATCTTGCCGCACTCCGCTAATTCAAAAATTTTACGAATCAACTCATCATCGCGTTGCGCTCTTCGAATCTTCGAAGTTATGGTATCGCGATCCTCATCTAACAACAAACAGGTCGGCAAAGGGTTCCGGCTCAACGCGTCTACATGAGCCATTCTACTTCCCGGTCGGTGTTCTATGCTATAATCGAACTCCTCTAGTAAGAGAGCCCATCGCGCCACACGTACACACAAGTCACGCTTGCTCATTGTCAGAGAAAATGCCTTACAGTCCGTTACGATCTTAAACTTAACGCCTAATAAATAAATTCGGAATTTTTTGAGCGATTTCACTACTGCTAGTACTTCTAGCTCGTAGCTAGTGTACTTTGTTTCGGCCGGCGTCGTTTTGCCGCTTGCAAAGTATACTGGGTGCATCTCGCCGTCGTCACTACCACGTTGTAACAAAATTGCTCCAAACCCATGCATTGACGCGTCCGTATGCAATTCGGTTTGGGCGTTTACGTTATATAGTCTCAGCACAGGCTTTGCGACCAAACTAGCTTTCAATGCTTCGAATGCTTCCGTTTCTTCTCGATCAAATTTAAATTTCGTATTCGCCCGTAATAAATTAGTTAAAGGTCTTGCAATCAACGAGTATCTTTCGATAAATTTGCGAAAATATCCGGTTAGCCCCAGGAAACTTTGCACTTGCTTCACCGTCGTGGGTTTCGGAAATTTCGCGACCGCCTTCGTTTTGTTTTCGGATGGTAGGATCGTACCGTTTTCAATTATATGCCCTAAGAATTCGACTTTAGGTTGCAGCAATCTACACTTCTTCCAATTTATGTTAAGACCGAATTCACTTGCCCGCGCTAACACCGTCTGAAGCTTCCGAACTCCACTGTCGATATCGCTCGATGGTACGATTAAATCGTCCATATACGTCAACACGATCTTATCTTTAATCAAATCTTTGAATACGGCGTTAATAAATTTCGCGAAAACCGCCGGCGAGTTGCATAACCCAAAGGGCACGCGCAAAAATTCGTATTGGCCGTTGGGCACAATAAACGACGTATATTTACGACTCTCGTCTGTTAACGACACGTGAAAAAAGCCATTCTTAAGGTCCAGCGTACTGAATAACTTTGCACCTTGCAACGCATCTAGCTGATCTTCCACTAGCGGTAGCGGATACCGATCTTTAATAATCTTCTGATTTATCTTTCGATAATCAATACAGAGCCGCGCCGTACCGTCTTTCTTTTTTACTAAAACAACGGGGCTTGTATATTCCGAGAGCGACGGCTGTATAACGTCATCGCGCAACCACTCATCTATTTGCGCGTTCACTATTTCCTTTTCCGCCGGTGCTAAACGTCGCGCTCTCTGATAAATAGGTTCGTCGTCTTTAAGAATAATATTCATCCTTATATCTACGTCGCGCGTTTTTTGTGGAATGTAATCGGTAATTGTCTCGTAAATATCTTGCTTAATCGCGGCGTCTTTAATGTGCGATAGATCGACGTCATTACTATTCTCAATGCACTCAATGCTACATATCTCGGGAATATCATCATTAACGGCAAGTTTATTATTCACGCTTTCAATTACGATAGCGCCCTGATTCATAGCGAGATTCACGGTGTTAAGGAAATCACGCCCTATGAGCATATCGTATTTTAACAGGCAATCGGATACTACATGTGTTGTAATCGAATAGAGATTCCCGTCTATAGAAACGTTTGCTACGAATTTACCCATCGTCTTATTATTGTCGGATCCGATACCTTTAAACGTCGTTTCGACGCCTTGCAATTGCGGCGCGCCTATTTTTATGTAACATTCGGCTCTCATGAGTGTCAAATCGCTGCCCGTGTCAACGAAGGATACTATATTGTGATCGTTTACTCGTACCATTTTACAGGGTTTCTCCACGTGCGATTGTGATACTAAATTCGATTCTTTCGCAGCGTCGGTACGCTTCGGGCATGCTGAAGAAACGTGTCCGTACTCAGTGCATCGAAAGCACTTCGGCCCGCGCTGTTTGACCGGACAATTCTTGCTAATGTGATTTAGTTCACCGCAGTTGAAACACTTCGTTGACGTCTTCTTTGATGCGCCTCCAGCTTCGTATCGCTGATCTTCACGATGATTTGTCCGTGTCGCCTTTTCTTGCTCCTTCCCGCGCCCCTGCCCTCCAGCACTCGTTGACGGCAGCCTGAGCGTTTCGAACGCTCGCAACAATGACTCGGATGAGTCGAAGCGTTGCATTTTAGCCTGATTCTTCAGCGTCTGATCAGGAATTCCCTCAACAAGATGATCGATCAGCTCATCTTCGTCGTCAATCGGTACGCGATTCGCCTTTATTACTTTGTCATGAAAGTAATCCTCGAACGGTTCGTCTCTTTTCCACTTCCGATCTTGAAATTGCTGACGAACAACGATTTTGCTCGGTCTGTGGTAGAACATGTGTTCGAATCTCGTTAATAATTCGTCCACAGGCATCTCGACGAGTTCGGGACGAGACTGCATCCATTCTTGCGCTTTATCTTGAATTCGCATTCCTATCAAAATCCTCGTCTCGTCGTCATCCAGCCGATAAGTCGTACGTAACACTCGCACCTGCTTAGACCACGTAGGAAAGTCTTCCGATTTTCCACCGAAACATCCGAGCAAATCCGCGATCGTTCTTACACTGATTCGCGCATTTTTGTTTTGCACGAGAGGCTGTTCTTGTACGGATACACTCGAATTTCGTCCGCTTTGCACTAACTCGAGCTCACGTCTCGCGATTTCTAATTCGCGTTCCATTAATGCTTTCTCCCGTCGGAGCAGATCTATCTCGCGAAGGTTATGCGCCAATTCGTCATTCGAACCGGGAACCGCCGGATTCCTAGCACTTACGAGCGTTTCGTTCTCGTCCGTATTTACCGCGTACGCACTGTCTTTTTTTCGCACCTCATTTTTCCACTGTCCCGTAGGATCGTGTTTATCCACCCGTAGCACCAATTCGGCTTTATTGCCCGCTGTGCTCAAACCGTGGCTCTTCAGCCACTCTTTCAAGTCCACCACAGCGAAATCGTCCGTACTTTTCGACGCCATCGTCTCTACGCGTATTCACAAACAGTTCGTCAAGAAAAAGAAACACTCTGCTCGAATGTCTTTACGCGTGTATTCACTTCACACGCAGCGCGTTATTTCACGTTACCGCACTGTTAGTCCTGCTTCCGATGTTTTTTTTTTCTATATCCCGGCTGAGCCCCCAAAAATGTGTAGGATCTTGGGCGGGCAGGAACAGTTTAGTGGGGTAGGTGAAAAAGGAATAAACGTCGAAACGCAAAAGGCTCGTCTAGCCTACTTAAAATTCGTCTTTTCTCGAGCGCGGCTGCTCATCGACTCCCGATCTTTGCGTCGCTCGCACGTAAAGTCCCGAAAAACAAAAGCCCCTCGTCCTTTGTCGGCAACGCGCGACGCGCTCATCCACACGCATTTCGCCGCACGAACAAAAGAACGAAGGGTACCGAGAAAAATTTGCTTCCTACATACATAATTCCATTCAGAGTGAAAAACTCCATAAGATACCATATTTCGCTGTTTTTACGTAATAACCAATTTTCAATATATACTACTGAAATTACGAAATCATTGTTGCAGCACATTGCAATAGCGTATATAAAAATGTAATGGTAAACAAAGGTAGCCATGTATGTTTCAAGTGAACACCTTCATACGTGTTAAAATTTAACATAACATTTCCAGACCGAACTTGTCGGTACTCGTAGTATATTACTCGTATTCAATTAAAATGTTCTAAATTGAGCAACGGTTAATACGTAATTCCATTCAGATTGAAAATCCCCATAAGATACAATATTTCGCGGTTTTTACGTAATAACCAATTTTCAATATATACTACTGAAATTACGAAATCATTGTTGCAGTACATTTCGATAGCGCATATAAAAATTGAAGGGTAAACGAAGATAGCCATATATATTTGAAGTGAACACCTTCATACGTGTTAAAATTTAACATAACATTTCCAGACAGAACTTTTCGGTACTCGTAGTATATTACTCGTATTCGATTAAAATCTTCTAAATTTAGCAAAGGGCAATACTTATTTCCATGTAGAGTGAAAATCCCTATAAGATACCATATTTCGCAGTTTTTACATAATAACTAATTTTCAATACATACTACTGAAATGACAAAATCATTGATGCAATACATTTTGATAGCGCATATAAAAATTTAATGGTAAACAAAAGTAGCTATATATGTTTCAAGTGAACACCTTCATACGTGTTAAAATTTGACATAACATTTCCAGACAGAACTTTCCGGTACACCTAATATTTAGTTTGTTTTCCAATTTCACAAGAAAATTTTATTTTTATGAGCTACAAATCATACCTAGCTCTAACACATATGATAACATAGCTAAATGAAACAATGTCATACAGACAAAATATAATGTGATATTTGAGTTGACATAACATATCGCAGGGAGTTAAAGGTAGTCTTTCGAATTGGGACTAGTACTCGGTAGAGACGACAAATTTAGCTTTGTTCGAGACCAGCACGTGCGGTTACTGAACTAACCCTGCGCGAGCACGGCTTCGTTATTTATATTGCGCAAGTTTATTAACCGCTAACACTTGTGGCTACTGTGCTAATCTACCTAGTAACGCTGATAACATGCCTGGTTTCCCAAAATGTTGGCTATAAACGACTCTTGAAGCCGTCATAGTTTTTGCTTAAACTTTATATTCATATATTACTTCTTTTTTTTAGAATTAAAGCTACAAAGTGAATGATGGGTACAGTTGTAATTTGCTCTAATAAACAAATGATGGCTATAACCGTCATGGATTAATTTTTAGAAAACTAATAAGTGTTGTGCCTATTTGTCTAATTTCATGTAGTACAAACGAAGAGTTAAAAAAGTATGTTGCTGAAGCAGGTTTAGAGAAAAAGTGTGTGGGAATATTTTAAAGCTCGATTATTTGTAAATTTTTGTAAATTTACTTTGTAAATTTGTTTTGTAAATTTTTCCCGGAAATTTGTAAATGTTTTGGCGAGATGCATAAAATGATATACCTGCATTAAGAGGCCATTTTTTAAACGGCAGTAATTATTTACTTGGACCACATGCTGATTTATGAATGTATTTATAACGGATGAAAACGTAACAATACTGTTATAAATGAAAGTTTTGAAAATATTGAAGGAATGCGTTAACACGTTGAACACCACGACGGTTATATGTGACCGCAACTTGTTTCTCCTACGGCACCATGGTGGTCATTAGTGACCGGAGTGCATCAAATACTTATAATTGTAAAAGTTGAATGAAAAATCGCTAATCAGGGAATGCTTTGAAATTAAATCTGCAGTATTGAAAAATTAAAAGTTTGTATTAACTCAAAAATTAATTGTTGTCGAATCTTTCATCTACCGGTGCATTGTACCGAAACATTTTAAACATAAGTGTGGCTCGTTAATGCAATCTTGGCAATATTTAGTGACCGATTTTTTTGCATTTTGGGTTCCGAAGCTTGCGACATTTTATTGGTAATACTGTTTGCAAAATTTGCATACGCAAATTTAAGCAAATTTCGCGTATTGAAAAATACGTTGGCCCTTCCTTCTTTTGCAATTGATGCCGTATTCTTATGAATAACAAAATTAATTATTATTTTGCCATTACATGCACGGAATAGTAAAAATATTTTCGTGGCGTTATAAGCGAAACATGTGATTTCGGCGTGGTAGTCAACGTGTTAAAACTTAATTCGTTATCATTATCAGTCTTTTGATCACAGTAATTTATAACAGTAGAACACATTTGTTCTATCCTCACTGGCAATTTATAAATAGTTTCACGTCGAATGATCGACGTCACAATAACCCTATAGCTCAAAATTTCAAAAATAAAGGATGTCCCAAAATAGATTAACACTTTAATTTATTAATAAATCGTATTGTTAATTTAAACCTTAACGCTACAATATGCCTGTGAGGCACTGCCGATGTGCGACGATTTACTCCAAATGTATTCTTGGGTCGTTATCGATAATTGTTTACAAATAAAAAATAGAACTCCTTAGTCAGTTACAAACGATCAGTAAAGACAGTCAGATCTGAATCTGTTTTATTGTAAACCCACATATTTTTAAATTACGTCGAGAAGAAAAATGAATTATGTGTATGGCAGCCCTTCTAGAACAGATAAGGAACAGCGTTTAAATGGGAAACTCCATACAATAAATCAGTTGCCGAAAGGGAAAAAGAAAAAGTGTCTCGTTTGTTCACCAAAAGGAAGTAATGCTGTAAAAAACAAACAGTTCTGTACTGTGAGACCTGTGAACGCAAACCTAGTTTGATTTCCAATGAATGTCTGAATTCTTGTAAAGTGGGAACCTTTTCATTTCAAGACACGTAGAGTATTTACGTAGTTATAAATAAAAACATTTGTTTCCTGAAAATCAAAACAAATCGCTGCAAAACGCTGCAAATGACATGCCGCATCTTCGTGATCTACTATTTGTAAATTTATAGGACAGCTATAATAGTATCATAGAAAAAGCACGAAGACCCGGATCGGATCGTTCAAGGGTAAGACCACAAGAAAGTTCCAATGTCTGGGCAAATAGGCTATTTCTTTTGCGCAAAGCCTCGAGTTTTGCGTCGACGAGCTGGCGAGTCCTCGTGAAAATTTAGCGGACTGGAAAGGGTTGAATGATCTTCACTTAAATATTGCTAATTTTCACGCAATCGGATTAACACTAGATTGCTCAAGGCAGTCATTTTGACTGTTTTTTAATTTCAATTAGAAAAACAATTATGAAATTGATGACACAATTTCTTAGAATTTGGTGACTTTTTCTATAACATATAAATGGGTTTATGAATAATTGTAGTTACTTCCGCCCTCCTTTATTTCCATATATTATATATATATGTGTTATACCCATATTGCCCAGAAGCAGTCATTTTGACTGCTTGGTAAATTTTAAATAATCAAAAGATTTTTATTTATTGAATTGAGTAAATTTCTTATATGACCTGTCCGGCTTTGTATTGAAATAACATTTTTTTTTTCGATTACGGTAACATACCGATGCATGATAAATTGTCGATTTGGGCGTATACTTGATAAGTGTCAGTTGCTCAATAAGCTAAAGTAGTACTAGTTATTCGAATCTTTATAAAGTGTTGTTCTAACAAGTTGTTTATTTTATTTCTTTTGCGCCCTAACTTTATGAAAAAATTGTCGAACAGAAATGAGTTATTGGAAAAGCTAACGAACATAAGTGAAGAGTGCTCCGATATAGAATCAAATGCAACAAATTCTGAACTATCATCTGAAGATGAAGCGGATTATATTCAAAGTGAAGCATCTGACGCTGAAGATAGTGATGAAGAGTCGATCACCAACGATCAAAATCAAAGTGTCATCAATATGCCCAGGAAAAGGTGTAGGGTGCTAACTAGTTCAGATTCTGATGAAGAAACTGAAAATACGTTTCAAGAGGTCGAAACAGCTGCTGATGGTACTGTGTGGACAAAAATTGACGAAGGTGGTATTCCTGGAAGGATACCATCTGCTTGTATTTTCAAGAGTGTGAAAGGGCCAACAGGCTACGCAAAAATGAATATTGTGGCAGATAATCTTATCAGTGCATTATCGTCGATAATAGATAACTATATTATCAAATATATAAGAAAGTGCACAGAAGAATGTCGCCGAATTTTGCGGAACGGTTGGACAATATCATTACCGGAAATACGTGCATTTATTGGGATTCTATATGCTCGTGGAGCTTACGAAGCAACAAATTTTAAATTGCGTTATTTATGGTCAGCGAAGTGGGGTCCCGAATCTTTTAGAAAAACTGTGGCCAGAGAAAAGTTCAAGCAAATCCTACGATTTATTCATTTTGACAAAAGAACCGAATGCAGTAGGCGCCTACAATCAAATAAATTTGCCTTGCCTTCGGAAATATGAGTTAAGTTCATTGAAAACAGTCAATATGTACAGTTAATATTTACTAATAACCTGTTATATAACTGTAAATAACATAAAAAATATTAAAAATTAATTTTAAACAAATTTCTTTACATATTTGTTATTTTTTCACAATGCAGTCATTTTGACTGTTTTTGGGCAATATAGGTATACAAGAAATCTCGGGCAATCTAGTGTTAAATCTGATGAATTTAAATATTATCAATTTTTAAACGAGAATTTTGTATTTTATGAATGTATTTTCATAAATTTACGCATTGTCGATTTTCACGAGGTAATTTTAAATAATCTTCAGTTAAATATTGCTAATTTTCAAGCAGTACGACTAAATCCGATAAATTTAAATATTGTCAAGTTTTAAACGAGAATTTTGCATTTTTGTGAAAGTATTTCCATAAATGTATGTATTGCCAATTTTCATACGGCAATTTTAAGTCATCTTCACTTAAATATTGCTAATTTTCAAGCAGTATATCTAAATTCGATAAATTTAAATATTGTCCATTTTTAATTGAGAATTTTGTATTTTTGTGAATGTATTTTCATATCTCCAGACATTGTCGATTATCAAGCCGCAATTTTAATACTAAATTGTATTAAGCGTCGTCAAATTACCCCCTTGAAAATTTACTTTAAAATCGTACATTCATTGTTATTTCTTTCGCTCATTTGATTTTCTGTAAATTCACACATCATCTGATTATTCAATTTCTCGCTTTAATAAATTAGGAATTTCGTTCTGAAAATCAACGTTTATTTCATAAGGTGTCAAACGACCCCTCGTGGTAAGAATAGGTGGTGTAAAGTACCGGTACGTTTAGTGTTAAGTTTCGTCGTCGGTACTCCAACCCTGTACACAGGTAAGAGATTTCTTTTTCCGTGTTCGCGCGGTTGAGAATGGGAAATGAAAGTTGGGCCGAGACGCGAGCACTCTTTGAACCGGTCCTGCTTGAAAGCGCCTTAAACTCGGCCGCGGGAGCGAAGAACTTAATTACGCCATGACGACAGCGGGAGCGAGAAACGACTGCCGCCAGGAAGTATCCCTGCAACGCAACAGGCGTGAAATTATTCGCCGAGTTAGAGGGGAGATACAGGACGGCTTCGCGCGACGTGTGTCGTTCGACGAATTCAATTCTCCACTTTGTGCAATTGACCGGCTGTGTGCCAGCAAGTTTAGCGCCACCCTGTCCAAATTGGACGGTCTCGGAACTCCTGCCGATTATTCTCCTGAAAGGTCTTCGACGCGTTAATCGGCGGGACGTTAATTAAAAACTTTATGCAACATCCGAGTCTCTTTGCTTATTTATATTCTCGATTGCTTACGTCGGATGACGTGGAGATGTGTGGTTACAGAAAAAGAAAGGGTAATGGAATGTGGCCTTTTTATCGGTTGTTTATGGTATTATATTTACGCAACTTCGGAACGTCTTTGATTCTTTCTTTATGTTCCCGATCGATTACCGAATGGAGATCTGTGGTCACAGAAAAAGAAAGGGTGTGTAATGTGGTATTTTTATCTGTTTTTATGGTATTTTACTATATTTAGTCCCGCAAAGGCACTTTAACGCGTTAATCGGCGGGAGAAAAAAACTTTGAACTTCCGAGTCTTTGGTGTGTAATGGAGATCTGTGATTATTTTTATCTGTTATTTATGGTATTATTTATATTTTGGTGCCGTGAAAGAAGTTCAACACGTTAATCGGCGGGACGTTAATTTAAAATTTGGAGCGTCCTTATTTCTTTATGTTCCGGATTGATTAGGTCGGATGGAGATTTGTAGTCATAGGAAAAAAGGATATGTAATGTGGTCTTTTTATCTGTTATTTATGGTATTATTTATATTTGGTGCCGTGAAAGCACTTTAACGCATTAATCGGCTTAATTAAAAACTTCAACTTCGGATGATTGCGGTCAGATGATCTGTGGTTACAGAAAAGGAAAAAGTATGTAATGTGGTATTTTCATCTGTTATTTATGGTATTATATTTGATGCCATGAAAGCACTTTGGCGCGTTAGTTGTGGTATTATTGTTAATAAATATTTTGCTTTCCAGTTTCACGTATCAAAATCCTACAGGTATGTATTGTGGTATTTTTATTTATTATTTATGGTATTATGTTTGGTGCCCTGATTTCGACGCGTTAATCGGCGGGACGTTAATTAAAAATTTTATGCAACTTCCGCTTTGCTGTTCTCGATTGCTCTTTATGTGCAGTGTGGTCTTTTTGTCTGATTTATGATATTATTCTATATTTGATGCCGTGGACTTCGCAATTGCGTTATTATTGTTTATAAATATTTTACTTTCTAGTTTCACGGTCAAGAAAAAGAATTATACTTGGGTGTGTAATCGGCAGGGCGGTAATTAAAAACTTTCTGCAACTTCGGTCTTTTTTCTCTATTTTTGTTTATCTGTTGTTTGTAACCTGCTATTTTTATCTGTATTACATTTATGCAAATTCGAAGCGTCTTTGTTTGTTTATGTTCCGGATTGATTAGGTCGGATGAAGATCTGTGGTCATAGAAAAAAAGGATATGTAATGTGGTCTTTTTATCTGTTACTTATGGTATTATTTATATTTGGTGCCGTGAAAGCACTTTAACGCGTTAATCGGCGGGACGTTAATTAAAAACTTTATGCAACTTCGGAGCGTCTGCGTTTCTTTATGTTCTCGATTGCTTAGGTCAGATGGAGATCTGTGGTTACAGAAAAGGAAAAAGTATGTAATGTGGTATTTTCATCTGTTATTTATGGTATTATATTTGATGCCATGAAAGCACTTTGGCGCGTTAATTGTGGTATTATTGTTTATAAATATTTTACTTTCCAGTTTCACGTATCAAAATCCTACAGGTATGTATTGTGGTATTTTTATTTATTATTTATGGTATTATGTTTGGTGCCCTGAAAGGTCTTCGACGCGTTAATCGGCGGGACGTTAATTAAAAATTTTATGCAACTTCCGAGTGTCTTTGCTTCTTTGTGTTCTCGATTGCTTAGGTAGAATGGAGATCTGTGGTCACAGAAAAAGAAAGGGTGTGCAGTGTGGTCTTTTTGTCTGTTATTTATGATATTATTCTATATTTGATGCCGTGAAGGCACTTCGACGTGTTAATTGTGTTATTATTGTTTATAAATATTTTACTTCCTAGTTTCACGTGTCTAAATCCTACAGGTATGTACTGTGTTTTTTTTTATTTATTGTTTATGGTATTATACTTGGTGGCGTGAAAGCACTCCGACCCGTTAATCGGCAGGACGGTAATTAAAAACTTTCTGCAACTTCGGAGCGTCTTTTTTTCTCTACTTTCTCGATTGTTTAGGTCGGGTAGGGATCTGTGGTCATAGAAAAAGAAAGGTAACCTGCTATTTTTATCTGTTATTTATGGTATTATATTTGATGCCGTGGAAGCACTTCGACCCGTTAATCGGCGGGGCGTTAATTTGATTAAAAACTTTATGAAACTTCGGAGTGTCTTTGTTTCTTTATGTTCCCGATTGATTAGGTCGGATGAAGATCTGTGATCACAGAAAAAGTGGGGTCTTCTAGTGGGCGAGCAAAAGTCACCTATAATCCTCAATTATTATATTGCGGTATCGTAGGTGATGCGTTTGTTGAATTGTGTTGCTGGTTGCGTAGTAGTTAGTTGACGACGAAACGTAAAAATGAAAAGACGAAACGACAAAACGACAAAAGATTAGGAAACAAGACTAAAGTGTCTTGATTATGTTATTATTGTTTATAAATATTATACTTTCTAGTTTCACGTATCTAAATCCTACAAGTATGTAATGTGGTATTTTTATCTGTTATTTATGGTATTATATCTGGTACCGTGAAAGCACTTCGAAGTGTTAATCGTTGGAGACATAAGTTACAAATTGTGCCGCCAAATCGAGTCGCAACATCGCAGGAAAGAAAGAGTAGGATAATGAAATCTGATCTTTTTATCTAGTATTTATTGTATAGTATTTATTCTCTTGGAAGGACTTAGAAGCGTCAATCGTCGAGAGCGTTAATTAAAGACTGCGAAACCTCTGAACTTGTGTATTTATTTAGTTCATTGATTAGACCGGATTGAATGGTAGGGTTAGAGGAATTACATAAGAGGATAGTGCAATGATACTTGTTTTATATGTCATAAGACTTCAAACGTTTTAATCAATTGATTTATTTAATTATGCAGGATTGAGTAACATGATTATGGAAAAGAGAACAAAATATACTGCTATGTGAGAAATTTTATACGCAAAAAGCAGGAAAATGTATACTAAACCTGATAATAGCCAAGAAGAATATCTAAGATAAAATTTGCAAAATGAATTGTTCATATTTACCCTATAGGTTCAGGTAAGAAAATGTGCAAAAACCGACATTTATTACTTTCTGTGTAATTCCTGCAAATTGACATTTTTTTTAAACTTTCAACATGTCACTGGCTAAATTAATTATTTCAATAATTCAACAGAAGTTAACCCGTTTTGTCCAATTCTTAAAAATAAATTCTGTTTTTAAAAGTGCGAGAGTATTAATGAGCCACTACACTTATTTCAAAGCAAACAAATCTCAAGTATTTGTGCGAAATTGATGCTACGGAAATGACATCGATTTTAAAAACATGGTACCGAAGTACATACCGCCTAGAGAAATACCGAACCTAATACTTAGAAAGCGTAATTCAACTATATATATATATATATATATATATATATATATATATATATATATATATATATATATATATATATATATGCATTTTCAACTTCTGCAATTCCAATGTTATTTTAACACTAAACCTACTAAAACTTTTTGTTACCTATTCGTTACCTATATCGTTTTTATGATTAAACGTAGGTAATGGTTAATTTCTTACTGAATGTATATAAAGTGAAGAATTTTCATAATATTTCCATCCAAATTTATTTTTATATAATTATAATCATAAACTTAAAAAACCAAAACTGCTTTTTCCCATATAACATATGTCTGAAAGATTAGTAGTCAATCTGTCAAATTAATAAACCAAATTTAATATTATCCGTAAAAAAAATAAAATAAAAGTTTTATTTATATGGATATATATCTTATTCGACTTCACTGCATTTTTTACAAATTAATTTCGTCTTAGCTAAACTTTTGCCACACACATATTTTCACAGCTCGAACAGATTTTCGTAGTTTTGTAATATTTACAATATTTTACTTGACAAGTTTTTCGTACGATCAGGACAAAGAAACGTGAATCGTTTTTTCAAATATATTACTATTACTATTACGTGCGTGTCAGAGTGCCTAATCTGTTTCATTCCCACTGAAAATAAATCCCTACATATTTAAAACAGTAAATAAAATATTTTCTCGACCGGTCAAATGGACCGACCACAGTAGATAGGACAGACTACAAATATTTCTTAGGAAAAAGAAAAAGAAAAAGAAACTAGAAGTAAATACTGAATAATATATTGTATGCATATTTTAAGAAAAGTCATAAAGTTTGATAGCGATATGATAACATTTAAATATATGTAAGTTGTACAAATTTTGAAAACGGTCAATTTGACCCGTAGTGGTAGGTTTAGTGTTAAACATGTGCGAAACCAAATGTAACCGTATCATCTTTCACATTCCTTGGCAAAGCGCTCAGTACCTTCGCTTAATTTGTTTACGTGGTTTTCGTCTAAGCGCTTATTGAATGTCGATTTGGACTTTTTTTGTCTTTCCTCGTGTACAATCGATGTCAACTTCTGGTTTTCTATCCGGTTACGCTGTTCGATTGGCGATACTCTCGTGGCCACGCATGTCCGCGGGGAAATTAATTCCACTCGTCGAATGTTTCAATTCTTTCTATCATGCGTGTTCCTTTGTCATTCGCCAAGTGCAATTACCTTCGAGTCGGATAATATTGTTTCTTTAATTGCCATCTTTGTACACTTGCCAGTGGTCCGACTGACTGGTATGCGAGTTGGTTGGTAAAACAATTTATAAACTTACCATTTATTCCGTGAATTTTTAATGGAATCAAAAGATTTCATTTTTGTGAGCCGCTAAAATTCTTTTGTTACGTGAATAAATAGACATTTTGCAATGTATTGTGTATTATTTAAACGATTACAGGAACTAAATGCAGTAAATTGACATTGTTGCTTGCTAGAAATGATGCTTTAACCCTTTACACACCTTTGTTAAGTGTAACTCTACGTATTTTTATCTGCTGATAGTGACATATGTCACATAATTTTCTTTAATGGCAATATACCAGGTGTGTCGGTAATTCCTTTCCGGTTTTTGTAACAGATGTCACTAGCCATAAGTATGAAATGTTATGATTTTATACATATGTCATTTGTTTCTACTAACATTAACCTCAAAACTGCACAAGTTACATTCCGCCAAAGTAACAGTTTTATAGATTTATTATATAATTTTTTGAAAATGTCGAGTTTTGTGCCTGGAAACGTGCATTTGCGGCACGCATTACTTTTTTTGTTTCATCAAAAGAAAAAATCCGCTGAAAGTCATCGTTTGCTGGTAGAGACTTACGGTGAGCATGCTTCAACCATAAGAACATGTGAAACGTGGTTTCGACAATTCAAATGTGGTGATTTCAACGTGCAAGACAAAGAACGTCCTGGTAGGCCGAAAATGTTTGAAGATGCGGAATTGCAGGAGTTATTGGATGAAGACCCAACACAAACTCAAAAAAATTGGCAGAAAAGTTGAATGTGAGCCGAGTAGCAATTTGTAAACGATTACAAGCGATGGGAAAGATCCGAAAGATGGGAAAATGGGTGCCACATGAATTGAATGACAGGCAATTGGAAAACCGAAAAATCATCAGTGAAATGCTGCTTCAAAGGTATGAAAGGAAGTCATTTCTGCATCGCATAGTAACGGGTGATGAAAAATGGATTTATTTCGAAAATCCCAAGCGAAAAAAATCATGGTTATCACGTGGCGAAGCCGGCCTATCGACTGCAACGCCAAATCGCTTTGGTCGCAAGACCATGCTCTGTGTCTGGTGGGACCAGGTTGGTGTCGTATATTATGAATTGTTGAAACCTGGAGAAACAGTTAATACTGATCGCTACCGACAACAAATAATCAATTTGAACTGTGCATTGATCGAAAAACGTCCACAATACGCTGAAAGACATGATAAGGTGATTTTGCAGCATGACAACGCGCCGTCTCATACAGCAAAACCAGTCAAAGGAGTGTTGAAATCACTTGGATGGGAAGTTTTATCGCACCCGCCGTACTCTCCAGACCTGGCTCCACCCGACTACCACCTTTTCGCATCGATGGGGCACGCACTTGCAGAGCAGCACTTCGCCGATTTCGAAGAAGTTAAAAAATGGCTCGATGAATGGTTTAGCTCAAAGGAGAAACTGTTCTTTTGGAATGGCATTCATAAATTGCCTGAGAGATGGGCAAAATGTATAGAATCAAATGGCCAATACTTTGAATAAATAAATTTTAATTGTCCATTGTACGTAGCGTGTTTTCTTTAGCGAAAAAACCGGAAAGGACTTACCGACACACCTGGTATATGTATGTTACCGTGAATGACCGAAATTGGAGAATGTCGACTTTCACCGGTGAATGTCAACAGATACTAAATACGTCGGTGAAAGATCGAATATTTCATTACATTGTTGTACATTCGGACCCTCTCCGATGTGTGTCGACAATTAGTGCATGGTGAATGTCAACATTTACCGGTGTAAGTCGGAAATAAGGGTATTTAGCAAATATTTCGGACATACACCAAGCGGTTATGTGAATGTTGACATTCACCGGTGAATGTCGATATTCTCCAGATTTCGGTGTTTCACTGTAGCATATACATATCTGATCCTTTTTGCAACACAACGGACCTTTATAAGTTCAGGTGTATGATTGTTTGCGTTTAAAATCGACAATACGTTGTTGCTGCATGCAGATATAAGACTAGCAAGTGCTAATGTTTATAAATGTATCATTTTTTAAGATATCCTTCTGTTAGCGGCCTCAAACATAAAGTTTCTAGTTTTTTTATTATTTTTCTTTACGTATTAAAGATCTCTTATATTACAGTAAAAAATATTTTGAAATTCCACAAATATCGGTTCTCAAGAAAGTTCTAATATCATTTTCAATATGATGAGTAGACAAATCATTTACATTTTATTAATTAACGAACTGCTCTTTGAAAGAGATTTAAAACGAAACGCTTTGAATAATGTACAAGTGTTGGAATCCAAAGGATCTGTGCTTAGGATAGTTAGAGATTTTTTTATGTCTTTGAAATTGATGCTATTATTTTTTGTCTACAGACAAGTATTAATATTGATTTCGGTGACTCGGGTGGCGAACAAAGCTTCGTAAAACTGAAAAATTGCAGAATAGCGGAAATGTCGGTGTGTAAATATACCCGGGCTACAAACGAAACGTGGAAAAAGCAGCCGTCAAAATGCGAATTTGCGGTCATTGATCTGTAGAAAAATTGACAGAAAAAGTTCGTTCAGACAGATATTACATTCACTTTTAAAGGTTCCTATTTAGAATATTACAGCCAGTCTAACTAGAGTAAAGTAGGCAGTGATTAACCAATATACAGTGATTGACCGTTCTGCGTTCATGAATGAATATCTGAAGATCCCTATAGGTATATATTCATTGTGTTGAATATCAGTCTAAATCGCATTCTGTATGTGACCGTCTTACAATACAGAATTCTTGTGTAGATTACCTGCAATTAATAACGTGCTGTGAAAGAATTGTTACAGATTTCTTAAGAAAAAGAGGTAAGTGCTTAACAATATCTTTTAGAACAGACTGGTGAATTTGTAATCATTTTGCGGTCTATATAGTATATCTGAAAAAATATATCATTTGTACGTGATGGAGTAAACTCACTAAAGGTTTTGTGTCCGTCCCGGTTTCCTAACATCGTAATTATCCGATAGTGCTAGGGTGGTCAATCACCATATTCGTAGCAATGGATTTTGACAGTAATTGACCACTGGTAGATTTAATCAGTTTAATCGCGTAAAAATCATTGTAATTCAATACCCGTATGCTGCATGGAAATGGTCTTGTTTACGGTTGTTATGATGTGCAAAGGCTTCTGTCTTTAGCATTCCTTTGTTATTTTTTAGGAGCATAACTAAAAGGCGCACTGTGTCGCATTGGTTGCATACCCGAAGGTAGTACACCATAAGCAGCGCATTTCATTTTTCCGCTTTTATTTTAATATGCTGATACGTTTTAGCGTGGTGCTACCGTCGAAAGGTATTTAAAGGTAATATAGTAAAACTAACCGCTTAAATATTTCTCATTTCTCACAAGTTTAGAAGGTGGTCAATAACTGTAAATAACACGGTCAATGACTGTGATTTCTGCGGTCAATCACTATTAATTGTTTCATTGCAGTCTGAACATGTTTTTACAACATTTTTCTGTCCTAATATGTTAAAAAAACAAAGAATGCCACAACTCACGTTTAAGTTATACGCCTTCCATTCAATCACTATTCTTAAGCGGTCAATCATTGTACGGTTTACCCTACATGTTCCAGACTTTAACTTTCCATTGATGTAAAAAAAAATCATTTTTTTTCTTTTATCTTGTTATAATGAATACATTTTTCACCTGAACTATTAAAAATGTAACCTGCCTCTTTCATTTTCCTAAAAAAAAATCCGTCTCGAAGGGGTTAAACTACAACAATAACGGTAAACAACTAAAAAAATATTGTCATTAATTGATGATGAAAATATTAATACGTGGACTGCCATGTAGAGTACTTGTGATTTTTTTGATAGCGTTGTGATTTATTTGTAGGAACACATAATCAGACTAAATGTCAATATTGTAAGAAGTATCTTTCCTTTTGTTGGTATTGGATTTGGCATTGGCAATATTAAATGTATCGTTGTGTTATTAATAAATAAAATTTTGTTTCTGTTTCGTTGCCGGCTGAACATGTTCTTACGACATTTTTCTGTCCTAATATGCTAAAAAATAAAGAATGCAACATTACACGTTTAAGTTATACGCCTTTCATTCAATCACTATTCTTAAGCGGTCAATCACTGTATACTTTATCCTATACCACATGTGTTCGTTCTGTCTGAATTGAGAAAAGTAAATCTAGTGATCGTAAGGAGTCTCGTTTATTGTTATTGCGACCTATCCGCCGGTCGAAAGAAACATGGCACTTTTCTTCGAAATACCAGTTTGTTCAATAAGTTTTGTCGTCGATAAGAGCGGGCGTTGCTACTAGTCCAAATTTGTTTTTGTTTTCTTGGTTCACTCTTCTTATCAACGTATGTGAAGGTTTATTTCAATCAGTCAATTCATTCTTTGTTTACAAGCCATTTAGTGTCGCCGTGTCACAGTATTTTCGACAATGGAAAAAATTGAATATCGTGCAGTGATAAAATTCTTATTTTTGGAAGGTGTAGCAGCAAAAGAAATTCACGAACGAATGTTAAGAGTGTATAATGAACGTTCACCTTCAATTAGAACAGTAGAAAGATGGGTTGCTGAATTTAAACGTGGCCGTACAAGCCTTGAAGACGATCCACGTGAAGGACGTCCAAAAAGCGCATCAACACCAGAAATCGTAGCCAAAGTACAGGATATGGTTTTGGAAGATCGTCGATTGACTGAGAGGGATTTAGTAGAGGCTCTACACATCTCATTAGGCAGTGTGAGTCATATTTTAAATGAAATTTTGAGTTTTAAAAAGCTGTGTGCACAATGGGTGCCGCATTCGCTAACAATTGAACAAAAACACATTCGAATGCGACTTTCTCAACAACGTTTGGAGCGTTTTAAAAAGGATAAAGTGGATTTTGTGCGTCGATTCATCACTATGGATGAGACTTGGGTCTATCACCATGATCCTAAATCAAAACAAGAGGCTAAAGGGTGGTGTGAACCTGGTTGTTCGGCTTCGAAACGAGTTCGTGTCCAGAAATCGGCCAAGAAGGTTCTGGCATCAGTTTTTTGGGATGCGAAAGGAATTTTATTTGTGGATTACTTGCAAACTGGTAAAACAATTAATTCTGAATGTTATTGCAACCTTTTGGACCAGTTGAAGGAAAAAATTCGTGAAAAAAGACCCGGTTTGCAGAAGAAAAAAATCCTTTTTCATCAGGACAACGCACCGTGTCACAAGAGCATTTTGACAATGGCTAAAATCCATGAATTAAAGTTCGAATTGTTGGAGCATCCGCCGTATTCACCAGATTTGGCCCCCAGCGACTTTCATTTGTTTCCAGAACTCAAAAAATATATGCGTGGTAAGCGTTTTTCGTCAAATGAAGAGGTCATAACGGCTGTTGAAGCGTATTTTGCAGACCTTCCGGAATCTCATTTCAGGGATGGGATCCACAGATTGGAGGATCGTTGGAGCAAGTGCATTAATGTTCAGGGAGATTATACTGAACAATAAAGTGTATTTTGAACCATAACATTGTTTTTCTTATCGATCGACAAAACTTATTGAACAACCTGGTAACATGAGTATCCAAGGGTGTCCGACGAAATCATCTATGCATTTGACACCTGCGCAGCAACAATCGTTTACCAAAAATAGTAACCATTTCTCTACTGACGTACAGTACGCACCGAAATTCATGATTGCCTATTTACGGATAAAATTCCCTGACCGTCTCGTAATGTACATTGCAACTTCATTCACGTGGTAGATGCGTACCGTGCAAAATCTGAAGCGTAAAAATAAGATTGCATAAAATGAAGAAATCGCCCAAGAATGGGAACCATTTATATAAAATATATCCTTTGAAAAGAGATTTCTAGAAAGATAGAAAATCAAAGTAAACTATACAAAGATCGATATGGGATATAAAGAAGCATCTAGTTAAAATGTTTTATTTAGAAGACATATGGCAAAGTATATGCGTATATAAAAATATGCAAAAAAGACGAATTCTTGAGGAAAATATAAATGAAACAAATATTTTAAAGAAATCTACATTTATTCTTACCGAGGCAGAAATCATTTTCGTTGCTCGAAATATTTCTTGTTTTATTGTCTATGTTAAGTAAAACGCCTCAAACCCCGTCCAACTGGAGTAGAACGTGTAAAATAATCGCGCAAAGTAAAGAAAACATATAAAAAAAGGAGCATAATAATAAATGCTCTGTAAAGACCCTCGCAAAAGCTGATCGCGAGAAAAATAATGCATAAACAAAATGTTAGGTATAATTTTAAAACCTTTCTGTCCCAAGCGCGTTTTGTCTTTATTTTCTATGGGGCTCAAAAGTCAAGAATTTCTCTGCTTGTGCCTAACCTGAATCTCATTAGTCTAATCTGCACTAGAAGTCGTTTCAATTTTTATAAATTCGATCATCTTATCATACCTTATAAAACTGCGATGAATTAAAATGTTGAAATCATATTGTCCAAAAATTCGCTAGCTTCTGAATGAAATATTTCATTTGTGTACTCAGTATATACACAAAGAAATAGAAAAATTGTTTCTCTTTAAGTTAATATAAACTGATTTCGATTTTTGGAAGGCGTCGCACCCGAAGAGTTAAACGAATGACGAATCTCACAGACAGAAGATTGTTACAGCCCATAATTAGCAAATTTGTGAAAATACCATACACATCACAAGTTTTATTCATAGCTAACACGTTGACTGCCGTAGTGGCCATTAGAGACCAACGCAGCTGATCCCAATTAAAATACATAAAATCCACAAACAATAACGTTCATCACTTCGTTAATACAATTAATATTAGTGACTGTAATAGTCATTTGGAATAATAAGTACATACATAGTGTGTCGGAAAACTAACGGAACTTTTTTAATTTACGGAAAATTACTAACGCCATCTCTTAAAACACTATTAGTTTGAAAGCCGTATGTTTCCGTCACAGAACGTCCCCGCGACGTTAAAGTCAGAGTAGCTTTTGTCACTTCGTCACAAAAACACGACGGAGCAAAGACCTAATATTAAATTTTGTTTCAAATTCGGTAAAAATTTCACAGAAACATTGAAATGATGAAAAAAGTCTATGGTGATGATTGCTTATCCCGTAGACGTGTGTTAAAGTGGTATAAGCGATTTCAGGACGGACGTGATGCTTTGGACGACGATCCAAAGCCAAGCCGTTAGGAAAAAAACGTGCGTGAAATGTGCCCATAATTATGAAAGTGGTCTAAGTCATATATTTCTTGTTTCGAGATATTTAATGAATTGCATTTGAATAAATTAAAAAATATTTTTACATTATGCGACATTTTAATTTATAATTTTATTAGTCTTAATTAATGGAAATTTACTATGAATATGAAATTTTGTGTGAATTTTATACGATAATATTATTTTTAAAGATTGAATTGACTTAGACCATTTTCAAAATTAACTGAATGTCCTATAAATGACTTAAAGCAATAAAGAACTTTGAGTTTTATTTGAAACAATAATTTGATTGAAATAATTCGTGAACATTTATTACATTTATTAATTATTTTTAAACAGTAATCCATTTTTATCATTATTTCGAGTATTTAAGATTCTTAAAATGTTCTTGAAAAACTGGAGGGATGTACGGTAGTAAACTCATAATATCTTTATGTTTTTCTTCCGATACTGGTCTAATGGTGGTGTATAATGGAAGTAATTTAATATTTCCGTATATTTTTGGTCTTCCTTTTTTAGGTGAAAGATCCAAAACGTGAAATTTAGAATCATCTAAAGATGTTTTATAGAACATTTTATAAGGTTCATTTTTCAAGAATCTCATCCATTGAATTTGTAGCCAAGAGACAGATTCACCCGCGGTATTTTTTACTCTTCTTGTTATTGATTCTTCTAGTAATGAAGTTGTCGTTATTATTAAAATTTTATTGTCATTTATTTTATTATGTAGTTCAGAAACGCGTCAAAGAAGGCCACGTGCCATTTTCAAGTTGTTTATATAATTTATTTAAATTTTTGACTTAGACCACTTTCATAATTAAAACTAAATGAATTCCATATAATGTTGAAATTACAACCACTATCTAATGGTTCATTTTTGACAATTTCGTAAAAATTACATTGAATAAATTTAGTTAAAAATAATGTGGTATGAAATAACTGATAAACTCATTTTTTTTAAATTTTGACTTAGACCACTTTCATAATTATGGGCACAAATGATCGCGTACGATGGAAATTCGACTGTGAGATGGATAGCGGAGGAAGTAAATATAATACGATCAAAGACACAGTTCACGAGATTTTGACGAAGGATTTAAACAAACGGAAAGTCTGTGCTCGATTCGTCCCTCACGCCTTAACTGAGGAACAAGAAATTGCTCGTGTTCAACATTCTAAGGACCTTATTAAAACAGCTAGCCGAAACAGCACATTCCTGGAATCTGTTGTAATTGGGTGTGAGATTTGATGCTTCAAGTACGATTCTCAAAGAAAAGGCCAAAGTGCTACATGGAAGTGCCCATCCTCTCGGAAATCGAAAAAATTGCGTTTCCAGAAGTCACGAGAGAAGACAAGATTTGTTTTTACGACTCTAAAGGTATTATACTTCGGGAATTTGTTCCACAGCGTGAAAATGTCACTGGCGAATGTTATCTGGGTATTATGGAGCGTTTGTGGGCGAGAATCGTTCGAGTGAGGGGAGAATATCGCTCGCCGGAAGTTGGTTTTTGTTGCACTCGAATGCACCATCTGACAGGTCCGCCGCTGTTCAAGAATTTTTGGCGGAAAAACAAGTCTGTGTTCTTCAACATCCTTCGTATTCCCCTGATTTGTCACCATCTGACTATTTTCTGTTGCCGAAACTCAAATTGGATATGGAAGGAACATTTTATGGCGATGTTACAAAAGTCCAAAACGCCGTAACGAGGGTCATTGAGGCGATTCCGAAAAATTACCTAAAAAAGTCTATGCAAGCATTGATTGAACCTGCCCAGCGGTATGCCGATGCGGAAGGGATGTATTTTGAATAAAAATAAACAAAATTGCCAAAATAACTAATTCTTTTTTTTTTTAATTTAAGAAGTTCTGTTATTTTCCCGACATAGTGTGTATGGGTATACGAATATGTTAATACTTTTATTTTTGGTATTATCAATTTAAATAGACACGCGGCAGTGCACTACGTCAAATCTGGTTTAACTTTCACAGTCATCACAAAAAGTGACAAAATATTGTCACTTTTGTTTAAAGTTTCTTTGCTATGATTCTACCGTGTATTTCAACTACCGTGTATTTAGTACTACATTAGTTACTTGAAGGGTGTGTTCAATGAAATAATTGAGTAAAATTTTGAAAGACTGATAGTAAGGAAGGGAAATAATAGGCGAATGATAAATGATGTAGTAACTGAATAACAAACGGAACAAAATATTGCAAAAATATTGCGGTTATAATTTTCAAAATACGGTATTATTGACTGGCGCTCAGTTAGGGTCATGAACGACCGACAGCGGAATTAACAGTAAATTTACAGAATGCGTTAAATTTTCAGATATCCAAAAAACTGTCTAGATGCACAATATACAGAATTTCAAAATAAGAAGCCTGAGGGAGAAATTAATTTGGATACATATTTGTATCATTGAAATTTAGCAAAAGTTGCTAGCACTTTGCGTAATCCGGAAACCGTCATATTGATAGGTCTCGTAGGCTTAGTGTTAAAATGGTAGTGTAAAATGGGGAAAAGTAATCGATTTTTTTTACCGAAATAAACGAATTTTGATTCTCTTGTAATATCTCTGTAATCAATTCTACTTTGTATTTGTTTAAAATATGAAGTTAATTTTGATGTGCTGCAGGAGCTTTCCATAAAGTATATTCCACTTTTGAACAAAAGTAGCCGATAAATATAATGTTCAAAAATAATTAGAAAACTTTGCTTACGGCGATGATTCAGTTTCTTTTGCTTCGAAAGTCCTTAGTAAAAGAAGCATTTATTAACTTCGCAAGTTGTTATGTCTCGGCGGAAATTATGCTCAATTAATAAACATCTTTGCTTGTTTCGCTAGTGTTTCGTAATTTTACTTACAAACCACATAAATGTTTTGGGTAGGTAATACGACATCCATACAGTTACATTATTTTTCG
The DNA here is from genome assembly GCA_033815515.1 of Cryptocheilus praepositus. Lineage (NCBI taxonomy): Eukaryota > Metazoa > Arthropoda > Insecta > Hymenoptera > Pompilidae > Cryptocheilus > Cryptocheilus praepositus. The sequence goes on along the minus strand of JAWWQZ010000177.1, from coordinate 329 downwards.
ATCGCATTTTAAAACAGTATGACTTGTATAAAATTGGACACTAGATGATATATATGTAGTTTTGAAAAAATGCCAGTTTGTAGACAGATCAGAAAACACGATAATGGCTTTTTTCTTACAACACATTATATATATGTATACACAGTATGTCGGGGTAATAACGGAACTTTTTAAGTTAAAAAAAAAATTAGTTATTTTGGCAATTTTGTTTATTTTTATTATGTATATATGCATTATATATCTATATACATATATAATTTATTATACATGTATATACATATATTGTGCAATATATAATATAATATATATATATATATATGCGAGAGTTA